>OX377610.1:76249797-76684797 GCA_947397855.1 Thelaira solivaga
ATTTTCTTAATTAATTTTACTTAAAAACATGATTAAATATTCTTATTGATGTAAAAGAAAATTGTACGTGCTTTTACGACACTGTGACATATGACATAAATTGTATTTACAATAAACTAAAATTTAAGAGGAGCAGGGTGATTGGCATGTATGTGACCTGACTAAAATAAGCAAAAGGTTGGTTTAATTTGCAAATAAAAAATAAAATATTTACACACAAGCTTATACTAAATTTTAAATTAAATTCTGTATGTTATTTTGTTTACTAAAAATATATAAAAAAATTATTTTACAAAATGAAACCACATTTAGTTTCTTAAAAGGACTTTCATTGACTAGAATTTCTTCCAAACTATTTTCTACTAAATATTTACATAAATAAATCAGATATTTTTAAACCAAATATTAAAACTTTTATTTTGTAAATTTTATTTTTAAATAAAAAAACATTTTAACTTTTGCAATTCAAGTCAAGAATTTTAAATTGTGGCAAACTCGTTTGCTACCTTAAAAAATGTTACCAAAATAGGTTAGTGGGCAAAGTTTTTCTTGCAGCCTACAATCAAATAGAATTTATTTTGTTGCTTTGAAGTTTCTGGTTAATGATAACAAGAGCCTTGTGTTGTGTGTTTTAAAATTTAATTCCATTTAAAAAGGCCAAACTTTGGCTATACAACAAGTGTATTAAAAGCTCTCTGTAAAGTTGTAACTACTTGTGGCAAGGAATTTTAACACAACTGATGCTCTCTATCAGTGGGTTTTGTTGTCGACAAAAATTCAATATTAGAAACTTGTTAAAATGAAAAATTTACAATGTTAAAAGAAATTAAATTGTGATTTATAAACACGGACTGGACTGACACAAAAAGAACTTTTTTATTTTTAGAGAGAATATAATAATTATGTAGGCAGCGAACTCAATGACTCTCTCGAGAGAGTTCGAAAAGCAACCCAACATTTGTTACAAAATCATGAATCTCTTTCGAAATTTTTAAATCGTTTGGCACAATGTACAAAACAAAATACAAAACGATGTATAACAAAAAAAGTCACAAACAAAACGATTGGCCTTACGTTCAGTATTCTTCTTGCTACATGGCACATGCCCATTCAATCGTACATTAGCGCACAAAACAAAAACCGAAACGTATTTTGAAAAAAAGACTACCACAATGCCTTGTGCAAAGAATTACTTATTTTAAAAATGATGAACATGTGCGTAATGTTGTGTGCTTTCACAAGAAGCCAGACAGTCGTGCTTATATGTTGATTTTAGCTTGTTTTTATTTTCATTTATTTTGAATGTTACTGTTGTTTACAAATACAAAATAAATCACAGTAAATGTTTGCAATACTTTTTGTTTTACTCTGAAAAACTACAAAGCGAAAACGTTTCGTTTTGTTTCTTTGCAAACTGTGGTCACTACACAACGGACATACGTACATTGTGGCATATCAATCTGTCAGTTTGACTCAAAACCGTGACTATATAATTTTGTTTTACATTTTTCTTTTGTGTTTTTTAGCGATATTTTTCTCAAATACAAAACGAAAAAAATATGTGACCTAAAAATCCATTTTTAATTTTTCAAAATTTTTTGTCTTAAATTTATGTCATAAAACTTGTGCAGCAACGGAAGTCAGCATGTATGCTTGCATGTGTTTTAACATATGCTACAGCTATGACCATAGAAATTTTATTGCTTACAAAAACGGGAATGCCAGACTAAATTTTTTAGTGTTTTTGGGGTATTTGTTTTAGTTGATGTAAGTTATTTTTACTTCTGTGTCTGATATAAAATTATTTCTTACGGCTTATTCAATCTTATTAAATATTTAAATAAAATTAATATTCTGTTTGTTTGTTCGCTATAAAAATTTTTGTTTTAAAACGGATTTATTTGAAATTTTACCTATATTCTAAAGAAGGTCGCCATATATTTTTAAACCAACCACGCCCACTTATACACCCTTTTTTCAAAGATTTTCACCCATTGCTTTTCATAAAGGTTTATGGCCGTACTGCACAATAGATCTTAAAGGTCGCGGTGCGATTATAGCCCATCATGATGCTTTGAAATATTTTATTTATAACTTTAGTTAGCGTCTTTGTTACTAATGCTTTGAAAGGCATGATCCACTATATAAAGTAGGGAATAAATGTATTTATTTGGATATGGTTTTTAATAATTCAAATTCTATTTGTACATTTATCCTCTAAAAATTCATACATACGCTATCTATACTCTAACGGCCAAATTCTTTAAAAAATATTTTATATTTTACTTAAGTGTTTTAAATTTAAAAAATTAAATAAAACACATTGTTGAATTATGACACTATTGCAGTATTTAACAGAAATGTTCCAGATGATTCGCTTTTTTTTTTATATGAATCTAATAATTGCTTTTGTCTTGTTTTCAATGATCAACATGTGCTAATAATATTGCTTGCAGTGCTTGCTCTCCCACCATTACTTGCCATTTGTTCAATCTCTTTCAAATATGCCGTTAGCAATACTGTTTTTTATTTTTACCCAAAGTATTCACAAAAATTCAATGATAATAATGAACGCATAGAGTAAAATCAGTGCATTAATTTGTTTTAAATAAGATTTCGCGTTTTATTTAAAAAAAAATTTGTTTTATTTTTGATAAAATTAACTACGACATAATAAAAATATTGAGAATGGTGTTTTTTGATTTATAAAAAATAAACAAAACAAAATTATTAAAAACTTCTGAAGATGCTATCCGACGAATAGCGAAATATAGCTAAAGAAAACAACAATTAAATATTTAATTTTACTATTATTTAATATTAATCAAGCTTAAGATCTTAAAAAATTGTTTTAATTTAAATTTTCCGATATTTCGACTTTCTTTTGAAAAACAAGTTAAAAATAACTGGTTCCAAAAAGCACAGGACTTGCTAAAGAGTATAATGGTGCTAAAGACCAAGAAGTGTTTCATTAAAAAAATAGAAATAAAAAAAAAATTACAGCTTCATTTTTATTTAATTACTCTTATTTTCAAGTGGAGGGACCCATATGTATGCATTTAAGTAACAATTTTAAACTAATAACAGCTGAAGCATTTTAATGCAAATAAAACTACAAGTTTTAATGTGCATGATGTGTTTGCACGTCATCTATTTAATTAAAAAGATAAAACATCAACACATTTATAATTTACAGTAATTAAAAATAAAAATAAAAAAAAAAAAAAGAAAATTTTAAAAGAAAGAATAACTTACAATTTGACATCACGTCACAATGACAAAATTATTGTGTCTAACAATCTGTGCACAACATAAAACATGAATTATTTTTTGTTTATTTAAATAAAAAGAAAAACTGCCCAAAATTTTATATACGAAATGCTCGTACAAGCTGTTGTTGTTTGAAAATTTGTTGGTGCAAGTTATGGTTGGCCTTTAATAAAATGAAATATTTAGAGGTCAGAGGCAGATGCCTACAAAATTTAACCTTGAGACACTTCTTAAAGAAAATTTAATTGTAGAATTTCAAGAATTCCACAATTTCTTTTTACTAAAATTTTAAATTTTAATTTGGTGCAATTAGTGCTTTAAAAAAAAGTAACAAAAATTATTCCACCTGTAAATCTTTTCTTTTAAAAGTTTTTCTAAGTGTTTAATTTAAGTGTGTGTTATTGCTGCTAGTAAAATGCTAGAATTATTGACTTGAATATCATGCACATTTGATTAGAAGGGCAATTTCAAAAGCTGTGTCAGTTTGTACGTGCTCTATCGCTTAATCTAACACAATCACCAAATAACGTCTCGATTGACTGAGTCACAGACAAGCTAAACCAACTAAATATTAACAAGTTTACAGATAATTTGCTGCTGTTTAGCAAATTGTATATACTCGTATGCTTGTGCATAAACTGCACTTGCACACAAATCAAGGTACAGTTACACTCATAATTATGTAAACGAATTGATGGACTGTCTCACATTTTCTTTTGCATGCTAAGCGAAAGAAATCTCATTTTGGTTTCTTGCATGGAAATAATGAGTCGAAACAGCGATGACTCGAGAGAACAAAAAAAATGTAACTGCTTTCATATAAAATTCGATGTCACTATTGGCGTTTTCTATTCTCAAAAAACATTCTGCCTCTAACAACTGTACAAAGTGATACCATTTTTATGTTTAACGCTTTTAAACAGATTTGCAAAATCTGTTTGCCTTAACACCACTGATAAGCAGTTGACACCCAAAAAATCTTGGCCTAAAATAAATTTTGCTTCAAAAATGATCAATAATGGTTTTTTATGAAAAATATCTTGATAAGAACGTATTGAGACTCCTATTTCTTATAAATACTAATTACGTTGACACAGTTGTAAAAAAAAAGGCAGCATTTCTCTCACTTATAAATAGAGTGCAAAACATGTAACATTTTTGTAACTTGTTTAGAACAGAACACGATTTTGATTTTAACTATAACATTTTTGTAACATGAATGACAGAATATAGGGTGGATCATTTAAAACTTTAAATTTTAATCGGCTTTTAAAAAAAGTGCTGATTTTTTTTTATTTCTTTTTTTTTTGGAAAAATTGATCTTTGTCATTTAAAAATGGAATACAATATCATTCATATGACTACCACGACTGGCTCGGCAGTACCAAATACCCGATCAACTCAATTTTTCGTATATGGCCAACGAATTTTTGTTTCCAGAAATTCAAGAGAATGATGTGGACGGATGACAGTTGATGTCAACAAGATGGGTCCTCATGTTACACAGTCAACGTAACCATCGAAATTTTTAGCCCTGTTTTTGAAAATCGAATAATTAGCCGAATTTGTGTGGTCAATTGTTCGCCTCGGAGCTGTGATTTGATTCCTTTGGCATCCAGAGACAATTAAAGATTTCAAACATGAAATCGAAATTGCCATTGAAGTGATTTGAGCCGTCATATCGAAAATGCCTTGAAAAATTGGGTAGTCGTGGCAGTCATATGAATGATATTGTATTCCATTCTTAAATGGCAAAGTTCAACTTTTCCAATAAAAAAAGAAATTTTAAAAAGATAATCAGTACTTTTTTTAAAGCCGATTCAAATTTAAAGTTTTAAATGCAAAATTTTTGTTAGAAAAGAAAACGTCATATGAATAACACTGATAAAATCAGAGTATCCGGATGAAAGACAGTGACATTGTAAAACCCAAATTAGTTCGAATAAGAGTGAGCTGAGTGTCTTTCGTTACATTTTTTTTTTCAAAATAGTGAAAAAGACTATAAAATTATATTAATTAATAATTAATTAATAATTGTATTGAAAACAAAAACAATTTTTCATATATTGTTGCTGTTTTCAGTACAATTACACGAAAAAATTTAGCTGAACAGGTAATAAATTTTTAAATGACGAACAAGAAAAAATGGGGTGAAATTTTTTACAATCTGGTAGCTTAGTTTACATTGCTTTTACATGAAATGACCATGCCCTCAAATTTCTTGTACAAAATATTTAATGTAACTTAAGCTGTGTAGCAAGTAGCATTTTCGTATCCATAACATTTAGGTTAGGTTAGGTTAGGTTACACAGGGCGCCCTAATAAGAAAAACAGAAGCTGGGCCCACTTAGGTCCTCTAACGTAGTCCCTTTGTTTGAGTGAAAAGAAAGGAAATAAATAAAAAGGCAGATAGAGAATGTGAGTGTCTCACCAACCGCTACTTCTAACGAAGCATGTCGACCCTTATATTCGACAGCCCAGCGAGACCCTACAGACTTCGCTCTCTAAAGTGCATCATGCGCCGCTCTTCTAGGGCTGGACACCGACAGAGAAGGTGTTCCACAGTCTACTATTCCTCCTCGTCTCGACAACTTGTACAGTAGTCGTTATATGGCAAACCCATTCTCCTAGCGTGGTTGTCAAAATTGCAGTATACTCCAACCGAGCTCTTTGGAGTCCCAATAAATCCTTACTGCGATTGCTATCTAGCCTAGGCCACATCATCCTCGCCATATTACACGTCCGCTTGTCTCTCCTTTTGGACTGTGCCTTTCACAAAAATATGCTCTCGATCTGCTCTTTACAAACCTATAGAGGGATACCGCAGGGTGCATTGGCATCTTGCTCTGGCAAATTTAAGCAAAAATAAAGTTGATAGTCAACAACCTTTGGCGCTTGCTTTTGAGGGTAATGTCTTTTACAACATCAAGATGTTGTCAAGGAAAGTATGACACTACTTCCTATATAATGCTATAACTCTTTTATGATAATGTTGACGTTCTCAACTACCAAAATTTGGGACTCCCTATGGGAAAGGCCTTATATTTATAAATAAAATAAACATTTAAATAATTTTCATAAATTAATTTCTTTTTTTAACTAAAGTTCTTATTGAAAACCCCGTTTCTTAAGTAGCCAAAATATTTTCAAGTAAAACACAGCCTGAGTGATAGTGTAATGTGCCTCCCCACCAGCCTTCAGGTTACAATCAATATATTTAAATTGTAATTACAATGACCTTCATATGCTCCTTCTCGACCTTCTTCTTTTTACCAAACGCTTAATTTATGTTTATTTATCTATAAAATACGGTACGAGTATGTAAGTATGTGTGTTTGTTTATAAATTTATGGGTTTGTGTAAAAGTGCTGTACAATAACAATAACAAAAATAAAAATAAAATAAAAAAATAACTATAAAAAATATTTTAAAATATTAACAAATAAAAAATAAAAAAAAAAACTATAAAATAAGAAATCAACGGTTTTTAACACGAACGAAAACACGGTAGTAAAGCAATCAACCAACTACCTGTACTTGTTAACGAATTTATTTAAAAAAAAAAGACTAATTAAATGCGGTAGTGCCGAAGCTTATACACTCTGCACTGTAGTAGCCAAATATTTATATTTTTTAATTCAATTAAATATTTAACTGAAGAGAAAAATTAAAAATGGCAAATTATGAAAATAAGTTTCTTTCAATATTTTTTTATTAAAACCTAAAATAAATTAACGGCAAAAAATCAGTTCTGCCTTCATTATTTCTAAAAGCAATAAAATATATTGTTACATTTACAACCTCACTAATATGAAAAATAGCTAAAATTTTAACAAATTTTGTCTTCATTTTAAGGTCATTAGGCCTTAATCATAGTCACAAAAAAGTAAGCTTTTATTATATGAATTTAAAGTCATTTTTAAAAAGATACCTACTTTAGTGTTACTATAATTATGGCCCATTATCTTATTAATTTTAATAGCGAAAAATAAAACCTCAAAAAGTTGAATTAGAATTTTTCGCAACTTCGGATTTTTTTTTAAAATATGTTGCTCACAGCTTACAAAAGACAATTTTTAAATATTAAAAAAAAGGATTTGTTTAAAAAAGATATACAATAAGAAAATTAAAATAAATTGAATGTAATTTGACTGAAGATGCTTGTAAATATTTAATTTCAGTTTACGAAATTCAAATTAGTGGGAGGAGGAATCGAAAATAAAAGAAAAAAATCTCTTTTAGCATCCCTTTCCTATAAGAATTTTTTATACACACGAGTCATTTAACAAACACAGCCACACTCATGTATGCAGAAGTACGACTGCCTGGTTTGATGTGTGCGTGTACATACATTACACACATGTAAGCTTGCTTTTGTAAATAAGAGTGAAGGCACACACATGTATACCTGTTTTCGTTAATATATTCATGCTACTGTGGGTACACACATTATGAACATGTAGAGCTTAAAAATTTCCCTAAAAAAACAAAACAGAAATTTTACATTTTTCTCAGCCATTTGTAGATGGATTGTGCTTAATTAAAAAAAAAAAAAAAACTCACACAGAAAAATTATTAAAAAAATACAGGTAGTCGCACTTTTTGGCACATTTCTGCTCCATTTATCAACCGAGCAAGCTGAATTTATATAGCAACTGAAAGACAGAAACTACTGTTAGTTTAGTATGCTTAACTCTTTTGTATGTTGCCAAGGGACTTCAGAAAATTGATTTCAACGACTACACATACAGACAGACGGATATCATTGAATCAGCTAAACTATTTATAAGAAGCACATATGTACGGTGCAGAAATTTCAAAGAGTATTACTAACTTATATATATCCTTCTTGCTAACAGCGTAGGGTATAAAAGCAATTTTATAAAATACGTGCAGAGCAGTCATTACTTTTGATAAACAATCAAATAATCTTCACCTTCAACTTGTGAAAAAGTCGAAACGTTAGCAAATTGCCTACCCCATTTGTTTAGCAAATACATATTTTTAACGCTCCAACAAAACAATTTGCTTTCCATTCTCTTTCGTGTGTTATTCTTAAGAATCATTTTTACTATTCAATGATAAGGTCAGGTCAGAATAACATTGAAATGAATTCATTTTACACTCGTTTTCATACTCATAGTCTTGCTGGTTTTTAGTTTCTATTTTAATTTTTCCTTCTGCTTTTTTCTTTCATTTTCTCGCAAAAACATGTTCATGTTTTCCTTAATGTAACTGAAAGTTTTGTCCAAAAGTTTGCCTAAAGATTTAGAAGAAAATTACGGTATTAGATGTCTATCGAAATTTCTATTTTTATGAAAATTTATTCCATTACAGTTGTAACTCTACAACGCATTAATCAAACTAATGCCTTAATTAAACATTTTGATTAAACTGATTAAATTTTAACTTCAAACAATTAAATTTTTTATGAAAATCAATTAAATATTTAATTAATTAAAATTTTTTCCATATTAATCAATAAGCTCTTTTATCCAAAAAAAAAAAAAAAAAAAACGTGGACGTTATCAAAATTTTTCATTTAAATACTTTTTTTTTTAATTTTACTTTAAAGTTTTTGTCAATTCTTTTTGGATAAGAGCATAAATATTGAATCAGTAAGTAATTTTTTTTTTTAATTACTTTTGTCAGCTTAATCTATATAAATAAAATTAATTTTCTGTTTGTTTGTGCGTTACACGGATTTCCTTGAAATTTGGTACATAGAATCTCTATATTCCAAGGAAGGTCTTTATAAACTTTTAAACAATTTTCACTAGCCACTGTACAAAAAGATGCGTGTCTGCACTTAATTTAAGCCTAAAATTATGCTTTGAAATATTTAATTTACGATTTTGGTTGGCCTCTGATAATAATGCCCTGAGCTACTTTATAAAGTAGTGAATGTTTGTGTTTTAACAATTAAAATTTTACTTGCAAAATGATTTCCTTAAAAAGTACCAGGCCGCGTGAGATTGGGCAAACAACAAGCTGGTTGCTAATTGATGTAACCATATAAAAGTAGTTCGTTTAAACGAGGTTCACCTGTAACTTTTTTAATTATTTAAAATTACCCAATTACATCGAGCTAAAAACAATCTCACGATAATAAATATTTTGTAATGAGCTCTGTGAGGATTAGCTGAAGGCCTTAAAATTATTTGTTGTTCTCTCTCCACTTCACACGCTTATCTCAGTAACAACAAATTGAATGGCATCAAATTGTATTAAAATTTGCCAAACAAAGACACAAAAACCTGAATCTGGCCAAAATTTAATTAAAAACTGAAAGTCAAAGAATGCAACTACTGGGGTCACTTCACAGCATATTGGCGCCAGTGTAGCCTTAAAGCTATCTAATTTATCTGATTTTAGAGAGGGCAATTGTACCGGGTATGTGAAAATTCTAGCCTTCTCCAGGCTAGACAGTTTTGTGGCATCGACAGTTTTGCTACCCTGATGGGTGGTCAAAAATGCCAGATGACAGTGCTGGGGCTAGAATTGCCAGACCACATTTCCCTAAAGCAATTGCAATGGCAAAAGTAGCTTGCATTTTTTAGGCGCAGGATGACGCCTTACACACTGAAAAAATCTTCTTTATTAACACAATGAAAAATTTAATTTTTTTTTTTAATCAATGACATTAAAATCATTAGACTAATGAAATATTTGATTAATTCAAGCAAATATTCATTCTTTTAAGGAAATAATTTCATTCTCGTATTTATCAAGCACCAGATTCATAAGTAGTCTCAGATTTTAGTTGGGAACTGGTCAGCGGTAATAATAATAATTGAATTATTAATCGAACTGAAACAAACTTAAATACCACTTAAGTGATTGAAATAATTCAATCAACTGACCATTTACAATGACTGTTCTTATCCACTGGGAAGAGAAATTAATTTTTTGTTGTTGTATTATGTATAAACTTTTTACTAAGAAATTTCTAAATTGCGTAAAACATGCATTTTTTACATGACTCGTAATTTTTTTTTTTTTTTTTTTTTTTTTTTTTGATAATTAAAGTTCTGGCCTTTACTACTTCCTTTTTGTCTTTTAATTACGTACAAGTTGCATAGAAAAAAATACATAAATGCGTTAAGCAATTATTTTCACAAGTTGTTAGAAAAAAGTTCAACTTGAAAGGTTTTTTCCTATTAAATACTAAAATTATGTTTAGGAAAAACACAACAAGAATAAATAATAATTGAGTTATACGAAATATTTACTATTCACTGTATTATAATTAAAAAAAAAAAACAGAAAAAATACTTGGGAAAAAGTGTTGGGGCAAGAAAATTAATAAACATCATGCTAACTGCTGATAACGACTAAATGAGGGAGTGTGGGAGAGAAAGAAAGTACATGAAAACTTTTAAAGCGCCAATAGTCATACCAAAAATATATATTTTTTTTTTTTTTTTTTGGTAAAGAATTCATTTTTAAGTGGCATTAATTTACTAAAAAAACACACAGATTTCGGTATTTATTAAAGTACGATTACATTATAGAAAAATTTTTTAATTTTCAATTTAAAAAAAAAAAATAACTTTTTTTAAGGGATTTCGCAAAGCAAAAGAAAAAAGGATTTGTCCTTCTTGTGCCGATCTTTATAATCTGCGATCTTTATGTCTACGATAAAATAATGTGTGTGGTTTCTTTTTTTTTTTTATCTATATTCAATAACGATAAAAAAAATCACAATTCTAGGCTAAAAAAAGCTTAAATACAAAAGTTCCACCCATATTTCTCCCCTTCAAAAAAATTTTTTTTATATTAATTTTTATTGAGTGTTAAAAATTTATGTATGATAAAATCAATCAATTTACTTAAGGTAATTCTACATGAAAAGTAGCAAAAAGAGATAAAAACTTTACCCCAAATATACATTTGAAAGTTTTATAAGAAGACAAGAATACAATTACAATTTTTTTTGTTGTGGTTGTTACATTCAAAGGTATATGGGGTTAAAAAAACGTACCAACATTAGTGTTTTACAATTTTTATTCCACAGATGTATAAATATCAAAAAAGGATCAAACACCCATTCGCTACTTTTTTTAGTAGAATATTTTGCAGGTTGAATTTTGGCTCTATCTGTATTAAGTGCGGACTGATAAGTCAGTTATTAAAGAGTATAAATTTTTTTCTTTAAAAGGAAATCTTAGTTTTTGTATATTTTTTCTTTACGTTGTGAACAACTGCGTCAGTATATTGGAATCAATCGTCAAATTTGATCGCCACTTCAGATATTTTCATCAGTCACAATTATGAAAAAGAGCGCTTATCTTTAGAAGTACAACTGGCTTGTCAACTTTTGAAGGTATTTAGTTTATTCGAAAGCATTCTGAGTGAATTTAATGAATTTAAAAATTATATTTGATTAATTTGAGTTGATGAGTGTATCATTAGGTATAAATGACTTTGAAGTTCCTTTAGAGCTTGAGACATTAAAATATCAACTTCAATTATTTTATTAAAAAATAACCGCAAAAGTGTAGATGGTCAGTTCCAAACTAAATACAACTTTTAAGTGTAGAGAGCTTTCCGGATGAACCGTAAAAGATTACGGGATGGGACACATATCATTTTAAAGATGAGGTCGTCCAGATTTGTAATCTACAAGCTAAGTACTCAGAAAATACTTTGGATTATTTAAAAAAATTTTTATATGTAATAATTTCTATTTGGAAATTGTGTTGGTTTTAAAATTTATTCTTTTACTCATGATATTCTCATGAGTTATTTATTCAGTACAATAAGTACTGAAGGGAATAGCATACCTATAAGGACCATTTCATCAGACGCTACTCTGAATCCTCAGTAGGTTAACCCCAACGTTTCTTGCAAACATTAGAACCTTTATATTGTAAAAGCAATTGACTAAATAAGAATTATTAATCAATAGTTACAAAAAGATTCAAATATTCAAGCAAAAAACTCAGTAAGCATTGAACTGAATAAATAAATAAATTTCCCAACCAACATTTTAATCTATAATGAGCACTTGTATTTTTATAAATATAAGAATAAATTTACAAACCAACACAATTTCTGGAATTAAGCACAAATAAAAATTAATATTTTGTTAAAAATTTTTTTTGATATTTCTGCTGTTGCTCTGAGGTTTTATACCATTTTGCCGTGGTACCAATCCCCATTTTGCCCATGCAAAGTAATAAAAGGAATTTAATCTGTAGGTTCTAAGCTTTTAAGGAGTGTTTTAACATTTTCGGAAAACTTCTTTGTATTATTTCTAAATTTTTTTTGAAACTTCCATGTATCGCAGTGCTATTGCTTTTGAGGGATTTTAGCAACTTCCGGATGAACTATAGAAGATTACGGGTTGGACAAATACCATTTTAAAGGAGAGGTCGTCTAGATGTTTAGTCTACCGCTTAAGTATTCAGAAGTTATTTTGGATTATTTTTAAAAAATTTTTGAAATTCCCTCATACCCCAGTACGCTTGTTCTGAGGAATTTTTACCATTCCCCATTTGGCCGAGGCATCATTCTCGATTTTGCACAACAAAATTACTACAATGAATAGTACGCTTACTAGTTAGCATATGCCACAGATTTGAAACCCATTTAATCCATCATTCTGAGTAGTACATTTACGGTGATACGACCCCTCCTTGAGGGGTCTCAGTCGCTAAGATGACAACAATAACAAAAGAAAAATAAAAAAGAAGTGTTTTGCAGGCAACCTCACTACAAAACGCTCTGTCAAAATTTGATTTTCCAAACGCTCACCGTTGCAGTCGAGTTATTGCTGCATGCTTGTATGAGCATGAGATTTATAAAATAAATTTAAACTAAAAATTGCCCATAAATGTTTGTTAAATAAAAAATCAATTTAAAAAAAGGAAAGAAAAATGTTCACTCTAATAAATTGGTAGTCTTAAAAAATAATTACCTTTCGATGGAAAAGATGTGCTTGAAATAAAAAATGTTACAAAATTTAGTTCTATTAGTTTAATGAAGTTGCAATAAAACATGTTATACGAATTCATGCCACAACAAACACATAAATACGTATAAGCCTATGACCGTAGCACAGTGGGGTTGAACATAAAAATTATTATAGTAAATTTTTAATTTTTTTTTTTTCAAATTTAAAGAGTGATAACCTTTACAAACCGCTCGCATTAAGCTACGCTAGGTTTTGCAGCCAAAATAAGCCCTGCGATTAATTTTTATTTAAATTGTATTGAAAATGTAATTCCAATCGACTGCCATATTTTAACCCCTGGTGCCTCTTTGTGAGTTTATTTATTTACTAGATGTTTTTAAACGGTCTCTTACCAATTTAAAAAAAATTCGTTAACAATTAGAATTTTAAATGTTAAATTTATGCCATTCACTACTTTATAAACTGGCTCACATATTTGCTAGCATTATTATCAGAAGCGCCAACCAAAGTGGTAAATAAAATATTTCAAAGCATAAGTTCAGGCTTAAATTAAGTAGGGCCACACATCTTTTTTAACAGTGGCGAGTAAAAATCATTGAAATTGAATATTAAAAAGGACGAGGCCAGTATATGACGACCTTGCTTGGACTAATTATTATTTCCGTTCCGCGATTGCGGAAAGTATTTTTTGTGCGCTAGTACAAATTGCAATTATTGATGCCGTAATGTAGATAAATTTTGCTTATGCTTTAATTTTCTCTCGAAAAGCAAATGGAAAGATCAAAATGTAAGAAAAAAATACAAAGTTTCGCAAAATTAAAATGTGTTCTGAAATGGCTTGTTGCATCACTCCCAATGATCCTGAAAATTCTTGTTGCGTTTGACGCGAGTCTTGATCAAGTAATGCCTCCAAATCTGCATCTTCGAAAACCTTCTCTGTTCCACCGCTATGCCGGTCTTCGACGTCAAAATCACTGTTCTTGAAGCGTTGAAAACACTCTCGGCACGTTCTTTCACTAATAGCGGCATTCGATGAGCCTCAGCCGCAGATTTCTTCATATTAAAGCAGAAAATTAAAACCTCCCGCAAATGACGAGAATTTGGCTCGTAAGCTGACATGTTTAATCGAGAATAACTGTATCATGCAGACACAAATCGACTAATATTGCGATGGTGTTATGTTTACAAATACCTAAGCTTATTGTATGACATCTACGATCTATTTATTTCAACTACCACTTCCGCAAAACGGCGGAAGCAAAGCTTGTTTTATTTATTGAAAATTAATTTTCTTTTTGTTTATTTAAAATTTATTTTAATGTAAAAAAATGCAATTTTTTTCTTATCAGCAACAGCGGGAAAATTAACACAATTCATTCACAATAGACCACTTTTCAATTCACAATTAAATGAAATAATTCAAAATAATAAGATAATTCCGCAGGAATGAATAATAGCAATTTGCATATCGATCGATTTTCCTATCCGTGCGGAATCAATAATACGACCCTATACGAGTATAAAGCAAATTTCTGACAAATTCGGTGGGAAAAAAATTTTTTAAGGCGAAGACACAAATAAAACAAACAGAAAACTAATTTTGTTTATATAGATTTTATTTATTTGAAATAACGTGCAATAAAGTGGGTATCTTCTTAAAAACGACTTTGAATTTATAAAATTCTTATGAACAAAAGTCAGCTCTTAATAAAAATCTACTTTTTTGTGACTATGAAATTTAATAAATAAAAAAAAAAACACCTCAGGCTTGAAAATTTAATTTTAATTCAGAAATAAGTTTAAGTTACCTAGGGAACCAAATTACAAAGATCTTCTTCCATTTCGTGAAAGTTTTTCAAGGCCGCTGAGAGATTCAAATTAGCCAGAATGGATTATTCTCGCTTAAGCAAATAAAAATATAACCTAAACGTAACATGATGCAAGTATATTTTTTATTACAATAATTTAGGAAAATAGTTGGCTCTTTTTTTGCGATTGAATCCACACATTGCAGGAAATGAAAATAATAATTTAATGTCAAAATTAAAAAGGGGCAAATCTAAGTTAATGTGTATCAATTTCACACGAGTACGAACGTTTGTTAAAAATATCCTTTTTTTTTTATTTCTTGCTGGCTTAAAGATGACTCAATGAATGTTGTGGATACAATTTCTTTATTTTATACGTACACATATATTTTCGAAAGAATTTTTTTTTTTTTTTTGTGTTTTGTGTTTAAAACGAGAAAGTAATAGAGTATCCCCAGCAATACCCTTGATGATTTATGGGAAATAACATTTAAAGGTTACACAGATGCTTATGTAGTTGTGGCCCAAAGAAAAGGAGTAAAAAAAATAAAATAAAATAATAAAAGACCATCCAGAACTATAGAATTTGTTTTATTTGGGATATTATTTAAGTGAATTGTCATGACTTTGCTTTTTTTTACTTTTCATGTTTCCTTTTTTGTTTATTTTGAAATATTTTAATCTGTAATAGTAAACGTAAACTAAACCACCAGCATAAAAGAGAAAATAATAAAAGTAAAATAAATTATTTAAAAGCTGCAAAAGTGTTTTAGATTAGCTTTTTACCAAAACAAATTTTTTTCTTAAGAAAAATAATCCTTTTTCGAATAAATAAAAATTGTTGGAGTTTTATTGTGTTCAGAAAAGAAAAAAGAAAATGAATAAAACACACTACTCGTATGAGCATGAAGGCCAGTCACTTTCATTTTTAAATAAATAATGAGTCGGTAGTGCAGGTACTAGAGCACTACAACTGCAAGTGTTAAAATCATTTAATTCTAAATAGAAACAAATGAACTTGTAAATGTCAAAACAAAAATATAAAAAAGTCATTAGCAAAAACCCATTAATATTGTTAAAAATAGAAAAAAAAACATTAATTTTTATTTACTCGTAAAATGTTTTCATTATTAGAAAAAACTGTCTTGTTGTTGAGTGAGTGGAAAATGTTGGTCATAAAGTTGACATTTTTCATTTAACTTTTTTTTTTTCTTTTTTATTTTTCATTGATGGATGGATGACTTATATAATCAATGAATAGATAAAATGTCTTTAATATTTTCAATAGAATATTCTAGGGCAATAAAAAAAAAGTCAAAGCTTGGGATTGCTTTTTTGATAAAATAAAAATCATACCCCCTCCAGTTTTTGTTCCTGTGAGGGAGTTAGTGGAATTTTTATAATTGTTTTAATTACAAGTTGCCCAGAGTTAAAGCTAGAAAATTGTAAGCCTTTCTTAGCTTGCGATTACACCTTTTAACAAAAAATATGGGAGCAAGATCTATTCTTAAATTTTAGCTATACAATCTACACAAAACCAACTATTTGCTTAATGAAACTCTAACTGTAACTGGTAAAAGTAATAAGAGGCGCCAGAATTTCTATTATTAAGTTTGCTGGGCCGCCCTTTACCCTGTGAGTTATCATTCTTTGTAAAATTACAAACAAATCCGTTGAATAAAAGACATTTAAGCATTAGGAACGAATCTTTCTTTTGACTTTTTAATGGGCAACATAACTGAAATAACAATTGTTATTATGAATGGCAATCATTTTTAGTTCAAACTTTGTTTTGCATTAAAATTTTTTTGATATTAAAAGTATTTCAAATTAAAAAGAAAAAACCATTTGATTTATTTACATTTGCAATTACAATGAATCTTAAGATGTTTTGTTTTTTAACTTACAATCAACCACTCAATCACTTATTAGAAAAAGTTTTAGCAAATAAGCGTTTAATTTTACAACATAATCCCATTTTAGATCAATATATTTAGTCCAAGAGTTTTTCTAAATTTTTTATTCCTTTCAAATATTTAATAGTTTTCCCAAAGCTCCCAAAAAGTGGTTTGTTTCGGTACTGTCTTACCACTCAGCCATTTATTTAGGTTTGGAAATAGAAAATAGTCGCAGGGGTCTAAATCTAAAGAATACGCTAGATGGGGTAGCAGCTCGAAACCTAATTTATGCATTTTTGTCATAGCGACTTAATCAAGAAACAAAATTTTTTTTTTTTTTTTTTTGTTAAAATTCACTTAGTTGTTTGCTTTTAATAGCTGCCAAACATAAATTAAATGACGCAGCTTGCACAAAATAAAACAATTTTACTGTTATCATTATGGGCTATAATCGCACCGTGACCTAGTTCCTAACTACGATCAGAAACTTCTTACGAATCTTGTAATTGTGATTGAGCTAATCATGCTTCGGTCTACTGAGACTAGTATCCCACTGCCTAAGCAGCTCATTCTGCGTACACACACAGAATATGAAAAAAGAATATAAGATAGTTATTGATGAATAAATAAATACTTTTTGAAAAAATTTAAAATAACGGTTATTTTTGCATTCAAAAAGTCACAGAGGTATCAAATAGTTCTCGTACCATAACAAATTAAATGAAAAAAAATAGCGGATATCCTTTATAGGTATTAAAATAAATAGTCTTGACGGCACACAAAAAAACTTTTACGTAACACTTTTTTTTTGGTCAATCAAGCTTGTACAAGAAGTTACCCGAAGATTTAAAAAAAGTGTGAGTAGACAATTTTTCTTTCAGTAGAAAATCTTTATGGACTGTTTAAAAACAATTCAGATACATAAAAAAGTGGGCGTAAAAATGGGTGTGGTTAACTGTTTTCTCTTAAAGAACGTCAATTGTATTACTATGAAAACTACAAAAATTAAATGAATTCATCCAGCTGTGCTTCGATTTTAGATAAATTACCAAACTGTGATAATAAAAGTGGGCAAGATCATTTTTTCTTTACGTAGAAGTCGAAGTTAACTTATGAAGAGTATTAAAAAAATAATTAGCCAAAGAGATACAGCCGTTCTAAACTTCTAAAATGACGCGATTTAATTGAAGCAATAAAAAAAATTTTCAATTGATTAAATTTTTTATTGCTTTAAAATTGTCATATTGATTAAATTTGAAATGTAACATACATGTTGATTAAATTTTTTATTGATTTAACTAAAAAGAATGACATATTGATTAAATATTTAATTAAATAAAATAAAAATTTTATTGACTCGAAAAATATTTTAATTGAGGCATAGCTTTTTCTGCATTTTGTTGTTTAAAAAATTCATTTAACTTTTTAAAGTGATTAAGGCGACCCTACTTTGAGGTTTGAGACAGTCATAAAAAATTAAGCTTTTATTGAAAGCTGATTTTGGTTAGTAAGAATTTCATGAATTTTTCGTTAAAAAAAAAAATATCGACTTTAGTGTGACTATGATTGGGGGCCTATATGTGCCAGAACCCTTTAGAAAATGTATTTTATTTACATAGATGATTCATTTAGAAGATTCATAAATAATTATGCTGACATCTGTGGCGTGTGATTATTATTTAATTTAATTTATACGCTGCCAAATCAACTTTCTTAAATATTTCTGCTCTGCACAATCACACATACAATAAAAAAAGAAAAAGAACTAAGAAAACTGTTCCAGCTGCTTGCTAATGTAACCAAAAGAACAAGGATTCATTTTACACTTACCTTTAACTAAAGTCAATATACCAAGTGGCATTACAAGTATTGCTACCATTAAATCTGTTATGGCCAAAGACATCAAAAAGTAATTGGTAACATTTTGCAAACGTCGCTCCCAGGCTATCGCCAGACACACTAAGATATTGCCAGCAGCTGTACCAACCACCAGTATTAAAGCCAACAGAGCCCAATAGTTGTTTACGTGACCGTTAACTGTTAATAAAATAGTTGTTGTTGATGATGAGGAAAATGTTTCAGCAGATGTGTAATTAGATGTAACAGTAGCAGTTGAGCTGGTATCAGCTGCAGTTATAGTATTGGATGTTGAATCTAAAGGTGTTTTATAAAGTAAATCGTAATTGTAAGCGTAATCGATTGCCGTCAGTTGACTTTCAATGTTGTCGTTGTATGTGGGACCGGGTCGTAAAACAAACAACGTTTGCAGTTGTTGATGTTGCACTTTATTCGTATTGGTAAGCGTTTTTATTTGCCAGCTGTTACTGCCACTGCCACTGCCGCTGCCGCTGCTGCTGCTATTTAAACTGTTGCTTCTAATTACAAAATCAATATTTTTATTTTGTGTATTTTTAGGCAACCCTTCCATGTTATTTTAGCAGCAATAAAGTCTCACAGAATGTTCATTTTAAGCAAGCAAATGGCAGTTTGCGTTTCAGCTTAACTTGAATTATTTTGTATTTTATAATTAGTATTTTCAGGTGCATAAAAAATAGCAACAATATCCCTTAAATGTAATTACATTTTGTATTTGTAGCCATTTTATTGTTACTAAAATCCTTAGCAGTTTAAAAACAAATTTCTCAATTGCCTTCTTATTTACCCTCTTCTATTCACGACGCAAGAAAGCATAAAAATATTACAAAAAAAACACATTGTGTTTAGCTCGTAATGAACAACTATTTATTGTTGTTTCGTTTGGGAAACGGAAATTATGATTTTGTGTTCAGTTTATGGCTGGTGATTTTGTAAAAGCTTTAAAGTTCGATTTCCTTTTTGCTAAATTAAAAACAATTTTGTTTTCTTGTGCTTTATTTTATTTTTTTGTTGTTATTCAGCCTCTCTTGCTTTTCCACTTGCGTTATTTACTCAAAATCCGGTTGTTGAATTTATATTTTTTTAAGTGATTTTCCTTTCCATTTTTTTATGTTTTCTTTTTTTTTTTTTTTTTTTAATTAACTACTTTATTTAAAATATTTATTTCAAACAATTTGTTTTGCTTTTTGAATTTTATTTTATTCATTTTTATTTTTTATATTGAAGAGACTCTTCATTATTCGTACCACACACAGCCTCGTTCAAGCGTTGGCTTGTTTGTTTTGCTCTTTGAGTGTGTTGCAAAACGATCCTTAGAAATTTATATTTTAATGTTAAAGTGGACCATTTTATGGTGTATTAATTTTTTATTTATATTTTGGTGCAGTACACTGAAAATGCGCAAAGAAAAGTGAACATTAATTTCATTTAATACAACAACAACTAAATTAAAAATTTCTTAATATTTAGTTAACGCGGCAATTACAGAAATACTGAAGGAGAGCTGTTGTTTCAGTTTGTCAACGAAGCCGCTACGCTTGGTAAGCGTTAGCCTTGGCTGGTAGTATTTTTGTATTAAAATTTGATTTTTTTTTTTTTTACTTACTGGAACTAGAAATGAATGCTTTTGTGAAATGCTACAAATCAGTCCTTAATAATTGAGCTACAAGTCAACTTTTATAAAAAAAATTAGTTAGCGGTAATTTTAGTGAGATGGACACCAGTGTTTCTCTATTAATTTTAGAAAAAAGATTAAAACGGTTACTTTTGTGGTGTTACAGACTTAAAACTAAAAAGAAATCAATTTAAGAATTTTTTGAAATCATCTAACAGCATATACGATCTCTTATTTCCTGAATTTATTATTAATTCAATAACAGCTAAGTTGGCATCACTGCTTTATGGCTTTCTTGTGCCCTCACCAGTATTTTGCTTTGCAATATCTCAGTAAAACAATCCTAATTTGTTATTACGTGTGTATATGAGTTTATATATTTGAAAGTGCTTTAAGTCCAGCGGTTATTTTAGTAATGTAGTGTCTACACTTATTCAAATTCACGTAAACCATTTGAACCTGGAGTATCTAAGGCACCAATAACCGGCTACATCTACTACCATCCATTTAACTTGTTGTTTGTTTTATTTTACACTTTTCTTAATCTTGCTCCTGTTATCCCTCTCTTATATAATTTTATGTGTCAGTAAGAGTACACTTTTTTATTTATTTCAGCCATCTAGCTAAAATCACATATCATTCATATCTGTGGCATCTACCCGAGGTCACAAGAGCTACTTTATTATATTCCTCTAAAGAATGCCGTTCCGCCAATTTATGTTTTCGAGCTTTCGGCTACACTCACGTTTACAGCCGCAATGTTTTCAAGAGACCAACCACTACGTTGACGATCAAAAGTCTTACTGTCCATAATTGACCCAGCATCTTTATATTTTTTTTACTACTCTTCGAATGTTTGAGAAATTCGGTGCACTTTCCCAACTGAAATTTCTGCAAAGTTTGCTGGCAGTCTCAGCATAGCTTTGTATTAATAACAATTATAATGCGTTGTTCTTTCGTAAATCTTTCTTTCTGTCAAATTTCTTGCACAAACAAATTACTCTAAATTTAAAAAGTGCGCTCTTGCTGAGACGCCCACTATTTTTACTCATAAAAGTAAGGATAAAGCATAATGAAAAAGCTAAAAACCAAAGTTTAATTTTTTTTTAATCTTGACCAAACTTATTGGACAGAAAAAAATTTAGAGCCAATTCAACATTTTAATTAACAAAATTGTCATATTGATTAAATTGTTTTATTTGAGTCAATTAAAAAACAAAAAACAATTGTTATTTTGAATTAAATTTTAATTGAATCAATTAAAATATTTTTCATATTGTTTTTATAAATTAAAAAAAATTAATATTGAATAAATATTTAATTGATTCAATTAAAAACATTTTTAATTTGATTAAAATTTTAATTAATTCAATTAAAAAAATTTGTTACATTGATTAAATTTTTTTATAAATTAAAAAAAAATTCATATTAAATAAATATTTAATTGATTCAATAAAAAAAAATTTATTTGACTAAAATTTTAATTAAATTAGTTTAAAAAAATTTCTTATTGATAAATTTTTTTTACATTTTTATATATATTAAAAATATAAATGATACAATTGCAAAAAAAATTGTTATTTTGAGTAAAATTTTAATTAAAGCAATTAAAAAAATATTCATTTTAATTAAATTGTTTTTATAAATTTAAAAAAAAAAATTGTCACATTTGCTAAATTTTTTATAAATTAAAAAAAAAATAATATGAAATAAATTTTTAATTGATTCAATAAAAAAATTGTTATTTTAAGTAAAATTTTAATTATATCAATTAAAAAAATTGTCATATTGTTAAAAAAATTTTAATAAATTAAAAATATGTCATATTGATTAAATATATAATTGATTTATTTAAAAAAAAATTATTTTTATTCAAGTTTTAATTGCATTAATTAAAAAATTTGTCATATTAATTAATTTTTTTAATAAACTAAAACAAAATAAATATATATAAAAAAATTTATTTTGAGTAAAATTTCAATTGAATCAATTAAAAAAATTGTCGCATTGATTATTTTTTTTTTAAATGAAAAAAAATATCATTCAGAAAAATTTTTAATTGATTCAATAAAAAAAATTATTTGATTAAAATTTTAATTGTATCTGCTAAAAAAGTTCATATTGAAAAAATTTTTTTGTTTTAAATTGTCATATTTATTAAATTTTTTTAATTGTTATTTTGATTAAAATTTTAATCAAATCGATTAAAAACGTTATCATATTGATTAAAATTTTTTTTTTAATATTGAAAACAAAAAAAAAAATTTAATTGAATCAATCAAAAACATTGTCAAACTGAAAAAATTTGTAATTCAATTAATTAAAAAATATTGTCTTATTGAATAAATTTGTATTTCTTTCACTAAAAATTTATTTATAATTTTATAAATTTTTAAACGGCTTTAAACTTTGCATTATTTATATGTATCCTTAAAAAATATTTCCTTCTTATTTTAAAAATTCTGCAAAACTTCTTGCTGTTACAAATAAATTTATTTATAAATACATACAAATCACCACTTGACTTTCTTCAAATTATTTGTAAAAGAAAATAATTTCTGGTTCTCTTCGTAATTGCACTTGTTGTTTAACTTGTCTTTAAATTGCATTTCATTGCTTGCAATGTACGAATATTTGTGTGTGTATGGGTGTATAAGATGTTTAACCCTGCAAGCATTATTGTAATCTTTTACCCAAATAACACATTTTTATGTTATTTTAACAGTCATCAAGTGTCGCCTACTATTTCGTTTATCAAGTAATTTAATTATCTACCATAACTCCTTTAGAAATAGCAAGTTTTAAGTGTATTCAAAATTAGTTGAGTTGCCTACGGGGTATATATTTACATACATGTCGAATAGAATTCCTTCTTTGTTTATTTACTTAAAGTGTTCCTGCGTAATTTGTAAATGCAAATCTTTGAATGGTTAGTGTTGCACGGTTTTAGTTTGGATTAAAGTGAATGTTATTCCTTATGGAAAAAAGGAACAATAAACTAAAGCACAAACACATAAAACCTACAAAGTACATATTTACATGTGTCTGTGCATAGAAATTTGTACCAATTGCTAGAAACTAGAAAATAAACAAAAATAAAAAGAAGATATTTTAAGGTGTAATTGTTGCCCATTGTACTGTCACAAGTATTGTTTATTCAGTTTGTTATTTCAAAATCGTTTGTGATTTTACAAAATGTAAATATAGAACTTGAATACTTCATTACTGATACGTTTTAATGATATCTGCTCGGTGTAGGAGTTGAAATTGATTTTCCAAAGATAAAAATATTCATTTCTATAATGCACAATTGGAATAACATTTCAGTTTTACATTTGGCTATTGTTGCACTACATAGAATTTTTTTCGAACATTTCTTTACAAATTTTTAAAAATCAAATATGAAATTTTTTTTACAACAAAGCAAATTTTCAGTGGTCTGGACAAATGCACAAGTATATTACAAGTTTACACGGATTTGAAATCTGCACTTCATTTTCTTAACTTGGCTTTCATTTCCAAGATATACCTTAATTTGCTAAATTTTAGAGGTGACATAACATATGTGAGATTTACTTAAAATGGGGTGCTATAATTTTATTATAAAAAAAATTCGAAACTCTGCAAGAAAATTTTTTTTTAATTCGTACCTACAATGTTTTTAAATTGACTTACTAGTTTCAAAAATATCAAAGAACTTGTGACGGAAAAAAAGCAATTTTTATGTAAAATTTAGAAATTTGTAATTTTTAAAAATTATCTAAAATAAACTAAAATAAAAATTAGCTATTTTCTTAATTAAATTTATAGTAGCAAATGTTTCAAATAAAATGAGCCTCATTTTATGAAAATCGATTGGCAACTTTTGAATTTATTCCCAATTAAGCGATGCTGCTTCATGGTGAAAAAATTGTCATGTGAATTGCAGTGAAACACGTCAAAGCTGCGGTGCTTTCTAACAAAATAGTGTCTTTTACTTTGGGATTCATTCACTTAATTGCGAATAAAATCAAAAGTGGTGCTTAGATTTTAATTTAAATTTTTTTTTAAACTTCCTTGTATCGCAGTGCTATTGCTTTTGAGGGATTTTAGCAACTTCAGGATGAACTATAGAAGGCTACGGGTTGGACTAATACCATTTTAAAGGGAAGGTCGTCTAGATGTATAGTCTACCGCCCAAGTATTCAGAAGTTACTTTGGATTATTTTTATAAAGTTTTTGAAACTCCCTCTCTGAGGGATTTTAGCAACTTGCAGGCGAACCATATAACATTACGGGATGAGACACATATCATATCACAATGGGGAATGATAAAAATCCCTCAAGTATGAGGGAATTTCTAAAAACCCCAAATAATTTGTTTGTATTTGGGTGGTAGATTACAAATCTAGACAATCTCCACTTTCAAATGATATGTGTCCAATACCGTAATGTTCTTAAAAAATCAACGTATTTATGCATGTCTGTATCTATGCACTTATATTCCTCCTAAACATATTTAGAAATATTTAATGACATAAGACGTATTTGATAAATATGCCATAAATACTGAAAAGATATTTACAAATACTGAGAAACGTAAGGGGTTACATTAGAACATATTGAACTCTATATATATATCTTAACTGATTTAATTTTAATAACTTAATTTAAAAATTAGGCGTAGCAGTGGGCATGGTTGGTCCAGAAGTATATGGCAAACTTCTTGAAAATTTAGAGTTTATGTACCAATAAGATTTTAATTATTAAAAAAATTTAATTTATTTTGTTAAAAAAGTGAGTTTCCTGAGGTATAGTGAGCAAATGTAAAATATATTAGATAAATCGATTGAAGAATATAATTGCAATTGCCAAAAGACTCATCTCAATTGTTTTAATCAAAAGTGGGCATAAGCGTGACGGTAAACTGGGCATGGATAATCCAAAAGTATATGGCGACCTTGCTGAAAGTATTTATAGCGATCATTGGTACAAAATTTCAGAAAAATTCGTTGGAAGACGCAAATTTGTATTTATAACGAACAAACAACCAACAGAAAATGAATTTTATTTGTATAGATCATGGCAGAATTAACAATGTACTGACAGTAGAACATCATACATCTCCTGCTATCTTTAGTAAATGTCAAAATTTGTTTGCGAGCCGATGTTTTATACCCATACATACATAGAAAGTATAAGTGTATGAGTCCATTACATTGATTTTTTTCTCTTTTAGTACTATATGTGTTTGACATAAAGTAGAAAAGAGACGCCTGTTGTTCTTGCATTTTAATGTTTGTTGTAGATTTGTCGCTACCTGGTATAATTCTGCCATGGTATAGACTACTTTTTTAATTAAAATATTTAAAAGGCTCTATTTTTTTCCGCATATATTTATAGAATTCCCTTTAAACAACTGAGTTCTGGGTAATTTTAGATATAGACTCCACTTAACTAAAATTATTTGCTGACTAGTTTTTTTTCTTTTTGGGTTTTAAAGAAGACTTCTACTACTTTCAAAAATAACAGCTCAAATATGAGTTTCAAAATAATAATTATTGTCAAAATCTTAATTGAAATTTTTAAATATTAAAGCAACAACGAAAAATTTTATATATAAATATTTATATATTTCAAATACAAGCTTTAATTAAATAAAACAATTTGTTTTAAATGACACAAATTTCAATAATATTTTAAAAAGCTTACAGCAATATTCGCTTACAAATGCTTTAAATAAAAGCTGCACAACAAATAGAAAAACTTAAATGCAACACTTACCAATTCCTCTTAAGCTGCTTAGTTGTACATACCTACGGAAGTGTGGTGTGTAATTCTGGTACTTTGCTGCAGTGCATGGGTTTTGGTGTCATTGTTTTTTTTTTTTTCTTGTTTTCAAGAGCAACCAACAGTTGTGTTCAGTTTTTATTTACTTTTAATTAACTCCCATGTTAATTTGTTTTTCTTTTTTTTTTTTTTTTTTTTTTGTTTTGTAGAAAAAAAAATTCACAATGAAAAGGGTATCAAATAACAAAATGCATTTAAAATTTTTATTAGTTGTTCTATTTATACAACTTTTGTTTCTTTTTTTTTTTTTTTTTTTTTTTGTTTCTTTTTGGTTTTTCTTTTATAATGAATGCATTTATATTAAATAGCCAGTAATTATTTTTTTAAGGACATTGTCGTCATTCATTGTATTAAAGAAACTACTCTCTCAAACACACAAACATACCTAAGTTTGTTTGTATGTATGTCATTTTATATATGCAACTAGCTAGACATTCAAATTATTCAAGTTCAGGTGCAACACTTTATATCATTCTTTGGTTTTTTCTTTTTTTATAAATATATTTTTGCTTTATTTATGTATAAGCACATGTAAGAAAATAATTTGCTGATACATGGTTGGTAGTTTTTAGCGCCAGCATTTCTTTATTTATTTTTTATTTAATTTTTGTTTTTATTTTAAGAAAACATTAAACCGTTTAATATCAATGTTAGAAGGTAACTGACAACTTGATTGCTTGCAATTTATGTGTGAGCACACAGCACACAACCCAATAACTATTCCGGAAGTACATTTGGCCTGTTTGTTTACTTCTTAAGCCAACACTTGCAGACTGGAACTTCCAACCAAAGAGAAATCAAATGCATAGCAATGTTTTTAACACAAAGAGTTCTGAGTTTTGAGGGTTGATATAAGAGCTGTTATTTTTGAAAGTGGTATAAGTTCACTTTTTTTTTTAGCTAATCATTTTAGTATATCTCACTAAAATTACCACATAGAATTAAAAAAAAAAAAGATTTATATGAATTTAAAAAATAACAGTCTAGTGTAGTTATTGCAAAATAAAATACTAATTAAATTACTTCGCCAAAAATAAGCAAATTAAAAATAATTGTTATAATTAAAATGGCTATTTTATTAAGCTTGAGGTCTTAGTTTATAAATTTATTTTTATATAGATATTTCGCTCCAACTTGCGTAGTTTCTTCAGGATATCTAATATATAAAATTCTCGTATCACAGTGTTAGTGCTTATACTCCTCCGAAACGGCTTAACCGATTTTGATGAAATTTAATATTTGTATTCAGTCGATCTGAGAATAGGTTTATAACTAATTTTTATACCCCTAAGCTATTTTGATGAAATAAAGAAGATATATTTTCATACTCTAGAAATAATTCATATGGCAAAACAACGTTTGCCGGTTCAGCTAGTAATTATGTAATTATATCATGAAGAAGTTACGCCAATTACAGCGAAATATTGATATAAAAATAAATTTATAAAATAAGACCTCAAGCTTAATAAAATAGCCATTTTAATTAAAAAGAAAAAGTTCAAATAAACTATCAATAAAATAATTGTTATATTTATTAAAGAAATAAAAATCATTAAATAAACTTTAAATTGCAAAGAGTATGTACTCGTATATAAAAATTTTAATTTTCTAGTTAAGACGGTTAAGAGGCTAAAATTTATTTAATAAACAAAATGTTACAGCATTATTTATGTGGTAATAATTATAAATCGCTAAACTTAACTTGTTGTCGCTCTTAACTCGATATATTTCACAATTAACGAGATACCAATGAAAACAATACCGGTTGCTAGAGTAGAGATAGTTTTATTACATTAGGTCTCTTCATTTACTTTACCCGGCTTTCTGCGGGGTGACCTACAACTTCACTAGCGCATTAGGGCAAATGTTATTTTTAACCTCAGCAGACTACTTACGGGCCATTGTAGACTTAACAATCACATGAATAAAATCGGTGTGGTACAAGACGACTCCTATCGTTTCTGTCGGAAAGAACAGGAAACGTCGGAACTTATTCTCTGTGAGTGCAGAATAAGCTTCTTAGTTAGTGGGGCATTAGTCCCAAAACAAAAAAAAAAACAAAAAAAAGATCTAGACAAGATTATTCCTACAACAGCTACGAGTTTCGTAAGTAGCCTCAGATTATAGTTAGAAACTGGGCTGCACAATAGATCTTAAAGGTCACCAGAAACCAGCAACGAGAGAGTAAAAAGAAATTTTGAGAAATAGCTCTCAAAATGTTGAAAAGTAAATGAACTCTTTACCAGTCAAAACTAGCAAATTGTAGTAGTTTTGTAATATATCTTTTTTTTTAACAACACAAGCTTTTTGGCTTGTCTGCAGAAAACACTCAGGGTTTAGACAGGAATCGAACTTGCGACCCCCAGATTGGTGGATTAGTACGCAACATCCTCTAACCTAGATGTACCAGATGCTGTTGATCCTAAGATAAGCTAAAATTGATTTCTTATTGTTTTTATACTTTTTATAGCCTTAAATTTGACAAAATATTTTTATTTTAAACTTGATTTGTAAACACAAAACAGCTGTTTGAAAAAATCTTGTAAGTAAAAATTTTACCAGTAATAATTTGCAAGAATTTTTTTATCTCTCAATTTTTTATTCTCTTTTGATGCTCTCTCCTTGCAAAATTTTTTAATTTATAAACACTTTCCAGTAATAACAATTTTTAGTTATTGAATAGACCTATTTAAAAGCCACACACGTTTGTTTATTGACTGGTTTCGTATTTTTGTCCACAAATATGCACATGTACAGCTTAAAAATTTCCATAAAACATAAATTAATGAAAATATATTAAATTTATTGATTTTTTTTTAACAAAATATTAATCTTTATTTGTGCTTAATTCCAGAAATTGTGTTGGTTTTAAAATTTATTCTTTTACTCATGATATTCTCATGAGTTATTTATTCAGTACAATAAGTACTGAAAGGGATAGCATATATATATGGACCATTTCATCAGACGCTACTCTGAATCCTCAGTAGATTACTCCCAACGTTTCTTGCAAACCTTTTTTTTATTTTTTTATTTTTTTTTTTTTTTTTTTTTTGATTTATCGCATAGATGACTGACTGTCATTTCTGATAAAATTGTGTGTCACGTTGATTTGTTCGCTTTTCAGTTTACACAAAACA
Source organism: Thelaira solivaga (assembly GCA_947397855.1). Taxonomy (NCBI): domain Eukaryota; kingdom Metazoa; phylum Arthropoda; class Insecta; order Diptera; family Tachinidae; genus Thelaira; species Thelaira solivaga. The sequence goes on from OX377610.1 coordinate 76,279,152, forward strand.
AAGCAGAAATTAAAGAAAATCTTAAATTTCGGTTGTATTTTTTATTTTTGTCCGCCAATTGTTTGCCGATTGCTCTCATTTTTTGCGCAGATATTATAACTGTCATTTCTGATAAAACTGCATACGAGTACCACGTTTTTTCGTCCATTATGTATTTAAGACAAAATACACAAAAAGCCACTCAAAAAAATGGTAAAAAATAAATTTATTCGCGGTTTTTAACTCATAGCTCCTCCATTTATGGACCGATGCGGCTGAATTTCAATAGCAGCTGAAAGGCAGAAAAACTTACAGATTGGTATGATAAACATTTCTGTAAATTATTTACGGACTTCAAAAAGTTGATTTCAACGACTACACTTACAGACAGACGGACATTGCTAATTCGGCTACTTCTAAAGATCCAAAACATATATACTTTATAGAATGTCCTATGAACGGTATAGAAATAACAAACGGAATCACAAACTTATATATAAAAGAAGTGGAAAATCACTACGTCTATTTCTCAGGAAAAACCAATGAATTTCACATTAGCATGTTATTGGAAGGAAGTTTTGCTTTTTCAAAACTTTTCGCTAAATAAAATTCGCATCCGAGAAGCTATAAAATATAATACTCGGTGACATTGTTGTTAACATCGTTAAATGACATCTTCGCTTTTTTTTAAGTAATTCAGATGCACTTCGAAGAGAATCGCGTCCATTGTTTTTTGCTTGGTAGCTTATAAAACATATAAATTTATTTTAAAAGCTGAATTGTTCAAAATTCCTCGCGAAATATTTTTCTCTATAATAAATTTAATAGATAAAAATTTTTATATAATAAATTTTTAAATCCCAGAATGTATTTTCATTAACATTAAAAAAAATACATTTTAAAATTTTTTTCATTTTAGATTTTTATTAACTTAGAAAGTCTTTTTAAAAAATTTATTTATTCTATCTTCCTTGTGAAATCAAAACGAGTGGAATTATGAAAATATTCGGAAATTAGCTGTTCTGAATTTCATATATTTTCTAATTTGCTTTTTAATGTTTGGAAAAAATAATAAAACAATAAATTACATTTCACCAACATTTTTTTAGATGAAATAAAACGAAAAAAAACATTCGGAAGTGGAATACAGAACAGCCAAATAATTCGGATTTTTTACATGTTCGAAAAAAAAAAATAATGCGGATTCCGAGTACAGAACTGCACTGAATGTAATTTTAAAGTTTTTTTTATTATTAAACTTTTATCCAAAAATAAACTTAAAAAAATTCATAGAAAAAATTAATTAAAGTCTAAAATTCATCATTTATCGGTTACTTTGTTCCTTTTTAATTTTTTTTCGTTCAATTCCACATGGATTATAAAAATAACTAACAGTACAGTTTTGTAATTCGAACTGGATTAAAAAATGTGAAAAAAAGCTTTTTTTTAAATAAACTTTATTTTTCCCAACCAAAATGAAGCAAAAAATAATTTTTAAAAGATACATGAATCACAAAGTAATTATGAGGTTCTATAATTTTCACTTAGAAAAAATTAACATTTTGAATACAGAACGGCACTATAAACAAATAACTTCAATTATCTTCACATAATTATGTGATTCAAAAATATGAATATGAAACAATTTCAATTTCGTTTTAAGAAAAAAGTAACGGCTTTTTTAATTCTTCTGAAAATTTTTTCAACTATATGATTTACGTGCAAAATTAACATCCTGCCAACATCATGAACTTTTTGAATTGTTTATAAATTTAAATTCCACAGCTTTGCTTATTAATTTCAAATCATTTGTTGCTGATAAATTTTCTCTGTTGGAAGTATTACTTGCGCATGTTCTTAGGGGCTGATGAAAAAAAAAGAAACGAAAAGTGAGTAACATACACAATTCCAATAAAAACGAACTGTTGCTTTATTGCCTATACTTTACACACAATTGTGCCATAATTTTAATAAAACATTTCATCCGGTCGCATTGCATTCGAGTTTTAGTGTATACCCAGCAAACAATTTCAATAGGTGTTGTGCGATCTCGTTTTTTACCTAATGTAAATGAAATTACTATTTTTAAGTTTTACTTATTTTTATAATTATAATAAATAAATATAAATATCTACATACAAAGCCCAGTAGCATTTGCCATTAGCAGTTGCCATGATTTTCAAATTAAGCTTTACCCAGCTAATTAGATGAATATTTCTAGCTGGTTTTTTATATATTATCATAAAGGTCCAAGGTGAATGATTTCGACTTATCAAGATGCTCACTATTTATGTGAAATAAAAAAATAACATTGAAAAGGGTCCCATTTTTAATATCAATTGTGAAAATTGGAAGAACAATTGAAATTCTATGGTTTTAATTAAAAACAATATTAGTTAATAATTATAAGTAGCAGTCATTTTAGAGTTTACAACAGTTCAACTTTCTACACAGGAAATGTGGGAATATGCGCGGGTTGTGGTACTAGGCATTTGGGTTCAGGCAATTCTTCTTGAGATGTTGGACGTTTTTCTTTTTCAACAGCTTGTTTGTGCATAATTGATCGAAAATGTACGACCAGATGTGTTCTCCTTGTAAAAGCTCGATTGCAAACATCGCATCTGTACATAATTAGAAAATTAGAAATTATTTAAATGAGATGCATTGAAAACTTACTTAAAATGTCTTTCTCCTGTATGGGTTAACATATGATTTTTAAGTATATAAGAAGTGGTAAAGGATTTACCACATTGTGAACACATAAATGGTCTTTCGTTTGTGTGTGTTCTCTCATGTTTAAGCCGTGTACTGTAGTCAGTAAATCGCCTTTCGCAAAATTTACAGGCAAAAGGTCTTTCACCGGTATGCCTTCTCATATGCCGTCTTAACTCCGAACTAGTAAAGAATTTGTCGGGACAAAGTCTACACATTGAAAGTAAAATTATTAAATTATATGTAATGTGTATGTATAAAATTAATTTATTCCTTACTCGCAGGCACATCTTTTATCTCCTGAATGCCGCCTCAGATGTAATTTGAAATGGTGACGACAAGTAAAGTTATTACCACACTGATCACATATAAAAATATTTGTTTGTTCCTTATCTTCTTTAGGTTTTCTCCCACACTTTCTTTTCGTTGCAACAGTTTGTCTTTCATTCGACGGACGATCTGATTTCTTATTTTTGCGAGTCCATTTAGTTTTCTTATTTGTTAATATTTCATTTTGTGGCTTATATTCATCACCGCTGTCGTTGTTATCCAAGTCTTCATCTTCACTGAAAGCTTTGGATGTGTGATTACCTACATCCACTTTACAACTTATTACTTGTTCTATACCAGCTTTTGTATCCTCGAGCGTATTTTCCTCACTTGGCTTTAATTCTAAGGCATTAATTTCCCCTTTGCTTTCCTTCGAGAGATTTTCCTTTTTATTTAAATCTTCCGAGTCAGCAATATTTATTTCTTTTTCTTCATCTCCAGCACAATGTTCAGAATTTACATCTACTTCTTCTTTAACAACAAACACTTGTACAAATTCAGTTGCTTCAATTAATTCGTTCTTTGTTTGTCTTTTGCTTCCTCTTGAACCTTTTATCCGAAAAGATTCTTGTACCTTAAGCAAATCTTCTCGAAATTTGTGGGCATCTATTAAGTCCTTCTTACAAACGCAACATATTAATTTGGGCAGAGAGTAATTATTTTTTAACTAAAATATAATAAACAATTACAGAAAGTTTATATTACGAATAAAAATGTTGTGACATATTCTGAAGCAGGAAAAAGTTTAAAAATTATACAAAAATAAGCCAATCTTTCTTTGGCAAGTTGGCACTTTACTTTGACGAACTCTATCTCAAGTAATTAGCCAACAGTTTTAAATTTGTTAAGGAAAAGACAAAATCGTTGTCAGACATTATATTACAATTTGTAAATTTTAATCTCCTGATGTTTGGAATATGCATCCAATAAATTTACCCTTATTCCAGTTAAGTCCTTAATTTGAAGTAGAAGTTGTTTGTTTTGGTTTTCGAAGAGGTTGACAGCATCACTTTCTTTTATAGTTTTACCACATATTCTACATAAATTTCCAAACATTTTCAGAAAATATTATTTACAAAATATCAAACTCCATTGCATGTAAATACAAACTACAAAATAGCCTATGCCATTATATACACAGAGAAAAATTACGCTTCACAGTATTCAAAAGAATTTAAATATACGGTGTTATCACAATTTATTTTTAAACATTAATTTCTTATTTACGAGTATTCTATTACTAAATTGAAATATATTAGGATATAAAAAAATTAAAAATATTAAAAAACACATTTTATAGAAATAATTTTCTCAGTGTCCCATCTTACTAGCACAGATGTTTACGAAGAGATACCATACTGTTTGTGTTTGTATTACAATTATTCAAGGTTCATAAATTATAGCATCCCAGCAGAGAATTGCACATTCAAAATGAAATGGTATTTTTTAGAAGTTTTCTAACTACTCGGATCCAGTCTTTCTCGGAATTTCCATTAGATGTAGGGATTCGCGTTATTTTTCTTATCAGTAGCTTGTTTGTGCAAATTCGTTTGATAATGCGCAATTAGGTAACATTTCCTTGCGTAAGCTCTATTGCAAGTGTCACATCTATAAGTTTGAGTTAAAAATTATTGATATTTAACATACATTTAGCATTCAAAACTTACTTGAATTTCTTTTCGCCTGTATGTGTTAACATGTGATTTTTAAGTATACAAGCTCTATTATAGGATTTACCACATGGAGAGCACATATATTGTCTTTTATTCTCATGTACTCTCTCGTGTTTGAGTCGGTGGCTATAGTCGCCAAATCGCTTGTCGCAATATTTACAGGCGAATGGTTTCTCTCCAGTATGACTTCTAATATGCCTTCTAAGCTCTGAAGCTGTAAAAAAATTTTTGGGACAAAATCTAAATATAAATAGAATTAGTAATTTTTTTAAACATAACAAAATATAATTTCTCACTCGCATGCAAATCTCCTGATTCCAGTGTGTCGATTTAAATGTGCCTGTAAATGCCGACGGTCGCTAAATATATAACCACATTGATCGCATATAGCTGCATTTATGCCTTCTTGATTTGTATATCTTCCTATTGTTTGGTTAATTGTTCTTTTTATACTTTTATTTGTTAATATTTCTGTTTTTGGGTTACACTCCTCATCATTGAAGTTTCCATCCTCTCTAAAATATTTAAACGTATCGTGCGCTATACTCTTCACTTCTGTTACAGCTTGTGTTATTTCTACTGGATTTGTATCATTAGTTATAAATTCCACTTGTTCCTTATTTTCCTTAGCAAAATTTACTTTTAAAATTGAATCTTCAGGGTCAACAAAAGTTATTTCATTTTCTTCATTTCCAGCAACTAAAAATACTTTCGCAAATTCAGTTGGTTCAATTAATTCTTCTCGAGTTTGTCTATTTTTGTTATCTGAAGTCTTTATCCAAAATGACTCTTGTATTTCAAGTAAATCTTGTCGAAACGTGTACGCATCTTTTAATTTCTTTCTACAAACACAACACATAAATTTGGGCAAAGAAGGATTATCTTTTAGCTAAAATATAATAAACTGAAATAATTTATGAAAGAATAAAATGTATTAGCAATATACCATGCATCAGAAAGAACTTAGCACTTGTTTCAATAGAGTTCCGGTTTCTTTTTAACTACTACATTCTGATACTTGGAATATGCTCAAAATATATTTACCCTTATACCAGTCAAATGGTTAATTTGAATTAAAAGCTTTTTATTTTGATTGTCGAAAAGATTAATAGCATAATTTGCTTTAACAGCTTTAGCACATACTCTGCATATATTTTGAAACATTTTTGAAAATCCTAATGCTTATTTTCAAAATAAAAAGTATTGAATTAAAATCACCAAACAATAATAAATGTTTTTCCACAATCATAGGGCAACAATGCTATTACCAAAGCGAGTTTATAAAAAGGTGGTGTTGTTAATTCAGTCAAAAGTTAGCTGTTATATATCTACTACATAAACATGCCTTGATATTGTCAACCTCTACAGAAAAAACTATGGTATACATATATTGCAAGGTACCCTGTGGTATATATTATAAATAATTAAGCCGATTTTCAGGAATGACTTCCTTAATTTACTTGTGTTTGAGAAGTTTATATAACAAGGACTTTTGGACTATATGTAACTTTTTGTAATTTTAGTAGCACAGCAACCATCTTCTTGAATTCACTGTGCCCCACAAGGTGAATGTATATAAGGTGTTAAATAATTCTGCAATGCACTGAATTGAGTTTTGATTTTCGTTCATTGTTCCTTTCGTGCGCTGAAAGCAATAAACTTGTGCCTTTTGTTCATAGTACCTTTTGTTTATTGTACACCCAAGCCGAATTAATATAAGATGAAATCACGAAGCATCTCTGTTTTTAAAATTTTCTTGATATGTCAAGAAAGACAGACATGGCTTATACACTGCGACTATATAAATGTGACAATTTTGACGAGTCCAGAAAGAACTAGAAGCGAACATCTGCTTTCTTGATATCACTGGTATGAATTTGCCTTGATATTACCTTTATGATGATATGTACTTACAGCTGATTATTGAAATTAAGCAAATGTGATTTTAAATTAACTATCAATTTTATATATTCAGGCCTGCAATAAAATTTTTCTACATATTAACTAAATCAAATATAGATATTTTAGTTCTAAGCAGTAAAAGTCAGTGAACGAGGTACGAAATAATTTAAAAGAAATGAAGCGTCCCAAACGTTCATATGCACTAGGTCGGGCGTGAGTGCCACAAGCCTATTGCTTACTATTAAATATTTTGGAAAAAAATTATCAGAGGTCATAGAAAATTGAATTCTAAGATGAAACTACTAAGTAAAATTTCTCGGGAAAATTCGTATTTTCCGAGCTATGGGCCTGCAAAATTTTCATAGATTTCATAGAAAATTTTTGTTTTCACAAAAAATTAAAAAAAAAATAATGTATGTAATAGAAAATTTAATTTTAAGAAAAATAGGTGAAGTAAATTTTATCGCTTAAGCCTCTATATTTTCCGAGTTATGGGGCTCCAAACTTTTCATATGATTCACAAAAAACTTAATTTTTTACGAAATATATAAAAAACAAATAGTGTAAGTAATAGAATTTTTAATTTTAACAAAAAAATATTACGTAAATTTTGTTTTTCAAGTCCCTATTTTCCGAGTTTTGAGCCTCCAAAGTTTTCTTAGATTAAACACAAAATTTAAAATTTTTCATTCGCAACTATTCAAAAAGATGTGTGCCCGTACTTCATTTACGCCTAAAGTTATGCTACGCTTGCAAAAGTATTTTTGTGTAGCCGGCCTTTGGCCGGACTAAAGAATTACTTCCTTTGTGGAATGGCGAACACCGGCTTCGCTTGCAAAAGTATTTTTGTATAGCCCGCCTTCGGCCGGACTAAAGGATTACTTCCTTTGTGGAATGGCGAACACCGGCTTCGTTTGCGAAATCGGGGCAAACTTGAAAAAAAGGACTTAAAGGACAAAATTTACTAAATATTTATATTTTTTTTTTTTAGAATTAAATTTTCTATTGATTCCATTATTTTTTTTAACATTTCGTGAAAAATTGAAAAATTTTGTGTTTAACCTAAGAAAACTTTGGAGGCTCATTACTTGGAAAATACGAATTTCCCCGCGAACTTATACTTCTTAGAATTCAATTTTCTATCACCACTGAAAAGTTTTTGCCTAATTTGCGGTGCGTAGATAAAGTAAATTTGTTAATTTTTCGTGCAAAATTAAATATTTTATATGAAAACATTGGATGCATACTCGTATAACTCAGAAAATAGGGACTTAATCGACAAAATGTACTTAATATTTTCTTCCTAAAATTAAATTTTCTTTTATTTGCAATACTTTTTTTTTAAATTTTACTTAATATATTTTCTTCTCAGAATTCAATTTTCTATCATCTGTGGTAATTTTTTTTTAATTTGAGGTGCGTGCGTAAAGTAAATTTAAGCCAATAAAATAGAAAAGAGAATATTTAAAAGGGTGCCATTTTTAATATCAATTGTAAAAATCGGAAGAACAATTGAAATCCTATAGTTTTGATTAAAAACAATCTTAGTTAATAATTATAAGTAGCAGTAATTTAATAGTTTCTCTGTCTACAACAGTTCAACTTTTAATTTGTTCTATACAGGAAATGTGACAATATGCGCTGGTTGTGGCCCTAGGCATTTGGGTTCAGGCAATTCTTCTTGAGATGTGGGACGTTTTACTTTTTCAACAGCTTGTTTGTGTGCAATTGATCGGAAATGTACGACCAGGTGTGTTCTCCTTGTGAAAGCTCGATTGCAAACATCACATCTGTACATAATTAGAAAATTAGAAATTATTTAAATGAGATGCATTGAAAACTTACTTAAAATGTCTTTCTCCTGTATGGGTTAACATATGACATTTAAGTATATCAGAGGTGGTAAAGGATTTATCGCAATGTGAACACATAAATGGTCTTTCGTTTGTATGTGTTCTCTCATGTTTAAGCCGTGTACTGTAGTCAGTAAATCGCCTGTCACAATATTGACAGGCAAAAGGCCTTTCACCGGTATGCTTTCTCATATGCCGTTTTAACTCTGAACTAGTAAGGAATTTGTCAGGACAAAGTCTGCACATTGAAAATAAAATCAGATTATATGTAATGTGAATGTATAAAATTAATTTATTCCTTACTCGCAGGCACATCTTTTATCTCCTGAATGCCGTCTAAGATGTAATCTGAAATAGTGACGACAAGTAAAATTATTACCACACTGATCACATATAAAAATATTTGTTTGTTCCTTATTTTCTTTAGGTTTTCTTCCACACTTTCTTTTCGTTGCGGTAGTTTGTCTTTCATTCGATGAACAATCTGATTTCTTACTTTTGCGAGTCTGTTTAGTTTTCTTATTTGTTAATTTTTCAGTTCGTGGGTTATATTCATCAACACTGTCGTTGTTATCCAAGTCTTCATCTTCACTGAAAGCTTTGAATGTGTGATTAAATACATCCACTTTACAACTTATTACTTTTTCTATTCCAGCTTTTGTAGTATCCTCGAGCGTATTTTCCTCAATTGGCTTGAATTCTAAGGCAATAATTTCCTCTTTGCTTTCCTTCGAGAGATTTTCCTTTTTATTTAAATCTTCCGAGTCCGCAATATTTATTTCTTTTTCTTCATCTGCAGCACAATGTTCAGAATTTATATTTACTTCTTCTTTGACAACAAACACTTGTACAAAGTCAGTTTCTTCAATTAAGTCTTTCTTTTTTTGTATTTTGCTTTCTCTTGAAACTTTTATCCGAAAAAATTCTTGTACCTTAAGAATATCTTCTCGAACTTTGTGGGCATCTATTAAGTTCTTCTTACAAATACAACATATTAATTTGGGCAGAGAGTAATTATTTTTTAACTAAAATATAATAAACAATTACAGAAAGTTTATATTACGAATTAAAATGTTGTGGCAACATATTCTGAAGCAGGAAAAAGTTTAAAAATTATACAAAAATAAGCAAGTTGGCACTTTACTTTGACGAACTCTATCTCAAGTAATTAGCCAACAGTTTTAAATTTGTTAAGAAAAAGACAAAATCGTTGTCAGACATTATATTACAATTTGTAAATTTTAATCTCCTGATGTTTGGAATATGCATCCAATAAATTTACCCTTATTCCAGTTAAGTCCTTAATTTGAAGTAGAAGTTGTTTGTTTTGGTTTTCGAAGAGGTTGACAGCATCACTTTCTTTTATAGTTTTACCACATATTCTACATAAATTTCCAAACATTTTCAGAAAATATTATTTACAAAATATCAAACTCCATTGCATGTAAATACAAACTACAAAATAGCCTATGCCATTATATACACAGAGAAAAATTACGCTTCACAGTATTCAAAAGAATTTCAATATACGGTGTTATCACAATTTATTTTTAAACATTAATTTCTTATTTACGAGTATTCTACTACTAAATTGAAATATATTAGGATATAAAAAAAATTAAAAATATTTAAAAAATAATTTTTATAGAAATAATTTTCTCAGTGTCCCATCTTACCAGAACAGATGTTTAGGAAGAGGTACCATACTGTTTGTACTACAATTATTTAAGGTTCATAAATTATAGCATCCCAGCAAAGAATTGCACATTCAAAATGAAATGGTATTTTTACAAGTTTTCTAGCTGTTTGAAATCAGTCAAGGCAAATTCATACAAGGTGATAAAAATAAAGCATGTTTGCGTTTCAAGTTTTTTTCTGATTTATCTAAATTGATACATTTATATGGTTAGAGTCCATAAATCATCTCTGTCTTTTTTGACAAATCACGAACATTTTATATACAGATGATTTCACATTGTATGAATTCGACTTGCAACCAATCTTTCCCAGAATTTCCATTAGTTGTAATGATATGTACACACTTGTAAGCAAGTTTACGGAACACGTTTTTCGCTCAGATTCCATTGTTTGATACACACACTGGAACCAACAAGTAAATCACAAATGCAACATCTGTTCTGTATTTTGTATTATAGCATGAACAACACGGGTGAACCACATTTGAAAAAATATATACTTTTATTTTTTTAATTGTCACTTTTCACATTCCGTAATTCTAGTAAGTTTTTGTATAAGTTAATAAAATTTACCCAACTCTCATTTCTTTTAAACGCCATTTTTCTTTACTTCAATTAATTCTTTCAACGGTCGACAAAATCCTTTTAGGTGAACTAAACAAGTAAAAACAGTAAACAACCATATAGACTATGGAACCAACATCAATGCAACCAAAAAATATCAAAAAAATTTGATATTTTGGGAACCTCGAAGGGAACACGAAAATAAACTATAACCACGACTACACACTACGGAACGAAACACGAAACATGTCATGTTTACGGAAAATGTTTCTAAGTGTGTACTCAGCATAAGAATGTTTCGCGGTGGTAAGAATTGACACATTCAGGGCTGTCATAGAATCCAATGTTGTCGGTATTGGATTTGAAACCGACAAAAAATTTTCTTTGGTGTCATGAAATCCAATGTTGTCGGTTTCATTTTTGAACTAGAATTAATGTCGGTTTTAGGTGTCACAGAAACCAATATTATGGGTTTGCTATTGGATTGAAACCAATCAGTTGACAGTTGTTGGTTTGTTTAATTTCAAATAAAGCAAGTGATTAAAGAGGACTTTTTTCATTAAAATTTCGCCTGCAGTTAGTTATTTAGTAAAAATGTAAGCAAATTATTAATTCTACAAAAATAAATTTATATTCATACTTTTTTTTCTCTAACAAAAAAAAATAGCACTTAAAACTCAATAATTATGCATTTTATAGAAAAATATATTTATGAATATTCTTTTTACTTTCTGTGATCGTTCTTCTTCTAATAAAAAAAAATCCTACAACAGCAAAAGTGATTTTATTTCACTATTTATTTCACTGACACTAATTATATATTTTATATTAAAAAATTTCAATAAAAAACACGTTTTTATTTTTATTTAAACGAAAACACTACGATTTATCAAAATTGTATTCAAACATTTACATAAACAATTTCATATAAATAAACTAATGTATAGAACAACTGATTCGAACATCAGTTTTATTTGTCTTCGAAAATAACAAAAACGATTTGGTTTCACGACACCAATATTGGTTTGCAAAACCGACAATTAGCAAAACCGACTTGAATTCTATGAGAGCCCTGATTATTTTATATTTTTTAATTCCAATTCACTGACTTTCTATTTCTGAGTTTTTTTTTGACAGTTTAAAGTGAGAACTTCTCGCATAAAATTCTTATAGACACACTTTTTCTTTGAATTTGCGAGTAATACGCTTACGTGACAGTTGTATCTCACAAAAAAAGTTACACACACAGCGTAGTGAGAAAAAGTAGCAAAATGTTTCAGTTTCAATTATTTTGTTTCATTTTATATGTTTCAAGTGAAAAGTTTCTCACAGTGAGAGTTACAGAACATGGGCACTGAGCGAAAAACGTGGTCCGTAAACATGTTTACAAGTGTGTACTCAGCATTATATTTTGAAGTGATACTATATATTCATGATCGTACAACTATTTTAAGCATCGTTTTTGTTGTCGTCTAAACATGAAACCCGGGAACATGCTCAGCTCGTTGCACTAAACATAGAGGTTTAGAAAATTCTTTTTGAAAAATGGTCATATCTTTTCGGTAGCTTGTTTGTGCAAATTTGATTGATAATGTGCAGTCAGATTACATTTCCTTGAGTAAGCTCTATTGCAAGTATCACATCTATAAGTTTTAGTTCAAAATTAGCAATATCTAACATATCCATTCGCATTTAAAACTTACTTGAATTTCTTTTCGCCTGTATGGATTAACATGTGATTTTTAAGTATGACAGATCTATTAAAAGATTTACCACATGAAGAGCACACAAATGGTCTTTCATTCTTATGTACTCTCTCGTGGTTGAGTCTGGCACTATATCCGCTAAATCGCTTACCGCAATATTTGCAGGGGAATGGTCTCTCTCCATTATGACTTCCAATATGCCTTCTAAGCTCTGAAGGTGTAAAAAATTTTTTGGGACAAAATCTAAACATTATAAATAGAATTTGTAATTTTTTAAACATAACAATAAATTATTTCTTACTGGCATGCATATCGCTTGATTCCAGTGTGTCGATTTAGATGTGCCTGTAAATGCCGACGGCAGCTAAATATATATCCACATTGATCGCATATAGCTGCATTTATGCCTTCTTGATTCGTATCTCTTCCTGTTGTTTGGTTAATTGTTCTTTTTATACTTTTATTTGTTAATATTTCTGTTTTTGGGTTACACTCCTCATCATTGAAGTTTCCATCCTCTCTAAAATATTTAAACGTATCGTGCGCTATACTCTTCACTTCTGTTACAGCTTGTGTTATTTCTACTGGATTTGTATCATTAGTTATAAATTCCACTTGTTCCTTATTTTCCTTAGCAAAATTTACTTTTAAAATTGAATCTTCAGGGTCAACAAAAGTTATTTCATTTTCTTCATTTCCAGCAACTAAAAATACTTTCGCAAATTCAATTGGTTCAATTAATTCTTCCTGAGTTTGTCTATTTTTGCTATCTGAAGTCTTTATCCTAAATGTCTCTTGTATTTCAAGTAAATCTTGTCGAAACGTGTACGCATCTTTTAATTTCTTTCTACAAACGCAACACATAAATTTGGGCAAAGGAGGAATATTTTTTAGCTAAAATATATAATAAGAAAACAGTTTATTAAGCGATAAAATGTATTTGCAATATAATATGCACCAGAAAAGAGCTTATCACATGTTTCAATAAAGGATTGTTGCTTTTTAGCTACTACATTTGGCACAACAAAATACCCTGTGCAACTTTCTGATGCTTGGAATATGCTCAAATAATATTTACCATTATACCAGTCAAATGTTCAATTTGAATCAAGAGCTTTTTATTTTGATTGTCGAAAAGATTAATAGCATAATTTGCTTTAATAGCTTTAGCACATATTCTACATAAATTTCCAAACATTTTTGGAAAATATTTACAAAATAATGTTAAACTACAATGCATATAAATATAAGTTTCAAAATAGCCTCTGCCTTTATATACACAGAGAAAAATTACCGGCTTCACAGAATTCAATAGAATTTCAATATATAGCAATTTATTTTTTTAATATTAATTTTAAATTTATTAACATTTAAAACACTAATAAATTTTTTTTAGGGAAATAAACTCCTGTGTCTCATATCCCAAGCACAGATGTTTACGAAGAGGTACCGTACTGTTTGTACTACAAATATTCAAGGTTCATAAATTATAACATCCCAGCAATCAATTGCACATTCAAAATGAAATGGTATTTTTATAAGTTTTGTAGCTGTTTGATTGTAACCGTCAAGGAGAATTCATACAAGGTGATATTAAAAAAGCATGTGATTTGTGAAAGTTGATACATATAATGGTTAGAGTCCATAAACCATGTGCTGATTTCACTTTGTATGAATTCGACTTTGAAACAGTCTTTTTCATTAGTTATAAGACTGTTTCTCGGTGGTAAGAATTGACACATTGTACAATGTATTCATGATCGTACAGCTATTTTAAGCATCGTTTTTTATGTCGTCTAAACATGAAACTGGAGAATATACTCAGCTTGTTGCACTAAACATAGAGGTTTAGAAAATCCCTTTTTGAAAAATGGACTTATCTCTTTTCAGTAGCTTGTTTGTGCAAATTTGATTGATAATGTGCAGTCAGATTACATTTCCTTAAGTAAGCTCTATTGCAAGTATCACATCTATAAGTTTTAGTTCAAAATTAGTAATATCTAACATATTCATTCGCATTTAAAACTTACTTGAATTTCTTTTCGCCTGTATGTGTTAACATGTGATTTTTAAGTATAGCAGCTCTATTAAAGGATTTACCACATGGAGAGCACATATATGGTCTTTCATTCGCATGTACTCTCTCGTGTTTAACTCAGGAACTATAGTCGCTAAATCGGTTATCGCAATATATGCAGGCGAATGGTTTCTCTCCAGTATGACTTCCAACATGCCTTCCAAGTTCTGATTTTGTAAAATATTTGTTGGGACAAAATCTAAACATTATAAACAGAACTTGTAATTTTTTTTGAAACAACTATAAATTATTTCTTACCCGCATGCAAATCGCTTGGTTCCAGTGTGTCGTCTTAAATGTACTAGCAAATGACGACGGCAAGAAAAATTATTTCCACATTGATGGAATATATATGTATTTATGCCTCCTTGATTCGTATCTCTTCTTTCTGACTGGTTAATTTTTCTTTTTATACTTTTATTTGATAATATTTCTATTTCTGTGTTATACTCTCTATCATTGAAGTCACCACCCTCTATAAAATTTTTAAAGGTATCTTGCGCTATACTATTCACTTTTTCTGTTACTGCTTGTGTTATTTCTACTGTATTTCTATCATTAGTAATAAATTCCACTTGTTCCTTACTTTCGTTAGCAGAATTTACTTTAAAAATGGAATCTTCACAGTCAACAAAATTGATTTCATTTTCTTAATTTCCAGCAATTAAAAACACTTGCGCAAATTCTATGAGTTCAATTAATTCTTCTCGAGTTTGTCTATTCTTGCAGTTTGATATCGTTATCTTAAATGATTCTTGTATTTCAAGTAAATCTTGTCGAAACGTGTATGCATCTTTTAATTTCTGTCTACAAACACAACACATAAAACTGGGCAAACGAAGATTATCTTTCAGCTAAAATGTAATAAACGAAAATAATTTTTTAAACGATAAAATTAATTTGCAATATAATCTGCACCAGAAAAGAGCATATCACATGTTTTAAGAAATTTCTTGTTCCTTTTTAGCTACAACATTTGGCACAACAAAATTCCCTTTGCAAGTTTCTGAATATGTTCAAAATATATTTACCCTTATACCAGTCAAATGTTTAATTTGAATCAAGAACTTTTTATTTTGATTGTCGAAAAGCTTAATTGAATAATTTACTTTAACAGGTTTAGCACATATTCTACATATATTTTGAAACATTTTTGGAAATCCTAATTCTTATTTTCAAAACAAAAAGTATTGAATTAATTAATGTTTTTCCACAATTAGACGGCAATTATGCCACCAAAGCTAGTTTATGAAAAGGTGGCGTTGTTAGTTCAGTCAAAAGTCAGCTGTTAAATATCTACTAAATATGCCTTGATATTGTCAAACTCTACATAAGAAACTATATATATATATTATAAATAGTCAAGTCCATTGTATAATTATAATTGCACTATAGTTAATCAAAAGTTCCTGAATGAGTTCCTTTATTTTATTCGTGATTGAGAAGTTTTTATAACATGGACTTTTTGGCTAACATCTAAAGATATGTATTTATTGCAGTGCTGCAACCATCTTTGTGAATTCACTGTGATCAGTGCGCAATAATTCGAATTTAATAAGGTGGAACCATCAATCATTTGTCAAAAAAGACATCTCTTGTTTAGGGACATCGATCTTATAAATGTACACAGCAAATCTTGGCAGCCGCATAAATGTTTTGATAATATCACCTTATATAGTTTCACCATGCCACAAACTCAATATGAATTGCAGCTGTGAAAGCGAAAATACTTTTTGACTTACGACTTGTTTTGTCTCATACATATATTTCGTCATAACAAACATAATTATAAATAAATACATATCAGTACAGGTCTTTTATCTCCTGTAATGGATAATTCTGGAAATAAGTTATACAAAACAGCACTGATGACTGCTGCCGGCTTAGGATTGCTAATTGTAGTGGCGGCGAGACGAAAACGAATTCTTCCGTATTTTGGGACAAACGATCCTCTTAAACAAAAAATAATAGAAGTTGTTCAAACGGTAGATGATTGCCAAAGAGTAGTCAGCCAACTGGAAAAGTGAGTTAAATTTTAGAAGAGTTGTCTATCTTAACTATGTCCATTTACATGTTTTGTATTACCTTAGACAATGTGCCAAATTAAAAGTTTTGGGATTTGACTGTGAGTGGGTGACCGTTGGTGGTACAAGACGTCCAACGGCATTGCTGCAATTGTCATCTGGTGATGGCTTGTGTGCTCTATTCAGACTATGTTGTATGAAACAAATACCTAAAAGCTTAAGAGACCTTCTAGAAGATGATAACATTATTAAAGTTGGCGTTGCGCCACAAGATGATGCTAAGAAATTAGCTTACGATTATGGCGTAGGAGTAGCCAGTACTTTGGATTTAAGATATTTAGCCGTATTAACGGGAAGAAAACCAGAGGGCCTGGCTAAGATGTCAAAGGCTATACTAGATATACCACTGGACAAACACTGGCGACTAGTTTGTTCGGATTGGGAATCTAAAGAACTTACCGAAAAACAGTTGGAATATGCTTCTAATGATGCTTTTGTAGCAGTCGAAATTTTTAAAAATTTATCTAAAGACTTAATGCCTAGAGGGTTTTGGCGCTCAAATAATGACTTTGACATCATTCGTTCCAAATTGGAACCTTTTTATGAAGTCAGTTTTAAAGAAGGCCTTATTGTTAATTTAAATGCTGGAAAAAAATCGAAGAAAGTTGCTATTTCTAAATTTCAAAGTGATTTAAAAAAAAACCAGGTTAGAGGCATAAGTACCAGATCGAAAAATTTATATGATAATTGTTTGTTGGAAGCACCTGACGGCGAATTGTTATGTACTATAGACAGGCGTAAGGCGAAATGGTATTTGGATCAACATTTAGGATATGAAGTAATACCAGAACCGTTTACAGTCAGGCTTAACTTTGAACCAGCTGGTAGGGCAGTAGGAGAAGTCGGAAAATATTACCAAACTCCAAAAGAAAATCAATGTGTTGTTTGTGGCGAAAGGGAATCCTTTATAAGAAAAAATGTGGTACCGCGCGAATACCGTAAACATTTTCCCGGTATAGTATTATAGTAAATTTAGAATAATATACAAACTTTGATATAATTTCTTTTAAATAATGCATTTAAGCAGAAGTAATGAAATCGCATACCTCTCACGATATATTGTTATTGTGTCCAAACTGCCATCAATTAAGTAATATTTCCGATTTGAAAATTCGTCATAAATTAAGTCGAATGTGTAATGCAGCGTTGACTTATAAAGAAGGAGCATATAAGTCAAAAGATATACCAGAACTTAAGTAAATATATATACATTTATAAATTTTTATATCGCCACTTAAAATGCAAACCAATAATAAATATTTGTTTTATGCATATTTTTTTAATTACACCGGCTTGCTTTTTACATTACGTTTGTGATACAGACAAATAAAGTCTGCCGCCCGAGCATTAATCAAAAGTAGAGATAGAATTCCTGAAGAAAGAAGAAACCAATTGGCAACCATTATCTTGGAACATTACAAGGAGGAAACTGAAATTTCAGATGATCTATTACTAGAAGCTTCGGAAATTGATACGAAAGAAAATAATGAAAATTATTCTCAGCATGGGGAAGTAGTTGTAAAAAAATTTCAAACGGAATTTGGTGGTCTAGTAGAATTAGAAAAAATTTGGCGTGAACACTTTATTAGTACAATGCAACCAAAATATTTACCTTCACTATGGAATATCAATCATAATGCCAACAGGTTAGCAATGTCGAATATATAATTTAAAGCAAATTATTTGTATGTTGGAGTAGTTTATTAATTTACAAAAAATTAATTTAACTAGTTTTCACTGAGCCAAAGAAAGACTTACAATCAAATTATCTCTTTAATATTTTAACTAGTACGAAGCTGAAGACATTAACTTATGACAAAGTTACTGTAGCTGAGTATCACGTCTTTAAGTTAGTAGTTACATTTTAAAACGTTCTTTTTAGTCGCAAAAAATTAAAATTCTTGTTAAGCTTGTACTTTTCAAGACTTCTCTTTTGTACATGAAACCACTCCAATCTACGTACAAAAATTCATTTATACATCAAGATTAAAAACATGTATGTATGCAGATTAGAAATCAGAGCCAATGAAGGAAGAGTTAACAAAGAGGATCTTTTAATAGCCGGTGTAACATTGGAATAACAAGAAATGTGCAAAGCAACGGAGAGCAACTTTTACAACTTTACAGAGAATATAAAATAATTTACATATTTACGTGTATGTATGTATGTGTATTTATTTTTACATATTTTAAAGGGCTCAATAATTTGTAGTAAATAAAAAGAACAAAAAATCATAACATTGTTATTCAATTGTACATTTCTGTTATATTAATTTAAATTTTAGTACAAGGCTTCCT
This sequence comes from Thelaira solivaga, assembly GCA_947397855.1. NCBI lineage: Eukaryota > Metazoa > Arthropoda > Insecta > Diptera > Tachinidae > Thelaira > Thelaira solivaga. The sequence goes on from OX377610.1 coordinate 76,298,027, forward strand.
TCTGCAATTAAACGCAGATTTACTTTATTTCAATTTGATAAAATTACTACTATTAATATTAAACAATTTCAATAATGTTTTGAGCAACTTACAAAATGTTTTTCTTGCTGTTTCACAAAAGAACTTTTGTTTTGTTAATTTTTATGTGTAAGTATTTGTTTAATTTGGTATTATTATTATAAATTTTTTGATTTGCATAAAGAGGAATATATGTATGTTTGTATGTATGTAATTAAGTTAAAACTATTTTACTATTAAAGTAATGAGATTATGCTACGAACAACTAGATACATTAGAAAAGAAGAAACCACAATGCCTTTAGTTATTTGGATGTCTATGAGGATTATTTAATATCTAAAAATCGAGTTAATTATTTTAATCAAAAATTAGATAACGTAGTCGTTTTCGAATCGTAGATTCACGTGGTAGAGATAGTGCCCATTTTTTAAGAGCTGATAATATAACAGAACTTACCACTAGCAATGCTCCTATTAACGAATAGAGCGTAGGAGTTTCGCCAAAGAATATGATTTGCCATATGAAAGCAAACACAATATCAGCACAGCGAGCTATAGCTACTGGGCCAGCTTGTTCTATTTGTAGGGAAAGTGTTAGGAGAATTTGCCCTAAAAAACTAAAAATGCCTAAAATAACTACCAGCCATCTATCACGTCCACAAGCTGGCCAACAGATCGCTCCAATTGAACCACACACCGCTAATGTGTATATTAAAGCAAACGCTCCAAAGTTAGTCATAATTACTGAAAAATGTAGACCTTTTAATGCTCTTAATAATATGTAGACGTTGGCACCAAATAACGTAGACGAAATGGCTGCAACAGGACCCCAAATATCATAGTCCTTTCCTTCATATCTCTCTGCTTCCAGCGAAGGTGCAGCATCGCCAAATACAAAAGGTGGACGAGTTATTAATATTACTCCTACTAAGGTTAATATAATGGTAACAATATTAAATAAACTGCATTGTTCCTTAAGGAAAACTCTTGCAAATATGGCCACAAATACTGGTGTGGAGAATATTATAACACTGGCATCGGCTAAGGGCATGTGACGGAATGCATAGAAACTTAACATAAGTCCTGTGGTGCCCATGAAACATCGCAGTAATAATATAACTCTTTTGCCTTCAGGAAAAATAGGCTGCTTTTTATAGACAACTAAAGGAATCGCTGGCAATAATACGCCAATAAATCTAGGCGAAATAAAAATATTATTACATTATTCAATTCTCAACAAAAACAAAAAAATTTTATAGCAAATCTCACCTAAAAGATGCTAATTCCATAGGATTGATATCAACTAATCCTTTTACTATCACAGAACAGAGTGAAAAAAACAACGATGATAAGGTGGCCAATATAATACCTAAATATGGACAATTAAGTCTAGATTTCATGCGAGTCATCCAGCGTTTAGAGGTTTCATTGTTACGAAAACCATCAACAAACTGATACAATTCAAAATTTTCAGGCATTTTTCTTTTCACATACACACAAACGCACACAGTAATGTATCTTAACAACTTTTCTGATATATTGTTTTGTTCATTTTTATCCAGTCAAATTAATCTGAAATTATTTTGTGTGTTAATAAGTAATATGCAGTATAATTAAATCGATTTTTACCCTTACATCTACAGTTTCTCCTCTTCACTTTTTGTAAAATTGTAAAATTTTCACTAACTTTCATTATATTGTTTAGTTACTATATAAATCTTACACTTTTTGCTTACAATTTTGATCCAATTAGAAAGTATTTTTGCAAACAGGATAACAGTAATTCTCGTGTTACATTTACGACAGTATATTTTTCCTTATTTGCTTTAGTTTCCTATTCGGTATAGTATAACCAGATGGTTAAATATTTTACAATCCTCATTATTCATTGACTTATTGTTGTAATTTTAACTGAGTGATGTGGCAGCATTTATTTTTCCGTTACACGTTTTTGTGCATATAAAAAAGTTCCTTTGAATATTTCTTTCTCTCTATTGAAAATTTTTGCTATGGCAAGTAGTTGCCATACTTCATTTAAATTTCATACCGTTAAAACAATTTTTTTAAGATAGTGAAATTGTATGCATAACAATTAGTACTGCAGTTTCCCTCGCTTAAGTTTGAAAAATATTTTTAAAGTAATAGCTGACGACTTTATAATAAACTATTTGTGTGAACCAACTATACTGTATAAAAAAAGCTTTTTATTGAAAAGAACTTTCAAGTTCTTCATATTCACCACAAGTTTTACAGAGAAATATTACAGGAAGAAATTATTTTTTATTTTATATTAATTACGCCAGTTCTTATGGTCTTCCATTAAAAACTGTTTAATTTTATTTTTTAAAAGATTTTTTTACATTTAGCGGGTACAAATGAACTGCACTGAATTTATATTTTTAAATCTAACAAATGCGGTAATTTAATTAAAAAAATCATGTTTTTGAGTTTTACATAAAGCGGTGGTATTTTTTATTTACCTCTCAAACATATTTATTATTTTTATAAATCTGCATTTATAATAAAAATATTTAATAAGTATACAGTTAAGATCAGTTATTAAATTTATATAATAAAATAATTAGTAATATGTTTTTTTATGTATTGTATTTATGTATGTATAGCTATAAAATTTGTTAATAATAAAAAATTAGATGTAAATGTGCGTGTGATTTTTAAGCCTTAAATTTTTATATGAATTACAGTAAGATTAGATTATCAAGCAAGTGATGAAAATTTTGTTCATGCAAGTTTAATAGATTTTTTGTTTTATTAATTTTTTTTGCTGTCTGAAATGTTTTTGTCATTTTTCTGTGAAATGGTTTTCTTCACCTGCCCATAATTTTGTTATTTTGTTTGTTAAATGAAATTTTTCAACCAGTAGACAATGATGTAATGAAATAATGCAATGCATTTTTCTAGATCTGTAGCATAAATGCAAGAAATGACAAAAAATAATATTGATTAAAGTGGATTAAAAAAAGTTTTTTAATATGGATAATTTAAATTAAAATTTAATTATACTTAATTTATTTTTTTGAAATCTTTTCCTAATCCCATAAATTGAAAAGAGGAAGCGAATTGCATAATTTTATGAAAAATTTCCAGTGCTATCAAACACCGTAATTGCTTTCCTACACTTTTGTAATGGCATGTTATTGTTGCAGGAAGCTAATTGGGCTATTCAGGCAATGGTTTTTAGTTACTTACTATTATTTAAGTGCACTCTTTAAGTTATGTGTGTATAATTTTAAAATGAGTTTTGATTTAAAATTAAACGCATTTAGAAACGTGATTTAGGAATAAATAATTATTATTAGAAATCTGAATATGTATTGTAGGTATACGTAATACTATGGTGATCATTTCAAATATATAATTTGATACTTAAATATAAATATTCAGGGATTTTAAATTAAGTTGGCAGTTATTGAAGCTAAAAATTTTACTGTCGTTTTAATTACAAATTATTGATTTCAACAGGGACTTAAAATTAATATTTTATACACAAATTTTAAATCATTGCTACGATAATACCAATATAAAATATGTATATTTATGTATGTCTATGGTAAGTGCTTTCGTTATGACAATAACAAGACGCTTATTTATTTAAGAATTAATAGCTTCTGTGTTATTTGGATATATAGTAATTTTCGAAGGATTCAAAACACGTTTCAAAATTAGATTATTAAAAAAATTTAAAGTTAAATTATTGTCAATTCAATAGCTATTCTCCTCCTTCATTTGACAGTTATTATTAAAAATTATCTTTTAGTAGGAAAAATAAATTTATTCTTTTTTTTAAGGGCAATTAAAAAATCTATGACTAGTATCTTACATATTAAAAACTAAAAGGAAACTTTTAAATAAAAATTACGCAGGAGATTTTTTTACTTTGCATTTTTTTTTCATGATTTAAATTGTATTAATTTTTGTTTTATTAATTTACAGCTATTTGTTTGGTGTTTTAATTTTTTTCTAAAAAAATTAATTCAGGCTTTTAAATTACTTATGGATGGATAGCTTAGCAAAAGTAACTTACATATACAAAATTCAGTTTTACGATTTCGCAAGAAAACATTTAAATTTAAATTGTTTTTTCTTATTCAGAGAAATTCAAATCAGGAGGCAAATTTCGGCATTCGATATTGATCAAAATTTCTATTTAAATTATATTGAAATTGGCCTCTAGTTTTCCTTCGGACAGACCCTTAAGCCCGATATTGTATCTGTTACATGTTATGTGATGTTTTTACAATACAAGCGATCAACTAATCTGAAAATGTTATATGAAAAGTACTAAAAATATTTAGCGTTTTTCATACAACTTTTTTTGACGAGTAGAGTCAGTAGTACCTCACTTTGAGCTTCGTGCTTAGGGCTCTGAGAAAAATTAAAAAAATTATTGAAACCACATTTCAAATTCTGAAATTTTTTAAACAAGCTTATAAAGCAAAACACTAAGCCCAATTATGAATAAAAATTCATCGGGAGTTGTTTTTAACTTTCCCTTTTCATCTAATTATGAATAAAACTACTGCCTGGCTTGTAATAAAAAGAATTATTTAAAAAAATCAAATTTTTTCCTAAGAAAAAATTTCCAAGGAATATTCATAATTGGACTGTTTAAGAATTTCAAGCATTAGTAGAAGTCATGATGCAAGTTATGTTTAAAATAAGTACTCGTTTATATTTTGTACAAGTTTTAGTCTTCATAATTAAGCTTTTGGCAAGTCTTTTGATAAATGTAATTTTAGTTTCAACAAAAAAGGCATTGCACTTCTAGGCATACTTTGGCTAGTGTAATACTTTTTTTCGAGAAACAAAAACACATTTAAAGTGGTTATATTGTATTTGTAAATTTTAGCAAATAAACTATGATTTTTTTCTATTGGTTTTTTACGTGCTGTTTATAGGAAACGAACTATCTCCAATCGTTTAAAGAATTTGTAAGAAAACATGGAAAAATATTTAAAAAATTGAGTGTTTTTCATAAATATTTACAAACTTTTTTGAGCGATTGAATTGTTCGTTTCTTATAAATAGCACATAAGTGTTTACGTTACGCAATTATTTAATTAAAAATAAAATTTTATAATTTTTAAACCTAAATTTAGTTATATCTTAATCTTCTTCATTTTTTTTTTTTTTGTTTTTTGCACTAAAAATTAAATTTCTCGAGTATTCATATAAAAACTTACATCTATAATTAGTTTTTGTTTGTGTGCGTGTATGTATAAATATACTATAATATATTAAAATTAATAATAGAATAAAAATTCTACTATAAATAATATGTTTTTTTTTTTTTATATAAATTGTATTTTAATCCTGTTTTTATGATTTGAGACGACGATATGTTTAAGCAAAACAGGATCCTTTTTTTATACGAAAAAATATATAATATATACATTATAATATGGGTGCGTGTGTGTGTATGCACGAACACTTCGATACATACAGGATTGCTTTAATGAAAGTAAAATAATAGTAATTAGACGGCAGGGTGCATGTTGGTAGAGAAATGTTTATGTAAACAAAGGAATTTTAGGAAACAAATGATGAAGAACAAAAATGCTTGGAAACTCTTAAATCGATCTTGGAAAGGTTTTTTTTTAAAGCTTTCCAAATAAAACTTTTTTAATGCCTAGTACCACATTAAGCTTAATCATTTTGAAACATGTATGGATTTTTCGAATAAAAAATTATTGTTATACCCTTCATGGTAAGTAGCAAGGGTACAAATAATTTGTCATTCTGTGTGTAATTTCTAAGCCATATCCTTATAGATAGCGCAGTGTGAATTGTGAAGTTAACTTTCTGAAGTTTTTAAAAGACCTACAGAAAATTTTTTTAAAAACATAATTTTGAGATGATTTTTGAAAGATCTGCGCAATTTTTTTTAAATCGGGCCATGTTTTATGCAAAAAACAGTCCACTATCAAAGTTCGCCCTAATGAGCCAGCCTAAATTATTGCTGTAAAAATCAAGTTCACATTGAATAATAATGCACTTCAAAATTTTATATTTTTATATGTAATGCTTTAAAAAAAAAAAAAAAAAAAATATCGACGTAGACTTTAAAGCAAAACTTATGAAAAACTTTCGATTACAATTTTTTTTTGCAGAGGGTATTTTTTTTTTTTTATTATTTTTCACAATTTAGTATGTTCACTTTAAAAATTGAAACTCTTTTCTTTTTCCTTAATTTATAAAAAAAAAATTGTGTTTACGTAATTTACTATATAATGTGGTGTTGGATATATCACCAGTGTACGATAGGAAATATTAGGATCAGTCCAATACTCCTCGGCCTTAGGGTTCGCTAGAGAAATAAGAGATCTTTTAGCTAACAAGTTAGTTACCTCCATTCGAAGTCTAAGTCTTAAACAGTGAAGTTATGGACCTAGTATATAGGGTTCAATAGGTAACATGATTGTTTATATATTGCATTTGTTTTTAAGCGCTAGGCGAATATAACGTAAATGTGCACAGCGAATTAACTTTTCATAGGTAATTTTGTTTCAATCCTTCTTGATTTATTCTGTATAGAAATTTACTAAGAACATTTATACAACATGCAACTCCTACAAAAGGTTGTGGTTTGAACAAATCGTCATATATTTAAGTACGAATAATTGAGCATGTCACCCATATTTAGCAAGTGTAGATTTTTTTTAAATAAATATAGTATGTATGTATATCTATATGCATGTATGTATTATGTAGTGTCATATCTTTTAATATAAATTGTCATATATTTAAAAAAAAATCCCATAAGTTGCATTCAAAAAAATTTATAAGAGAAGTCAAAAAGGCTCTATTATGAAAAATCGAATTTTCTATTTCAAATTCTTCACAGTTTAAACTTCAATTCAAGAACGGATTTTTTTAATATGAAAAGTGAAAAATATTGCCAAAAACTTATAAATTGACACTGTGCATCATAATACAAAAAAATTTTATTTTATTTTTTGTAACTTAGGGCTTTTTTGGAAAACATAAGACGATATATATGTATGTAGTATTCTGTACAGAAGGATATTTTGTATATTAGCCTTTATTACGGTTGTCGAAGATGTAGTCAATATGCTGTCGCAACTACATTATACAACATATGGATACAGTTGCCACATTTCTTTATTTTCATCACAACTTCAAGAAACGTAATAAGTAAAATTCATATAATTTTCATTTTTTTTTTAATAAATTGCGTAAGTTGTACGAGTCCAGCCAATAGTGCGTATCAGACTCTAGATTATCAAGCATTTAGAGGAAAAAAGTATTTGTTATGTATTAAGAGATGTATTTTTTGATAGGAATAATTAAATCATATCATTCTGTAAAATGGAATTGCTTTTATATGATTTCATTATTTAATGCTTAAGTAATTAAGTAAGTAAGTATTTATGAATTTAAGTATTTTTTTTTCTTTTCTTGTTAGTACGCATTCTAAGTGGGCTGCACAAGCACTTTTTATTATAAAATATTACACATGTTTGTAGTAATGTGTGGCATTCAAGTATGCAGCTCTTTAGTAGGTATGTCTTAATTATTAGTTCTGTGATGCATTTGTACGTAAATATATACACATGTATTGTATGTATGTATGCATGCATGCAAGTGAATATTATATGAATAGCATAGAAATTATAATGAGATAGTAAATTAGTTTGAGTATTAATGCAAAGAATTGGCAGTGGCATAGAGACTGTCTTGGTCAGAGATCATTGAATAATTAGCCGAGTCTCGATCTTCGTGTATGGTTGTGTTTATAAGAGAATTTTCGTAGCCAATTTTTGTAAATGTTTGATGGCTGTATTGTGAATCAGTAGTGGTTTTGATAAAGGGATGACGTCTTAAGATGTTTGGATTTGAATAACGTACACCATTTGGTAAAGTTGTGTGTGTGACTTGTTGTGGGGGCGGAATAGGTCTGCGTGCTTGAACTGATTGCTCATGGTGTTGTTGTGTTTGTTCATGACCAGACATAGCGACACCCGAGTTGGCATATAATGGCGTTTTGAAAGAACTTACGTTACTAACGGTGCTGTTGCGAGTTTGTGACATGCAGTGAGCTGATGTGGCATACACCGCGTTGGGGTGTGTTTGTAGTTCGTTATGATTGTGATTATTCATTGGCAATGGCATTGTGCTGCAATGTTGTGAGTAATCAAATTTTTGTTCAACATTAGAACGTTGTAGGGGTAGTGTTGCACTAGTTGCATTATTGACTCCGACTGCAAAACTTGACATGCGCATATTGGTGGAACGGCCATTGGGTTCTTCTTGAATGGCAGGAGGCGGTAACTTGACAAGTGGCTTAATGGCAACACGTGGTCTAATTATTACCTCAACTTCGCGTTCTTCAGCTGAGTGTACCCCACTTGATGACTCAGATGGTGCTCTTTCTGGAGGCGATATTGTGCTCTCAGTGCCACAAGAGTTTGTATCACTGCGTGGTGTTAGAGCTTCTTGGGGAACTCCAGAATCGGCACGACGTAAACAGCGTGGTGTAGAGCTGGGCGCAATCTAAACATTTACAATATTAAATTATAATTTCTTAATAATTTAAAACGAAATTAGTACTTACATGGGCCTCATTAGTATGTACAGCCACTCTTACCGGTGCCAAAGGACTGACTAAATAATCTGGGGATGCAGAGAGTTGTTTACTGTTTCTATGTAAAATTGACGAACCATTATTGTTTGTTATGGCCTCTGTTTTCAAGGGTGGGGGCGGTGGTAACGGTGGCTCTAAATCACGTGTAGAGGCATAGGTTACACTGTCATCTAGCACACATTCCAATAATTTACCTTCCTCCGATATGTTATCATCGCCAAACACTTTACCAGTACTGTCATGAAGGCAATTAACATAAGTATTTCTAGGATTTACACTAACAGTTGTTGTATGATTGCTTATCGTCATAGAAGATGTCATATTGGGTGGAGGTGGTGGCAATTCGTCGTATTCACTTAAATGTAAAACTTTTCCGCCAACAGTAGTAGTTACAGTATGAGAATGGGAGATGACATTGTTTTCTGTTACACTACCACTACCCAAAATGATGCCAACTACATTTGCTGTGCCTGATCTTAATGTTGCATATTCTCCATCATCAATTTCCCCCTCAAAACTGGTAAAACATACCGAGGTTCCACGGGGCGAATTGCTGTAAAGTTTAAATATTCATTTAAAATGTAAGTAAGTAAATAATGCAATTTACTAAGTTTACTATATAAATAAATATGATACTTAATAAATACTTGTATTTATACAATGTATGTTATGTTGGCAAAAATGTGTGTGCGGTATAATTAAAATAATAAAAAAAATTGTACTGCAATTTCGATTGAAAAGGAACGATTCGTTACTTTTACGAATAAAATTAACTCTCTGATCTGTAAAAGCTTTGTAATAGTCAAATGTAGTAGTACTAATGTAATTAATTTAATTTTGCTTTTGATTTAATAAAGTTGTAAAATTTTAATTAGAAAAAAAAATAAGAAATAAATATTCTAAATAAATAATTTTCAAAATATTAATCTTTTTTTGTGCTTAATTCCAGAAACTGTGTTGGTTTTTAAATTTATACTTTTACTCATGATATTCTCATAAGTTATTTATTCCGGACAATAAGTACTAGAAGGGTATAGCATATCTATATGGACCATTTCATCAGACGCTACTCTGAATCCTCAGTAGATAACTCATAACGTTTCTTGCAAACATTAGAACCTTTATATTGTAAAAGCAATTGACTAAATAAGAATTATTTGTCAATAGTTACAGAATGATTCAAATATTGAAACAAAAAACTCAGTAAGCTGAATAAATAAATAAACTTCCCAACCAACATACTAATATTGAAAACTAAAGGGTCCGCCATTTAACGTTTTTTTTTCAATTAGTGCTTATTTCGTGAATGGTAACACTTAGTTCATGTCTGATTTGACAGATAATTAGTTTTATCCTTCCGCTGAAAGAATATGGTTGTGTATACGCTTGAACAACGCTGGGAAATATTGCGACATTACTTTGAAAATCATGGTAATGTTGCAAATGTTTGCGAAAATTGCGTACAAAAAAAAATCATCTTTTCAGATGAAGCTCATTTTGATCTTGGCGGGTATGTAAACAAGCAAAATTGTCGCATTTGGGACACAGAAAACCCACACGCATGCATTGAAAAGCCGACGCACCCAAAACGAGTCACTGTTTGGTGCGGATTTTTGTCCAGAGGCATAATTGGGCCATTTTTCTTCATCGGGCCATGTTGAACGAATTTTTGTTCACAAAAATTGAAGAGGAGGATATTGGCAACATTTGGTTTCAACAGGACGGCGCTACGTGCCACACAGCCGAAGCTACACTCGATGTTTTGCGCCCTGTTTTTTAAGATCGCATTATCAGCCGCAGAGCTGATGTCGTTTGGCCACCTCGGAGCTGCGATTTGACACCGTTGGACTATTATTTGTGGGGTGCCGTCAAAGGTAAGTGTTACGCCGACAAGCCAGAGACAATTGACGCTTTAAAGGACAATATTCGTGAAGCCATTGGTGAAATACAGCTGCACACAATCGATAATGTACTTAAAAATTGGACCGATCGTGTAGGCCACTGCATGTCCAGCCGAGGCAGCCATTTGAATTAAATTATTCTCCATTATTAACCGGAAGGATTGTACTTTCAAATAAAAAAAAGAAATTTGAGAAAATATTCAGTAGTTTTTTTTTATAACATTTTCAAAAAAAAGTTATTTGGCGGACCCTATATATATTCTATTTTTATGTGCTGTTTCCATAACACAAGCGATCAACTTGTCTACAAAATTTGTATGAAAAACACTCAATATTTTGAGTACTTTTCATATAAAATTTCCAGACAAGTTGATCGCTTGTGTTATCGAAACAAAATATAAAATTAAACCAGCTAGCATTGAGAGTAGTTTGAATAAAATTTTGTCTCTTCATCTTTTCTTCTCTAAAAGAGAAAAAATATTTGCTCACACAACAGCGTAAATCTACGTATATAAATTTAGTTGTTGCGGTTTACAGGAAAATAAACGAACATTAGTAAGAAAAAAAATTATTAAAAAAAAAGTATTTAAAATTTTTTAAATTAATGTACAGTTTGAACAATCGAATCGGGTTATAGTTGTATGGAAAACACTAAATTTTCAAAATATTTTTTAAAATTTTCCATAAAATTTTTTAGATAATTGGATTTCTCACACACATTAAAATTTTTTTCTTACAACCAGGCTCCATAAAAGCGAACAATAGCTTTGTTCGTGCATTTGTATTGAAAACAAAAACAATATACGAAAATGTACGAAATAAGTTGCCGTTCACTTTTATGGAGCCCGGCCGTTAATTTGATATGATGTACGTCTTAATCTACATTAGTTTAGACGGGATTTTATGTTATGAATTTAGATTCAAAACTTAATAAATTCCATTTTTTAGAATATTTTTGACATCGAATTTCATTCATAATAATCCCTTAGTGTTAAAATGTTTTTTTATAGAGGTTAGTTTACATTTTTAGTTAAATGTTGTTACTGTAAAATATAAAAATAATACGTTTTAAAACAGGCGACAAGCGGAACAAAAATAGTTTCTCAACAACAAATTTTGTGCTTTTATAAGCAATTTTACAATTTGTCATTTAATGTTACTTTGTTTTTTCTTCTTCTTACAGATGTTAATTGAAAATAAAATCAAATAATAAAGAAAGAACAAAAATAAATCTCATTCATACAAATAACAAACAACAGGTGCCAAAATATGTATGTAGTAACATGGTGTTTCATTATCAAAAATTAATTTTAATGCAAATCAAAACAAACGTGCATAATTAACACTTAAATTAAAAAATAAAATTATTAAAATTTAGTTTAAAAAAATTGTGTTAAAATAAATAAAAAAACTATATATCGTATTGTATAAATGTTTGTATGTGGGTGTAAATATTTTGTTTATATTCACATCAAGTTTAAGGAGTCAAGGATTTTCATTATATATGGTAAGTATTATTGTAATTATGTATGTATGTATGTATGTATGTATGAAATGTATCTATGAATGATTGTGTGTATCTATGTTTTCATACAGATAAAAAATATTTATGTATTGTGCCGTGCTTTTGCTTGTATTCGACAGACACATTGTAAATAAATAAATTTAGAAAATTTACAAAAATTAAACGTTTTGAAATGATGAATGCAAATGTGTTGCTGCACTAAATTATACTACAAAATTAACATTTGGAAAACTTCAATTTCAATTTGGTTTATGCCTGAGCTAAAAAACGATTTTTTACCGCTTGCCATCGTTTTGTTCATGTTCACCAATTAGTCGATGATGATGATCATCGTCAGACGTACTCGTTACTTCATTGAAAGTGACTTTTAATTTCGGGGAACTGGGCGCTATTTTTGGCCAATATATATCTTCTGCAGGTGCATCATTTAATACATCTGAACTTGATGTATTACTAAGATGATTTACTGAATTTCCCAGGTTCATTTTATGATCTGTATTATCGCCCCCAACTAAAGAGGTGTTAACGCCCATTCCTGTGGAATTATTTAAGCCAGCTGCTGTTGTGTTTGTTAAATTTCCAATATTGTGCATAAGTAAGGGCTGGGTTGTAGCCTTTCCTATTACTGCATACGCATCAAGAGGCGGCAGCTTAAAGCTCCATTTGCGCTTCACAGTCAAGCTCATCCAAATTATTATCCACAAAAAAATATGCATAACACTAACAAGTGCTAAAAATAAATATTTTACACACACGCAATAAAAAAAATTAAAATTAATTGATTGCTGGCCAAGCGTTATCTCTTTCAAAGTTTACTTACCCGCTAAAAATGTGGGAGAGTGTAAATTATTGCGGTATGTTGCACTCAGATCATTTAATAATGGCGCTTTAACTACAGCTAAAGCTAACACATAACAAAGTGAAGCACAGTGGGCAAAATAAATCCAAGATTCATTTGAACTTAAAGAGATTATAGATCGATCACGCATTTTTGCTGATAGACGTCCATGACCATACAAATACAAAACCATAGAAGAAGATAGAATCAATACGACAGAAAGCAAATACAAGGCAAGTGTAACACTGGCATTTAAAATTAAACCCGGATTTTGTATTGGCTGTCCTTGACTATAAATTTGTAGTTTAAAAAGACTAGATATTCCCACATAATTAAAAATAATATCTGCAGCTGAGGCAATCATTTGCACGGTAAATATTGTAGCAAATGATTTGGCTGTAGTCCAGAATACCGCTGGATAACGAACGCACCAAACCAAAAGTGCGAACAATAAATTAACAAATTCAGCACTCGGTGGATTGTTAAATGTTTTGACATCTATTGGTTTTTCAACACCAAAAAATAATTGCAACATCCCGGCAAAGCCATCCAAACGCGCTATATTATACTCAGAGGAAGAAGCTTCAATTTCTGCCGCTGTGGCCGACTCAATAGGATTCATTTCAGCTATATATTCACTTGAATCATTTAAAGAAAATTCCCCTATCAGATATTCAGGTTCAATTTCTACATGATTTGCTTCGCTCAATGAAATTTCTCGTTTGAATTTCCTGTTGGTTTTTTGTTTTATTTCAATAATTTTTGAATTACTCGAGAGCGGTGTAGAAGGTATAATCTCAGGCAGTTTTTCTGGCTTAACAATGTGAATATTACTATCACGAGTTGTCGTACTAATTGTGGTAGACGATTTTGGATAAATGGCTGCCCTAGCATGACCATAATCTAGTGATTCATAAGAAGTGGGTCTATGTTCGTATACATTACCACCCATAAATCCTTCACTATTATAGGGAAAGTTTATTTCATCCAAATTGCTTAGATCTATAGAATAATCGGGAAATCTACTATTTAATTGATTTATATCCTTTAGACGTTTAGAAGATTTTATAGATTTTTGGTGTGGCCCAACAAGCTGTTGTTGATGGTTTTTATGTTGGGTTAACGGTGACACAATTTTTCTTTGTCTATGATGTTTACGTATTGATTTACCATTATGATGATTTTGTCCATGATGTTGCTGTAAATTGCGATGATTTTTTCTGGGACTTAATGATGGCAGCAAAACCAATTCGCTGTCATTTTGTGCTGTTATGCCAGGATTCTGTAGCGAATCAACACTTTCAACCGCTTTTTTATCAATATTTGTTGTTATTGTTGTTCTTGCTAATAAAGTTGAAGTTAACAGATTTGTTGTTGTGTTTGGTGCAATAGTCGTAGTGGAACTAACGGGTATTGTGGTTGTAGTTGTAGTTGTTGTGGTTATAGCAGCTATTCCATATTTTATATTGGAGCTATTAATATTTTGTTTAATAGTGGTCTCAGCTAAATCAGAAAATTCCAAAAAATTTTGATTTCTGTCCAACTCCAGAGTAGTTTGTGGGTTTTGTTTAAAATTACCATCTAACAAATTTGAAGTATTTCTAATGTTATTGGTATGGGCACTAAATATGGTGTCATTAAAGTGATTCTCCTCTTCTTCCGATTCAATAAACGAGTTATTTTGAAAGGAGGAGGCTTTTATGGAGGATACTATTAGATTACGTCGGTTAACTGTCACAAAATCCAGTTCGGTTTGCCAAATTGTTTCTGTAAGTAGATTTAACATTTAAAAATATTTAATTGTTTAGCATTATAATTTCGCTTAAATATCAATTATTTTTATTAAAATCACATAACAGTTCTAGTTGAAAAAAAATTCAATTTATTTGGAACACTATGAAAAGTTTTAAGGAATAGTTTACCTTTGGGCAGAAGACCATTTTCAATTATGCGTCCCTCCAATAGTAAACGTGGCAATAGTAAGCACATGGCTATTAAAATGTGTATGAAAGCTGCAGTGGGTCCACCGTGTGTCCATAAAATTCGCATTGTACCACCGTGTGATTCTTCTTCTAGACCATCATGAGGTGCCATGGAACAAAGACGATCTTTTGCAGCATTACCTAATTTGTTGCCATCATTTGCCATATTACCTACCTAAAATATTAAAAGAACAATTTATTGATTAATTCAAATAAATTAATAAAAGAGCTCTTATTTTTGCAAGTGGTATAACTCCACTTTTTAAAAAAAATGTGGTAGCGGTCATTTTAGTAATTACCGCTTCAGTTAGCTCAAATAATCAATTAAAAAGCAAGTAAGTTTCTTTTTAAATGAACTTTATTTATCGTTGGATTGAAGCAGAAAAATTTTGTTCATACTCGTATAATACTTTTTATGCATAGTATGAGCTCTCTCTTTGTGAGACACACTTCAAGCTATAAAAAATTGTGCGAACAAACAAAAGTTTTGTTGTGTACAAATTTTTTCTGAGAAATGCCATATACAAAAAAAATTTGTGCCAACCAAAATTTTCCTTCAAACAAGTGGGTAAATTCGGCCTAAAAAAAGCAATATTCTAAAATAAAACCAAAATTTTTTGTCCGGACAAAACTTTTTTACATATAAAAATAATTTTTTTTTCGTTCACCAGAAAATTTTATTTTAAATGTAGTTCCACTTTTCTATTTTCAAGGAGAAACAAATTTTAATTTGAACTTCTTTAGTTTTATGTTTTATAGGCAAAACTTTGATGCGAATTGCTTGGCTCTATTTTGAAATGTTAGTAATTAATTTCGGTATTGAAAAAAATTATTAAGATGCTACCTCGTTAAATAAGGTAGGCTACAATTTGATGCACTTCATAACAAAAATCGGGAATGTTACCCATTAAACTATTTTGCACATTTGTGAAATACTTAAATAAAAATTAAAAATAAACACATTTATTTAAAGCTTAGAGCCTGTAGAATCTACGACTTCATAACCAAAATCAGGAATTTCGACAAATAAGTATTCAAACTAAAGGGCTGCTTTTTCAAAGTTATTTAAAAAATTAAGTAATTAGTTAGGTTTGTAGTCCTTTAAAATATTACTATTGTATTGAAAACCGCTTTAATTTTTTGGGGGCATTTTACATTTCTGTACAATGAAAAAAAAAATAGCAATATTAAGCGATCGACGTATAAAAACAATCTTTTACTTACTTTAAATACAGCAGATGTAAAGAAAAACGGTAGTAAAACGAACACCAATCCAGATAAAATTATTTGTAAATTTAGTTCAGCCACTGGTTCAATTTTCCATGAAATTAGGGAACAACCTTAAAAAATTAAATACGATGCATGTGTATTAATTAATAAATAATTTTTTAACAGATAATCAGCTTAATAGGGAGTGTCGTTGTCATAGTCTAATTTACAGCAAGCTAATACAAAACATATAACTGGCGTTGCCAAGTATAACAAATTTCGTTACGATAACGACACTCATAATATGTGCTTTTCTTATTATATATTGTATAGTGCTTCAAAAAAGATTTTTATTTATTTATTTCATTAGTAGTCTATGGAATATTTTCCCTACAGACATTTGTAATATCAAGTTATTTAATACTTAAATTATTATGATATAAAAGTATATCAGAATATAACAAAAAGTATAAAGAAACTAAGATTCATAGCAATACAAATACCAGATATATTATGAATTTAGAAAATCAATTATTAATTTTTTTATAGCATTAGGACTTTATAATCCATAAAAATGCAATACTGACTATTGATTTGGGTAAAAAGTTTGAAAAATTATGAAAAAAAAATGTTTTCAAACTGTTTCTCCATATTTAAAAATTTAATAATCTTTAAATGATAATTATACTTGATTAAAGAGTTTTTTTTTATAAATTCCAAGACTCAACTTTAAGAGTTTTTTTTAAGTTGCGTGCTCTATGTGTAAATTCAATTTTAGTAAACTAAGAATTTTGTCCATGTCAATTGAATGGGAAACTGAAAGAAAAACAGCGACCCCTTAGAGTTGAGCAACAGGGCTCATTTTGGTGAGGTTTTTTTTATATCAAATAGAAATCTTTTTTGAAGCGCCCTAGTGCATATATATTTTTAAATAAAATATTAATCTTTATTTGTGCTTAATTCCAGAAATTGTGTTGGTTTTAAAATTTATTCTTTTACTCATGATATTCTCATAAGTTATTTATTCCGGACAATAAGTACTGAAGGGGATAGCATACTTATATGGACCATTTTATCAGACGCTACTCTGAATCCTCAGTAGGTTACTCCCTACCAACACAATTTCTGGAATTAAGCACAAATAAAGATTAATATTTTGTTAAACTTTTAAATTCCAAATAGAAATTATTACATATTTTTAAATATTTTTATTTTTGTTGTCGTTATATTTAATTCATAATGGTATAATGAAATAAGTATTCAAATGTTTGGCCAGGAATTTAATAAGACTTGGGAGTAATCTATTGAAAATTCATATTAGCGTTTGATGAAACAGCTGTATAGATATGCTTTCCCTCTTACTACTTATTGTGCTAAGTAAACAATTTTTTGAAATTGTCCATGAGAATATCATGGGAAATAATGTATTTTGCACACCAACATAATTTGGAATTAAGATTAAATTTTGTTTATTTTTTTTCTAATTATGATAAATTTAATTTTTGTTACACAATTTAAAATTTATTTAGTGAATATCTGTAATTACCCAAAAATCTGGAAGCACCATGAACTGCCAAATAGCCTTGAAATAATGTCAGCAATACTCCATACCATATTGACCATAAGGAATTTAAATGTAAATAATTGTTTTGATCCGGATACATTTGCGTATACATATTGTTGTATTTAGCATGTTTTCTTTTCGAATTCATGCACTTGACCGGCATATGTGGACCCTTAAAATAGGGATGTCCTTGGTGTTGTTTATGATTTACACTTGATTCACTCTTCGAAATATTCGAATTTAATGAAGATGGTGGCGCTGTTTTGCCCATAGATGTGTTAGCTGTGATAGATGTATTGTTTGTGCTCAAATTAGAAGAGTAAATATTCGAATTTCGTTTTTTCAATTTATTTACAATATGATTATTATTTTCATATGTCAACAATGATCCTGTAATAGACATGTCCTTTTGCTTGTATTTGATATGTTTAATATTCAATAATCAGGCTTATTATTTATTAAAGTTATTTTATTAAAAGTATTCAATGGAAAAATATTTGTGTATAAAAGATTTCTCATCATAGTGTGCGTGATATGAAATGTTGTTCAATCTAAAACAAATAAAGAGATAAATATTTATTAATTTTATAATTATATTCTGAAGGAACCACACACAATTGAAGCGAAATATCGTTATAAAAATAAATAATTATAAGCCGACATCAAGCTTGAAAAACAAAGGAAAATAATAATTTTGTACACAAGCTTACATACATATTAGATGCCAGTGCTGGCTCATATATCTCAACTAGGACACAGATTTAGATATTTTATGCCACAAAAACAAACATAAAATAACCAGCTGACACATAAATAACATTATGATGTGCTTTCACTAAAATTAAGAAGAATATTAACAAAATTTAGTTTAAAATAAAAAACAACCCTCCAATTTAAAGCAGAAATCAGTTAGAAAACTAAAAACCAGCAGGTGGCACTTTCTTGTGTATAAAATTTATAAAAAATAAATCAAATAGGTTCGTATCAAGGTAAAACATTTGTTTCCCTTTTTCAATATTTGGCAGAAGTTGCACCTGTTCTCAAAAGAGTACACAGGCTTGCCCAGTCTGTTAAATACACACAAACATCTATACACAATAATCATAAAAAAGGGTCTTAAATTTTATCTTGAGTACCTGGTGTTTGTAAAAAATATATCTTCATATGCATGCTTGTATGTATCTATGTGTGTTTGAATGGATGTGTGTATCAACCTGCACTGTGCATACCCTGCAAACAATATTATACAAAAATAACTGAAACTGATAATGCCCCTACAATATACACAGATAATTTACACGGTAATAATATTTAAGCTGAAAACAAAATATCAAATTTGTGCTAATAAAAAAATTGCTTAATTTGATTTATTATTGTGGTTCGGAGATGGACGATATATCAGCTGTTATATTTGAAAGTGGTATAAGTCCACTTTTTTGAAAAAAAATTAGTTAACGTTAATTATAGTAAGATATAGACACTACGTTATATACTAAAATTTACCGCCAATTATTTTTTTAAGTGGACTTGTACCATTTTCAAAAATACCAGATTCCACAATTAACGAGATGACAATAAAAACAACGCCGTCTTCAAGGTTATGTATAGATTTTCCTAATTAGAAAAAAACAAAAGGTGGCTCACTTGGGTCCTCTGATGTGGTTTCTTTGTGATACCCGTATAAGAGTAAATGTAGAAAAGGAAGCTGTCAAAGAAATAGCAGCCAGTAGAACAAAAGAAGTAGAAAAATAGTAAGAAAAAAAGAAGTCAGTCACCTAAGCTAATTTGCTAACATTGAACTAATTTTATTAGAAAAACTTTTAGGGCTTGTAAAGTTGATGAGACATGTAACTACTTTGTCTACAGTAGTTTACCCAATGATTCTAATCAAACTTAACTGGATCCTAGTTAGACCAACTAAAAATTAAAAATATACAATTAATTAATTTGAGCTTAGTCTTGATATTTAAAGTTTTTTTTTATTTTATTATGGCAAACTTAAGCCAAAACTTGTATACCCTATAAATAACAAGGCTTTCAAGATTAAAATATACATAATTTGGGCCAAATAAAATTAAAGCGAGTCTTTCTATAAATCACCATGAAAAAATTTATTTATTAAGCATTTGCTAAAGTAACACAAATTTTAACAAATTATTCTTTAATAAGACTGACGTTTTACTAACCACTAGTCAGTTAAAATATAATTTGTAGTCGGATAATACTGACAGTTAAAATTTTAAATAGTAATCTAAGCAACATGAATCACCACTACTTGAGTAGTAATGGGTTTGGATTGCTTGCTGGGTATTCAAAAACTTATGGAAAGCCATTGCTTGGTAAAACATAAAATGTGTTAAAATAAAAAGTTTATTAAAGATAAATTTTCACAGTGATATTAAATATACACTGAAAATATTAAACCTACAGTAATTTAAATTACAAAACTTAAATGGAAAAATTAAAAAAAATAGCTGGCAAATTACAATGAAATTTCGATCGACATCGAATGCCGTACTTTGGCCAAAAATTTTTGTATAATTTAAAAATATTTGTAATTGAATTTCGCGTCCGTTTAAAACAAAAAGTAGTTATTTGTTTTTAGAGTAGCTTTTGATTATATTTTGTGGTTTACAATGTAAATGAAAGATATCATTAAACCAAGCCATTATTCTAATGTAAAAATGTTGATTAAATATGTCCACTAATTAAATTACTTCTTGATTAATTGTTAACGATTTAAAGGATTCTGGAATAGTAAATGTGAATAATAAGAATCAAAGACCTTTCAATTGGATTCTACAAATAAATAACTAGTGCTTTGCAAATATTTACAAATTATACACTCGAACGTACTACGTAGCACGCAGTACACACAGCAGGTTGTTCAGAAAATTTTCGTAGTAAAATAAATTAAAAAGAAAAAAGCAAAAAGAAGTTATTAAATACCTGTGTATATTCACTTCAATAGTGTCATAACCCAATAAAATGTGGTATTTTTAATTTAATAAGTAAAATACTATTTATATTTCGTACTAAATTATATTAAAATATTTTAAACGCTTTTCTTTTTAAAACAAAATATTTACCCCTTTATAAAAAAAAATTAAGTTAGACTTTAACGTTGCCGTAATCGAAATTTTTCATACACTTTTTTCATAAATTTTACTTTAAAGTCTACGTAAATATTTTTTTAGTAAAGGCAAAATGCATACTTTAAATATCTAACTCTCCTGTAAAATCAAGGTTTTTGACTTGTAACATTATTGAAGTAAACGGCCAATTTGCAATTTAAATTTTGAAATCTGTGTACAGGTTAATAGAGAAATATGAATGTATGGTATGTCAACCCGATTTGTAAACATGTGTGCGGGTACATTTTTATGAATTTTATTTCAGCATTTGAGCATTAACTCAAAAAAATTTTTATTTAAAGAGCAGATTGCAAAGATATTAAATTGCAGATATTACATTCTCATACCCATACATTTGTATGCATACAAACATAAGAAATCACATAAACAAGTTTTACTCAACCAAAGTTTCTGCTTACACGAATTTAAAATTTTGTACATACACAGGCAGTTAGTAATATCAAAAAATTAAGGATCTTCTTACGTATCTGGAACATTATTATTCGTTTTCATGTAAAGCAACAAAATCCTATAAGTATCTGTGGTTGTATAGAATACATATGGTGTACATATTTACATAAATATGCCTTAAATCAAGTTTTTCAAAAAAAAAAAAAAAAAAAAAAAAGCAAATACCATTCTATTTAAAATTGTGGCCTAGATAGGTAAAAGAATGTTCCATTTTTTTGCACAGGCATGTAAATGACTAGTATATACATATGTATGGATCTATGTATGTATGTAGTGGTGTATAAAAGTCATTAAAATATAATGAAAAGAATCGAATAAAACTACATCAGTTTCAAATTAAAAAAAAAATAGAATACAAATATATACTTAGATGTGTATTAGATTAATGCACAAGTATACTTGAAAGAAAGTAAAGTAGTTAATACACACACAGAAAGTTTGTTTAGAGATATATAATAATTTACAGTCGCTTTGAAAGTGTGCCCACGATGTCATTGCTCCTTAAATAGGTTTAAACATTTAATTTGTAATTATTTTTTCATTTATATTTAATTTTATTAACAAACCTAAAATCTTAAAAAGATAAAAAAATAAATGTTTTTTTCTATTTATATATAAAACGATATTGTTTAAGCATTTAAGTTAGGTAATAAAGTTAAATGTAAATGAAAAGTTGAAATTTGGTTAACAAATAAATAATTGTAGGTATCTACATAATATATATCTACTAAAGGGCTGCACAAGCATACTTGACAATCACACATCACTACAAACATGTGTAATATTCTATAATAAAAAGTGCTTGCCATTAATACCTTCATATGTTTCAACATCTTTTCAATATATATATTTTTCTTTGTTTAAAATGAAATAGGTACCTATTAAACTTTTAAAAATTTGATTTTATATATGTATGTGAATGCTGTATTAATTTCTTTAATTTTCTTTAAAGTAACAAAGTCAAGTTACGCCTTTCTATATTAAGACAACATCGACATACTACATAAATGCATAACTACATACGTACATATTTATATTTATTTCTATATAAATTGCAACAATAACAGAGAAGTGCTATAATCCATCGACTATTGTATTGATTAATATGAGGCAGTTAGCTGTGACTGCCTTGGAAAAGATCTTACCATCTGCTTCACTACCCGAATAGTGAAGTTAAAAATATCGAATTATTCATTACACTCATGATTTATATATGTGAAATAATCCATACCTCAGTTTTCTTTGAATGAGTTTTTTAAAAAAGTTGTCTTCCAGATGTTAGTAATTGAAAAGTTTAAATGATTTTTCTCTTATAAGAATATTTTGCGGCATAAATACTTACAGATGTATACATACATCCCCACGCATACCTGTGTATACAGGCGTGCATATACTTACGTATAAAATGTATCTACTTATGCAATTAAAAATCACACTATAAGTATTTAATTACTCGTACGTACATGTGCATATATAAAATTATACCGGCGATTCAGACGGAACAAATTTTAAATGCCGGCAAATAAGTTTGTTTACATACATACATACATACGTGCATTTAAATGAATGGATAAAATAATACCTATGTACAAACAAACACACATACTTATATTTTTGTTTAATGCTTTTTTTATGTATGTACTTCTTTATGAATGCATGTATGCATGTGTGTAAAATTTTTGCCCTAAATGAGTGTAGAGGCCTTAGGTAAAAAATAAAAAAAGTTTACTAAATACCATATACATAGTTTGTTAGGTTTTATAAACAAAATCATTAATTTATGCATAAATTGTAGTTATAAATCTTACTTGAAGTATTTAGATTTATTGCAAAAATAACAATAATTTAATCCAGTAGGTATTTATCCATAAGGATGTTGTTTTTTCATTTATTTTAGTATAGCATGCATACATAAATACTGTGTATACTTATACATACACATAATTTTTTTCACTTTATTATTTTTATTAGGTTTTTTTACAATAGACGGATAATTACTACTTCTAATATTTATTTATACAAAAACATTTTCTATATACATAATTACTTTTTATTAATTTAATAACAATTTGTTTTTTTTTTCTATTTTATTTGTTTTCTACAGAAAAAATCTTGTATATTAATTTCACAAAAGAAATTATGTATCCACTGTAACGTTCCGCGCACTATGAAATTTACTTGACGAATGAGCAAACTCAATTAAACTCAAATGAAAAAAAATTGAGAAGCGATATGCATTGTTGTTGTGTTTGAAATTGTGATAAAATTGCACATACACAACGTTGAATTTAGTTTTAAAACGCATCTGCCTTATTACATTTAAACTCCTTATCAACACTAATTACCGACATTTACCATCATCAGGACATTTAGCAACACTGGAGTACTAAAAAGTCGGTACATTTATTTCCAACCAAGTGTCAAAGAAATTTATTGTTTATGTTTTCATCTCGCACATATTTTCTAATAGTATGAGTTTCTGTGGATTAATTTTTTTTTTTTAATAATAAGTTAATTAGTAAAAATAAGTGATTATTTTAAATTAATACACTATGCAAATGAACTCAAATATTTCGATAGAACGCAAAAAAGTAGATTGCAATGCCCTACCCAAAGGATGGCAAAGGGAAGAAGTTTTACGAAAGTCAGGAATCTCAGCAGGAAAAGTTGATGTCTACTACTACAGGTACATACATACTAAAATTTAGTTAAATTTCAGTTTATCTAAGTAAATGATATAAAACGCACGTATAAAACAACAAAATACATGACATTATCTTTTATTTAACAAATATTAAAATACCACAACAATAATCCTCTTCCTCTTTATTCGCTACACTACTCTATGTATGTATCTTTATTCACGTCTTGATTAACCTAAATCCCTTCCACTATTTTACACAAATTCTTATAATTGTTATAATAACGTACCTTAACAATATGCCGATATTGAATAAAATGGCCATTTGGTGTTGGTGTTGCTGATAATAATTGGTGACAATGGCGTTGTATAGTCCTAATGGCAAACGTATAGATAGTAAACCACAATTGGCACGGCATCTAGGAGATGCTATAGATATAAGCAGTTTTGATTTTCAAAAAGGCAAGTTTATACAGCATCTGCCATCACCTTCTATATCTCTATACCGCTGCCTTCCTGGTACAACATCTGTAGCCAGCAATAGCGCAAGTGTTGTGGGAGGTGGTGGTAATAATGTTAGCATTAGTATTGCTGGTGGTACTACTACAATGCCAACATTGGGTGGCGGTATCACTATAATACCTTCACATCATTCGTCTGTGGGGCAGAATTTGAAGCGCAAACATAGAATGGGATCTCAAACAGCAGTTTTAAATTTACCTTCGTTGTCTTCCACTTCAATTTCCAGTCATCATAATCTTTTAAGTTCTTGCACAACCATGACGACGCCGACATCAACAAATTTGCCTCAAAAGCAACAGCAAGTAGAATTCAGGTAGAGCCTAAAATCATAATAAATAAAAGGCAAATCTGTGTGTTGCATGTCTTTGTCAAATAATATGAATATTATTTGATACATATGTTTTTATGTATTTATAAGCAAAAGATAAATTCAATTGGCATTCTTAGGAGTTTTAATTAATGGGAAATTTATTTTAACCAAATTCAAGTCCTTTATAACCGAATTGGCATATATATAAAATATAACATTTTTACTTATTTTATTTAAAAGTAAACGGAAAAATTTTTTAATGTCTTGCACTCATGTATGTATTTTCCATAAGATATTTTCTATGCATGTAATTTAATATATTCCATAAATTTATGAAGTAACAAAGATGATTGGTTAGCTTGTCAATTTAATCAAAATCTTGAAAATCAGATAGAAATTTCTTGAGATAATCAAATCACACATTTGAATTGTGTTTTTTTTTACCAATTATGACATCAAAGAAGTTTAAAAGCTATTTGTACGTATATGCATATGCATATGTATTTATTTATTTATAATAAAAATTATCTTTGTGACTTTATAAAGTAAGCATACGTTCAATCTATTTTTGTAGCATAAATAATGCCTCCTATTCCGTAAATAGAATGTCAGAGTCGCTTATAAAATGAATTTGTTAGGTTCTCGTTTTACTTTCGTCTAAACAAAATAAAGTTATCACTTTATTAAATGCCACAGAAATAAAATATCGTCACTTGGACTGTAAACAACCATAAATACTATTTTACATATTTAATTTAATTCCAGTTAAAAAAAAGTTTTAATTGCGTACTCCAATATATAATTTTTATTGTTTTTTTAATGTAAATTAATAGAGTTTAAAGCTGTATTTAATTTCAAGTGTAAAAGGAAAAGCAATTAATCCTTTATTAAATTTTAATAATATCTATTTTCATTTTAAAAGCGACTTGGCTTACTGAATGGGGGTATGCAATTGGAATTTGTAATCTACTAATTTTTATTTCGAATTAATAGTCGTGCTATACGGACAGATGTGTCACTGGTGCCCCCCATACGTCAGACTGCCTCAATATTCAAGCAACCCGTTACTATAATACGGAATCATGAAAACAGCAAGACAAAGAATGACACAAAACAAGGAGCACAAGATAAACCAAAACAATTATTTTGGGAAAAACGTTTAGAGCGAATGAGAGCATGTCATGCAACTGGAGAGCAATTTGATGATATTGTATTGCCCAAGAGTCTTAAACCTTTAGGGCCAAACGTTCATGAACAGACTGTTATGCAATCACTAGCCACAGCTTTACATGTGCTCAATACTCCTGTTACCGGACAAACAGCTTCTAAGACTGAATTTCATAAAAACGCCACGGCTTTTATCAATCCAGACCAACCCCTTATGCAGGGTATTCTCATATCAGAAGATGATATACGAAAGCAAGAAGATCGTGTTAATTTAGCTCGCAGGAAACTTCAAGAAGCGTTAAAAGTTTAATGTTGGAACTTAAGTAAAAAAAACAAGCATAATTAGCTATAAGTAAAAACAAAAATATAAATTTAACGAAAAAAGTTATAATAAATATTAAAATACTTTCATAAAAATTTTAATTAGTTAACACAAAGGCATTTATTGTTTTAAGAAAATATATTTGTTAAAATAACAATTGAAACAAAAATAATTAAAATACAATTTCATTATATTGCTTGTAAAACTGATGGCTGAATATAACAAACATGCGTCACCAAAAGCTTATAAGCTAAGCTAGTTTCACTTTGTGGTTTTTGCGTTATTCTAAGAAACTAAACAAGTAAAAATGATTTCCTTGGAAGAATAAAACGTAATTAATATTAATGCTTAACTTAGCATAATTACTTAAATTAGAAAAATTAATAAAAGGCAGCTGCTTTTTAATGCTCAATCAATATCATCTTCAATCTCATCATCATCATCGTAATTCAAACCATCATAATATACGTCAGGATTGGAGAACTAGAAAAAATAGTTAGTACACCTATGCCATATTAAGATCTCTTTATTATTCATACCTTTCTCTTAAAGAACATTTTTATGGCGGCAAAGGACGACATAGCCACTACTGCTGTTATGCCAGCTAATAATTTTGTTTTCTTCTCAGATTCTAGGAACATTCGTTCTGATGCCGTTAACGTAGGATTATCTGGTGAAGCATCATCCTTACTAGTGTTTAGTGAATTAAACGATTCCTTTTTAAACACATCCCTGGATATGCGATTGATGAAATTCACTATATTTTGGCTACCCTTTATATGATTTTCAATTGGATTATTACTTAATTTTATTC
Source organism: Thelaira solivaga (assembly GCA_947397855.1). Classification (NCBI taxonomy): domain Eukaryota; kingdom Metazoa; phylum Arthropoda; class Insecta; order Diptera; family Tachinidae; genus Thelaira; species Thelaira solivaga. Next base: position 76,325,070 of record OX377610.1, read on the forward strand.
TCGATAAAATGGACAAATACGAAAATACAATAGCATCAAATTCACTGAACTGATCACCAAAAAACCACACATTTCGTCCAAGGCGTTTTGACAAAATATTAATACATTTTTTTGCACTTTGTGTAAGCTGTTATGATATAGAAAAATGTTTAAATATTATTGTCATTTACAATTAAATTTAATTCAAAAATATTGAACTTACATAATCTACTCCGTGTTCATCTAATTTATCATTTATATCGAAGCCCCCCATGGTGTTAACAATATCATAAGATTCTTTTTGATAAGAGGATGGATAATAAAAATTAAAAGGAAATGGTGTTCTTTTGGCATAAAGAGACCTAGTAACTTCGAAATTGTTTGGTTCGCCAAAAACAAAATAATGATAATATGCGTGCAGTTTTGAAAATACCCAAAGAGAAAATGTTTCCGATAAACGTTTGTCTTTCGCGGTTAATTTTGCATCTATTGCGTAGCCCTAAAAATAAGATAATTTTAAACATTAACGCTCATTCATCTCAAAGTCAATACATATAAAACATATTGTTATAACTTTTTACTAGTAAGTTTCTTACTCACCTCTTTGTCTAATAATTTCTTGATCTGTCTATAACCCACAAATTTCTCACTACCAATTTCAAGATAAGGTAATTTGCCGGCTCCGGAACGCAGGGGGTTGGAATTTGTTTCTATTTTCACTGGGCATCGTGTAAATTTTATCAAGCACTGGAATTGATGCACATAAGCAAAAAGAAGTCAAAAATATTAATAAAGTGATCTTTTGAAGATTAAATAATTCACACTTACTAGAACCCGCAGGCACTCAAAATCTATTGAAGGTAGTCCCCATTCACCTTTATATACATATAATACAGCTCCTATACGCATTTTGTATATTATATCTGAGTTTCATTGATTATTTATAAAATCTAATTTAAAAATATTTCATAAATTCTATTAAAATTTTTGCAAGAGAGATAATAAACCCTTTTACTTAATTAAGGTTATGTTTCATAAAGGTAAATCTATACATGGTTAAATATTAAACACAGATGAACAGTTTTGCTCTCTTCTTCTTTGATAACTGTCAAAATATGGCTACTTTCTGTGCCACCATTATTTTTATAGCCGGATTTCCTGCTGTTTATTTGATCCATAAGCAAGGCTGTTTTTGTAAATCATTTGTGGTTGTAGCTAATACTTTACCTTGTGTAGTTCTTCCATACTTTCACATTTTGTAAAAGTCAAAATAAAACTTCCTCTTATTTCTGCAAATGCACGAGGTGATAATATCAAAATAGAAAAAATTACTTGTAAACAATGATTGTTGATGTTTGAGAGCTATAAAATTAACAATAAATACAAATATATAAAATGTTTTTAGTGGACTATAGCAGTTCATCAGATTCTGAAGATGAAAAGTCAAAGGAAAAATCCGAAACGGAAGAAATTGTTGAAATATTACCAAAAACTGAAAAAGCCAGGTATTAATTTCCAAATGTTTAGATTCAAAAGCTGACGTTATCGCTGACTGAATTGTAAAAGTACTAATTGAAATTTTAATTATGGAAGTGCTAGTAACTAAAAAAATTTCCTATAAAGGCCTTTTTATTCTAATGCCAACATATTGTGCACCACCCTTTCTTTCCATTTAGATTTTTGCCGCAAGCTACATCACTTTTAGGAAAACGTAAGCATACCACAGATGATGAAATCAACGATGATCCTTCACAACATGATGGGCGAATAAGAAGTTTCAAACATGAGCGTGGTAACTGGGCCAGTTATGTTTACATACCAGTCAATAATAACATACTTGAAGACTTGCAAGATATTTGTCAGTTGCATTTACAGGATAAATTTAATTTCAAAATATCAACTGAAATGCACATTAGTCTAACAAAGACGGTAGTTTTACAATATCATTTTATAGAATCATTTGTTGAATCATTACAAACGGCCATACAAACTTTAGAGAGGTAGAGTTACATCTACTACATACATACATATACTATGTATATTGGATAGAGTAACTTAAAAATGTTATCTTAAGTTTTACAGTTTCGTTTGATGATTTAAAAGTCTACACAAATGGGGAACGTACGCGTACCTTTATGGCTTTAAAAATGGGTGACGTATATTCCAACAAAATGTTACACATTTTGCAAAAAGTTGACTCGGTAATGAAGGATTTTAAACTTGAAACATTTTATGAGGTATCAATAAAAATGCTAAACATCTACATGTTTAATTTACTAATCTGTTTCTGTATTTATATTCAAGGATCCGTCGTTTCACATTAGTATTATGTGGTGCAGTGGCGATTGTGTTAGTTTATTGGAAACGTTTGTGCCAACTATTTTGAAGTCTTTAAAGGAGCGTTTGCCTTTGCTTTTAAAAATTGATCAAATTTATTGTAAAAGTGGTTTCAAGGAATTTTACTTTAAGCTTAAATAATACAATAGAAATTGCAGAATAAGTAGTCAATCCTTTTTCTTGCCATTAGTTTGTTTGGCAACCTGAACTTTTTCCTCTAAAAGTGCTTCTTGCTCAATCTCTAGTAAGCGTTGATGTCTGCGTCCTAGAGGAGTTTTTGTCCACCATGATTCATATGCCTCATCCTCTTCACGGTAAACAGGATCTCTTGAACTACGAAAATGAAACAAGCAAACATTGTAAGATGCAAATATACTACTGTTTTCTCTGTCTCTCTCACCATAGTGCATTAATAAGTTCAACATGGGTCAACGGCTGAGATCGCAATTGTAATTTACGTTTACAATTTAAAACTTCTTTGAGACAAGCATTAACGGCACCTACCGTATAACCATCGGTAATTTTTGCCATAACACTGCAATCCAAATTGGACAAACCACCGGAATATTCGCTAAGCAAAAGAAAGAAAATAATTTGAAAAGAAAAACTCTGTTCCATTAGAATACGTACTGTAATAACTTGTTCCAAGCAAAAGATAAAGCACCATAATCGGGTCTGGGTATATATATAAAGCGATTATAAGTCTGTTGTAGCAGTTTCTGGTCAGCTTCCCAGGGCAAATTAGAAGTACCTAAAAATATAACCCTGTCTTCGGGGGCTATATTTTTAATCAACTTGGGCAAATCTTTTTTTAGACGTTTAGGATCTGTTCGATCGGTTTTGGGAATTTTTTTCATGAAAGGCTTTTCTGCATCACCCATATAAATAACAGATGGTTGTAGTAAACGCGACACTTTCAACACCAAGTGTATTAACATGATTAACCCAGACTTGCCTGGATATTTTCCCACAATATTAGCTGGAGTTAAATCGAATAATACTGCTCCAACTTCTGTGCAAATGGCATGCAACAAAGCTTTTTTGCCCGAACCTTTTGGTCCCACTAATAATATGGAACGGATTAAAGGACATGACTTGTGAATTTGTTCTGAACCCAAAGGTAATATGCAGTATTCGGTTAGAATTTGTCTTATATCTCCAGGTGAAGGATTTGTTCCAGATCTGTTGCTAATTGATTTATCGCCTAAATATTGGCTCAATCTAATTTCAGGATATTTTCTTATAATGCCATTGGTTACCAGCTCTTCGTAAAGTGACTCAGTGGTGCGATCTGGTGTTAAATCTTTTTCCTTTTTCTTTTTACCTTTTTTACCTGAACGTCTGGCTTTTTTATTACTTTTCTTTGCTTTTTTGCCAGTGGCATTCTTAAAATAGAAATAAATTTTAATTCGACGCGTTTTTTTTTTTATGATTTTTTCATTTACCTGCAACAGTTCTAATTCTTGTCTCATTACATCATCCACAATTTTTCGAAAGTCTCTTTCAATTTCATTGTAGTTTTCATTATAAATCATTTCCTCATAAGGTGCTTGTTGAAAATTCCCCGATTCATCTTTATCACGCCAGATCTCATTAAATCTTGAAATAAAAATTCACATATTTTTGCTGCAACTTAAATGTATGTTTCAGTTTATTACCTTTCAATTTCTGCTTTTATATCTGGCAAACAATTTGACTGGCCTGGTTGCAAATTTCTATCTTCATCAATTTGATTGTCATTTACATTTAAATCTCCACTTCTTGCTGGTGACTTTGATTTGTCTTTTGTTTTACGCGACTCTTTGGAAGATCGTGCTGAGGAACGACTTATTTCACTTTCAGTTCCAGGACGGCTGAATATATGCAGAGATCCACCTTGTTCTTCTGATGGAAAATCTGGCAATTTGCCCGTTTTTTCATAGCAGTCTTTTATCCAAGAACGTAATTCATCGGCAATATCTTCGGTCATACTTACTCCATGCTTACTCTTTATTTCTTCCCGCATCAACTTGACTGTGATATCAAATTTTTCCTTAAAGGCTTCTTGAGTGGCATAACGTCTTTTAAAAATCTTTAAAATTAAATTGGCAAATAGTTTAAAAAAAAAAATAATGTTTTTATTTTTTTATTTCCTACCTCATTTAACTTATCCATCTCAGCTGCTCTTGCTTTTAAGACTTGCGATGGTGGTGGCACCATCCCAATTAAAATCATTTCATCAAGCTTACGCCTGCGCGTTTTTCGTCTGGCCGTATGACCACGCCACATTTTTTGTATTTTCATGGCAGCCATAAGACCACTATCAGTGCGGTCTTTCTTTTTCTCCTCTACTCTGCCCTTTTCCTTAAGCATGCGTATTTCCTTCATAAAATGAGCCCTCAATCGGCCCTGACGAGCTCTTTCATGAATTTGTATTAAACGAATGGCCTCAATTTCTGTCATTTGTTCGACAATCGGATTTTCCTCTACCCAACCCAATTTAACCAAAATATCATGCATTGTTTTGTTTCTCTTATCGATTTCTGTGCGTCTTTCTCTTTCGAAATACCGAGGAATTCTTAGTTCCGTATCTATTGAAGTCAATTTCAAACGTTCTACAATGGCATCGTTATAACTAAACTCCATGAGATCAATATTAACCAAATCATGTTTTAACTCTATAATTCTAGCCAAAGTCAAATCGAGAAGATTACGTATCAATTGACGTTTTTGTGGTTGTATCATTTTATCGTATACATCTTCCAGCCTGTTGGCCAAACAAATGTACTTGAGATAAAATTCATATGTACTGGCCTGCATGAGGCTTTTAGTATCTTTAAAAGTCGAATTGCTATCGCTAGTAGCAGCAGAAAACGCCGCTACTGTGGTATCAATATCTTGGTTTTGTCGCTCATAGTCGCACACAGCAAGTATTTCCAGTTCATGTTGAGCAAAATGCCACTCATCATTATAATGGCTATTGGACATTATTTAAACTTTGCTTAACGGCGCGATGTTCTACAAGATAATGACTAGATGTTAATGTTAAGTGTAGAATCGTAGCATTTTTAAAATTTGTGTTACGTTACTAAAATAACTTTGTATCTTAGTAACGTGCTTAAGAGTGGCAGATGTATATTATAAATATATATGGCTATAAACTGTTTTCAAAATTATTTAAAAAAAATATAATTTTGTTTCCTAAAACAAAAAAAAAGAATTCAAAATTTAAATTTAATACGATTTTTCAAGTTTTTCTCTATCCCCATATTATTTCACAGATATCTGGAAAACTTAGCAAGTTATAACCAAAAAGGTAACCAGTTCTATTAAAAAGTGGCCGGAAAGAAGCAGTAGTAGAACTGGTTACCTTTTTAGTAATAACTTGCTTAGTTTTCAATATATCAACTTGATTTCTCCTGCGTTGGATAGGTAAATGTACTGGCTTTAATTAGACATTTTTTTTGTACGGATAGTGCGAAAAAAATTTTTTTGGCCAAAAATTACCATGGACTACCCCCTTTGCTTTTTTTCAAAAAATGACAAAAAAGTTTTTTTCCCACTATTCGCAATAGACAAATGTCGTATTAAAGCCAATACGCTTATCTATCTAACGCAAAAGAAATCATGTCGTTATCTTGAACACTAAGCAAGTTATGACCAAAAGGGTAAACAGTTCTTTTAAAAAGTGGCTGGAAAGAAGCAGTAGTAGAACTGGTTACCTTTTTAGTAATAACTTGCTTAGTTTTCAATATATCAACTTGATTTCTCCTGCGTTGGATAGGTAAATGTACTGGCTTTAATTAGACATTTTTTTTGTACGGATAGTGCGAAAAAAATTTTTTTGGCCAAAAATTACCATGGACTACCCCCTTTGCTTTTTTTCAAAAAATGACAAAAAAGTTTTTTTCCCACTATTCGCAATAGACAAATTTCGTATTAAAGCCAATACGCTTATCTATCCAACGCAAAAGAAATCATGTCGTTATCTTGAACACTAAGCAAGTTATGACCAAAAGGGTAAATAGTTCTTTTAAAAAGTGGCCGGAAAGAAGCAGTAGTAGAACTGGTTACCTTTTTAGTCATAACTTGCTTAGTTTTCAATATATCAACTTGATTTCTCCTGCGTTGGATAGGTAAATGTACTGGCTTTAATTAGACATTTTTTTTGTACGGATAGTGCGAAAAAAATTTTTTTGGCCAAAAATTACCATGGACTACCCCCTTTGCTTTTTTTCAAAAAATGACAAAAAAGTTTTTTTCCCACTATTCGCAATAGACAAATGTCGTATTAAAGCCAATACGCTTATCTATCTAACGCAAAAGAAATCATGTCGTTATCTTGAACACTAAGCAAGTTATGACCAAAAGGGTAAACAGTTCTTTTAAAAAGTGGCTGGAAAGAAGCAGTAGTAGAACTGGTTACCTTTTTAGTCATAACTTGCTTAGTTTTCAATATATCAACTTGATTTCTCCTGCGTTGGATAGGTAAATGTACTGGCTTTAATTAGACATTTTTTTTGTACGGATAGTGCGAAAAAAATTTTTTTTGGCCAAAAATTACCATGGACTACCCCCTTTGCTTTTTTTCAAAAAATGACAAAAAAGTTTTTTTCCCACTATTCGCAATAGACAAATGTCGTATTAAAGCCAATACGCTTATCTATCTAACGCAAAAGAAATCATGTCGTTATCTTGAACACTAAGCAAGTTATGACCAAAAGGGTAAACAGTTCTTTTAAAAAGTGGCTGGAAAGAAGCAGTAGTAGAACTGGTTACCTTTTTAGTCATAACTTGCTTAGTTTTCAATATATCAACTTAATTTCTCCTGCGTTGGATAGGTAAATGTACTGGCTTTAATTAGACATTTTTTTTTGTACGGATAGTGCGAAAAAAATTTTTTTGGCCAAAAATTACCATGGACTACCCCCTTTGCTTTTTATCAAAAAATGACAAAAAACTCTTTTCCCACTATTCGCAATAGACAAATGTCGTATTAAAGCTAACACGCTTATCTATCTAACGCAAAAGAAATCATGTCGTTATCTTGAACACTAAGCAAGTTATGACCAAAAAGGTAACCAGTTCTTTTAAAAAGTGGCCGGAAAGAGGCAGTAGTAGGACTGGCTACCTTTTTAGTCATAACTTGCTTAGTTTTCAATATATCAACTTGATTTCTCCTGCGTTGGATAGGTAAATGTACTGGCTTTAATTAGACATTTTTTTTTGTACGGATAGTGCGAAAAAAATTTTTTTGGCCAAAAATTACCATGGACTACCCCCTTTGCTTTTTTTCAAAAAATGACAAAAAATTCTTTTCCCACTATTCGCAATAGACAAATGTCGTATTAAAGCCAATACGCTTATTTATCTAACGCAAAAGAAATCATGTCGTTATCTTGAACACTAAGCAAGTTATGACCAAAAAGGTAAACAGTTCTTTTAAAAAGTGGCCGGAAAGAAGCAGTAGTAGAACTGGTTACCTTTTTAGTCATAACTTGCTTAGTTTTCAATATATCAACTTGATTTCTCCTGCGTTGGATAGGTAAATGTACTGGCTTTAATTAGACATTTTTTTTGTACGGATAGTGCGAAAAAAATTTTTTTGGCCAAAAATTACCATGGACTACCCCCTTTGCTTTTTTTCAAAAAATGACAAAAAAGTTTTTTTTCCCACTATTCGCAATAGACAAATTTCGTATTAAAGCCAATACGCTTATCTATCCAACGCAAAAGAAATCATGTCGTTATCTTGAACACTAAGCAAGTTATGACCAAAAGGGTAAATAGTTCTTTTAAAAAGTGGCCGGAAAGAAGCAGTAGTAGAACTGGTTACCTTTTTAGTCATAACTTGCTTAGTTTTCAATATATCAACTTGATTTCTCCTGCGTTGGATAGGTAAATGTACTGGCTTTAATTAGACATTTTTTTTGTACGGATAGTGCGAAAAAAATTTTTTTGGCCAAAAATTACCATGGACTACCCCCTTTGCTTTTTTTCAAAAAATGACAAAAAAGTTTTTTTCCCACTATTCGCAATAGACAAATTTCGTATTAAAGCCAATACGCTTATCTATCCAACGCAAAAGAAATCATGTCGTTATCTTGAACACTAAGCAAGTTATGACCAAAAGGGTAAACAGTTCTTTTAAAAAGTGGCCGGAAAGAAGCAGTAGTAGAACTGGTTACCTTTTTAGTCATAACTTGCTTAGTTTTCAATATATCAACTTGATTTCTCCTGCGTTGGATAGGTAAATGTACTGGCTTTAATTAGACATTTTTTTTGTACGGATACTGCGAAAAAAATTTTTTTGGCCAAAAATTACCATGGACTGCCCCCTTTGCTTTTTTTCAAAAAATGACAAAAAAGTTTTTTTCCCACTATTCGCAATAGACAAATTTCGTATTAAAGCCAATACGCTTATCTATCCAACGCAAAAGAAATCATGTCGTTATCTTGAACACTAAGCAAGTTATGACCAAAAGGGTAAATAGTTCTTTTAAAAAGTGGCCGGAAAGAAGCAGTAGTAGAACTGGTTACCTTTTTAGTCATAACTTGCTTAGTTTTCAATATATCAACTTGATTTCTCCTGCGTTGGATAGGTAAATGTACTGGCTTTAATTAGACATTTTTTTTGTACGGATAGTGCGAAAAAAATTTTTTTGGCCAAAAATTACCATGGACTACCCCCTTTGCTTTTTTTCAAAAAATGACAAAAAAGTTTTTTTCCCACTATTCGCAATAGACAAATGTCGTATTAAAGCCAATACGCTTATCTATCTACCGCAAAAGAAATCATGTCGTTATCTTGAACACTAAGCAAGTTATGACCAAAAGGGTAAACAGTTCTTTTAAAAAGTGGCCGGAAAGAAGCAGTAGTAGAACTGGTTACCTTTTTAGTCATAACTTGCTTAGTTTTCAATATATCAACTTGATTTCTCCTGCGTTGGATAGGTAAATGTACTGGCTTTAATTAGACATTTTTTTTGTACGGATAGTGCGAAAAAAATTTTTTTGGCCAAAAATTACCATGGACTACCCCCTTTGCTTTTTTTCAAAAAATGACAAAAAAGTTTTTTTCCCACTATTCGCAATAGACAAATGTCGTATTAAAGCCAATACGCTTATCTATCTAACGCAAAAGAAATCATGTCGTTATCTTGAACACTAAGCAAGTTATGACCAAAAAGGTAACCAGTTCTTTTAAAAAGTGGCCGGAAAGAGGCAGTAGTAGGACTGGCTACCTTTTTAGTCATAACTTGCTTAGTTTTCAATATATCAACTTGATTTCTCCTGCGTTGGATAGGTAAATGTACTGGCTTTAATTAGACATTTTTTTTTGTACGGATAGTGCGAAAAAAATTTTTTTGGCCAAAAATTACCATGGACTACCCCCTTTGCTTTTTTTCAAAAAATGACAAAAAAGTTTTTTTTCCCACTATTCGCAATAGACAAATTTCGTATTAAAGCCAATACGCTTATCTATCCAACGCAAAAGAAATCATGTCGTTATCTTGAACACTAAGCAAGTTATGACCAAAAGGGTAAATAGTTCTTTTAAAAAGTGGCCGGAAAGAAGCAGTAGTAGAACTGGTTACCTTTTTAGTCATAACTTGCTTAGTTTTCAATATATCAACTTGATTTCTCCTGCGTTGGATAGGTAAATGTACTGGCTTTAATTAGACATTTTTTTTGTACGGATACTGCGAAAAAAATTTTTTTGGCCAAAAATTACCATGGACTGCCCCCTTAGCTTTTTTTCAAAAAATGACAAAAAAGTTTTTTTCCCACTATTCGCAATAGACAAATTTCGTATTAAAGCCAATACGCTTATCTATCCAACGCAAAAGAAATCATGTCGTTATCTTGAACACTAAGCAAGTTATGACCAAAAGGGTAAATAGTTCTTTTAAAAAGTGGCCGGAAAGAAGCAGTAGTAGAACTGGTTACCTTTTTAGTCATAACTTGCTTAGTTTTCAATATATCAACTTGATTTCTCCTGTGTTGGATAGGTAAATGTACTGGCTTTAATTAGACATTTTTTTTGTACGGATAGTGCGAAAAAAATTTTTTTGGCCAAAAATTACCATGGACTACCCCCTTTGCTTTTTTTCAAAAAATGACAAAAAAGTTTTTTTCCCACTATTCGCAATAGACAAATGTCGTATTAAAGCCAATACGCTTATCTATCTACCGCAAAAGAAATCATGTCGTTATCTTGAACACTAAGCAAGTTATGACCAAAAGGGTAAACAGTTCTTTTAAAAAGTGGCCGGAAAGAAGCAGTAGTAGAACTGGTTACCTTTTTAGTCATAACTTGCTTAGTTTTCAATATATCAACTTGATTTCTCCTGCGTTGGATAGGTAAATGTACTGGCTTTAATTAGACATTTTTTTTGTACGGATAGTGCGAAAAAAATTTTTTTGGCCAAAAATTACCATGGACTACCCCCTTTGCTTTTTTTCAAAAAATGACAAAAAGTTTTTTTCCCACTATTCGCAATAGACAAATGTCGTATTAAAGCCAATACGCTTATCTATCTAACGCAAAAGAAATCATGTCGTTATCTTGAACACTAAGCAAGTTATGACCAAAAAGGTAACCAGTTCTTTTAAAAAGTGGCCGGAAAGAGGCAGTAGTAGGACTGGCTACCATTTTAGTCATAACTTGCTTAGTTTTCAATATATCAACTTGATTTCTCCTGCGTTGGATAGGTAAATGTACTGGCTTTAATTAGACATTTTTTTTTGTACGGATAGTGCGAAAAAAATTTTTTTGGCCAAAAATTACCATGGACTACCCCCTTTGCTTTTTTTCAAAAAATGACAAAAAAGTTTTTTTTCCCACTATTCGCAATAGACAAATTTCGTATTAAAGCCAATACGCTTATCTATCCAACGCAAAAGAAATCATGTCGTTATCTTGAACACTAAGCAAGTTATGACCAAAAGGGTAAATAGTTCTTTTAAAAAGTGGCCGGAAAGAAGCAGTAGTAGAACTGGTTACCTTTTTAGTCATAACTTGCTTAGTTTTCAATATATCAACTTGATTTCTCCTGCGTTGGATAGGTAAATGTACTGGCTTTAATTAGACATTTTTTTTGTACGGATAGTGCGAAAAAAATTTTTTTGGCCAAAAATTACCATGGACTACCCCCTTTGCTTTTTTTCAAAAAATGACAAAAAAGTTTTTTTCCCACTATTCGCAATAGACAAATTTCGTATTAAAGCCAATACGCTTATCTATCCAACGCAAAAGAAATCATGTCGTTATCTTGAACACTAAGCAAGTTATGACCAAAAGGGTAAACAGTTCTTTTAAAAAGTGGCCGGAAAGAAGCAGTAGTAGAACTGGTTACCTTTTTAGTCATAACTTGCTTAGTTTTCAATATATCAACTTGATTTCTCCTGCGTTGGATAGGTAAATGTACTGGCTTTAATTAGACATTTTTTTTGTACGGATACTGCGAAAAAAATTTTTTTGGCCAAAAATTACCATGGACTGCCCCCTTTGCTTTTTTTCAAAAAATGACAAAAAAGTTTTTTTCCCACTATTCGCAATAGACAAATTTCGTATTAAAGCCAATACGCTTATCTATCCAACGCAAAAGAAATCATGTCGTTATCTTGAACACTAAGCAAGTTATGACCAAAAGGGTAAACAGTTCTTTTAAAAAGTGGCCGGAAAGAAGCAGTAGTAGAACTGGTTACCTTTTTAGTCATAACTTGCTTAGTTTTCAATATATCAACTTGATTTCTCCTGCGTTGGATAGGTAAATGTACTGGCTTTAATTAGACATTTTTTTTGTACGGATAGTGCGAAAAAAATTTTTTTGGCCAAAAATTACCATGGACTACCCCCTTTGCTTTTTTTCAAAAAATGACAAAAAGTTTTTTTCCCACTATTCGCAATAGACAAATGTCGTATTAAAGCCAATACGCTTATCTATCTAACGCAAAAGAAATCATGTCGTTATCTTGAACACTAAGCAAGTTATGACCAAAAAGGTAACCAGTTCTTTTAAAAAGTGGCCGGAAAGAGGCAGTAGTAGGACTGGCTACCATTTTAGTCATAACTTGCTTAGTTTTCAATATATCAACTTGATTTCTCCTGCGTTGGATAGGTAAATGTACTGGCTTTAATTAGACATTTTTTTTTGTACGGATAGTGCGAAAAAAATTTTTTTGGCCAAAAATTACCATGGACTACCCCCTTTGCTTTTTTTCAAAAAATGACAAAAAAGTTTTTTTTCCCACTATTCGCAATAGACAAATTTCGTATTAAAGCCAATACGCTTATCTATCCAACGCAAAAGAAATCATGTCGTTATCTTGAACACTAAGCAAGTTATGACCAAAAGGGTAAATAGTTCTTTTAAAAAGTGGCCGGAAAGAAGCAGTAGTAGAACTGGTTACCTTTTTAGTCATAACTTGCTTAGTTTTCAATATATCAACTTGATTTCTCCTGCGTTGGATAGGTAAATGTACTGGCTTTAATTAGACATTTTTTTTGTACGGATACTGCGAAAAAAATTTTTTTGGCCAAAAATTACCATGGACTGCCCCCTTTGCTTTTTTTCAAAAAATGACAAAAAAGTTTTTTTCCCACTATTCGCAATAGACAAATTTCGTATTAAAGCCAATACGCTTATCTATCCAACGCAAAAGAAATCATGTCGTTATCTTGAACACTAAGCAAGTTATGACCAAAAGGGTAAATAGTTCTTTTAAAAAGTGGCCGGAAAGAAGCAGTAGTAGAACTGGTTACCTTTTTAGTCATAACTTGCTTAGTTTTCAATATATCAACTTGATTTCTCCTGCGTTGGATAGGTAAATGTACTGGCTTTAATTAGACATTTTTTTTGTACGGATAGTGCGAAAAAAATTTTTTTGGCCAAAAATTACCATGGACTACCCCCTTTGCTTTTTTTCAAAAAATGACAAAAAAGTTTTTTTCCCACTATTCGCAATAGACAAATTTCGTATTAAAGCCAATACGCTTATCTATCCAACGCAAAAGAAATCATGTCGTTATCTTGAACACTAAGCAAGTTATGACCAAAAGGGTAAATAGTTCTTTTAAAAAGTGGCCGGAAAGAAGCAGTAGTAGAACTGGTTACCTTTTTAGTCATAACTTGCTTAGTTTTCAATATATCAACTTGATTTCTCCTGCGTTGGATAGGTAAATGTACTGGCTTTAATTAGACATTTTTTTTGTACGGATAGTGCGAAAAAAATTTTTTTGGCCAAAAATTACCATGGACTACCCCCTTTGCTTTTTTTCAAAAAATGACAAAAAAGTTTTTTTTCCCACTATTCGCAATAGACAAATTTCGTATTAAAGCCAATACGCTTATCTATCCAACGCAAAAGAAATCATGTCGTTATCTTGAACACTAAGCAAGTTATGACCAAAAGGGTAAATAGTTCTTTTAAAAAGTGGCCGGAAAGAAGCAGTAGTAGAACTGGTTACCTTTTTAGTCATAACTTGCTTAGTTTTCAATATATCAACTTGATTTCTCCTGCGTTGGATAGGTAAATGTACTGGCTTTAATTAGACATTTTTTTTGTACGGATACTGCGAAAAAAATTTTTTTGGCCAAAAATTACCATGGACTGCCCCCTTTGCTTTTTTTCAAAAAATGACAAAAAAGTTTTTTTCCCACTATTCGCAATAGACAAATTTCGTATTAAAGCCAATACGCTTATCTATCCAACGCAAAAGAAATCATGTCGTTATCTTGAACACTAAGCAAGTTATGACCAAAAGGGTAAATAGTTCTTTTAAAAAGTGGCCGGAAAGAAGCAGTAGTAGAACTGGTTACCTTTTTAGTCATAACTTGCTTAGTTTTCAATATATCAACTTGATTTCTCCTGCGTTGGATAGGTAAATGTACTGGCTTTAATTAGACATTTTTTTTGTACGGATAGTGCGAAAAAAATTTTTTTGGCCAAAAATTACCATGGACTACCCCCTTTGCTTTTTTTCAAAAAATGACAAAAAAGTTTTTTTCCCACTATTCGCAATAGACAAATTTCGTATTAAAGCCAATACGCTTATCTATCCAACGCAAAAGAAATCATGTCGTTATCTTGAACACTAAGCAAGTTATGACCAAAAGGGTAAACAGTTCTTTTAAAAAGTGGCCGGAAAGAAGCAGTAGTAGAACTGGTTACCTTTTTAGTCATAACTTGCTTAGTTTTCAATATATCAACTTGATTTCTCCTGCGTTGGATAGGTAAATGTACTGGCTTTAATTAGACATTTTTTTTGTACGGATACTGCGAAAAAAATTTTTTTGGCCAAAAATTACCATGGACTGCCCCCTTTGCTTTTTTTCAAAAAATGACAAAAAAGTTTTTTTCCCACTATTCGCAATAGACAAATTTCGTATTAAAGCCAATACGCTTATCTATCCAACGCAAAAGAAATCATGTCGTTATCTTGAACACTAAGCAAGTTATGACCAAAAGGGTAAATAGTTCTTTTAAAAAGTGGCCGGAAAGAAGCAGTAGTAGAACTGGTTACCTTTTTAGTCATAACTTGCTTAGTTTTCAATATATCAACTTGATTTCTCCTGCGTTGGATAGGTAAATGTACTGGCTTTAATTAGACATTTTTTTTGTACGGATAGTGCGAAAAAAATTTTTTTGGCCAAAAATTACCATGGACTACCCCCTTTGCTTTTTTTCAAAAAATGACAAAAAAGTTTTTTTCCCACTATTCGCAATAGACAAATTTCGTATTAAAGCCAATACGCTTATCTATCCAACGCAAAAGAAATCATGTCGTTATCTTGAACACTAAGCAAGTTATGACCAAAAGGGTAAACAGTTCTTTTAAAAAGTGGCCGGAAAGAAGCAGTAGTAGAACTGGTTACCTTTTTAGTCATAACTTGCTTAGTTTTCAATATATCAACTTGATTTCTCCTGCGTTGGATAGGTAAATGTACTGGCTTTAATTAGACATTTTTTTTGTACGGATACTGCGAAAAAAATTTTTTTGGCCAAAAATTACCATGGACTGCCCCCTTTGCTTTTTTTCAAAAAATGACAAAAAAGTTTTTTTCCCACTATTCGCAATAGACAAATTTCGTATTAAAGCCAATACGCTTATCTATCCAACGCAAAAGAAATCATGTCGTTATCTTGAACACTAAGCAAGTTATGACCAAAAGGGTAAATAGTTCTTTTAAAAAGTGGCCGGAAAGAAGCAGTAGTAGAACTGGTTACCTTTTTAGTCATAACTTGCTTAGTTTTCAATATATCAACTTGATTTCTCCTGCGTTGGATAGGTAAATGTACTGGCTTTAATTAGACATTTTTTTTGTACGGATAGTGCGAAAAAAATTTTTTTGGCCAAAAATTACCATGGACTACCCCCTTTGCTTTTTTTCAAAAAATGACAAAAAAGTTTTTTTCCCACTATTCGCAATAGACAAATGTCGTATTAAAGCCAATACGCTTATCTATCTACCGCAAAAGAAATCATGTCGTTATCTTGAACACTAAGCAAGTTATGACCAAAAGGGTAAACAGTTCTTTTAAAAAGTGGCCGGAAAGAAGCAGTAGTAGAACTGGTTACCTTTTTAGTCATAACTTGCTTAGTTTTCAATATATCAACTTGATTTCTCCTGCGTTGGATAGGTAAATGTACTGGCTTTAATTAGACATTTTTTTTTGTACGGATAGTGCGAAAAAAATTTTTTTGGCCAAAAATTACCATGGACTACCCCCTTTGCTTTTTTTCAAAAAATGACAAAAAAGTTTTTTTCCCACTATTCGCAATAGACAAATGTCGTATTAAAGCCAATACGCTTATCTATCTAACGCAAAAGAAATCATGTCGTTATCTTGAACACTAAGCAAGTTATGACCAAAAGGGTAAACAGTTCTTTTAAAAAGTGGCCGGAAAGAAGCAGTAGTAGAACTGGTTACCTTTTTAGTCATAACTTGCTTAGTTTTCAATATATCAACTTGATTTCTCCTGCGTTGGATAGGTAAATGTACTGGCTTTAATTAGACATTTTTTTTTGTACGGATAGTGCGAAAAAAATTTTTTTGGCCAAAAATTACCATGGACTACCCCCTTTGCTTTTTTTCAAAAAATGACAAAAAAGTTTTTTTCCCACTATTCGCAATAGACAAATGTCGTATTAAAGCCAATACGCTTATCTATCTAACGCAAAAGAAATCATGTCGTTATCTTGAACACTAAGCAAGTTATGACCAAAAGGGTAAACAGTTCTTTTAAAAAGTGGCCGGAAAGAAGCAGTAGTAGAACTGGTTACCTTTTTAGTCATAACTTGCTTAGTTTTCAATATATCAACTTGATTTCTCCTGCGTTGGATAGGTAAATGTACTGGCTTTAATTAGACATTTTTTTTTGTACGGATAGTGCGAAAAAAATTTTTTTGGCCAAAAATTACCATGGACTACCCCCTTTGCTTTTTTTCAAAAAATGACAAAAAAGTTTTTTTCCCACTATTCGCAATAGACAAATGTCGTATTAAAGCCAATACGCTTATCTATCTACCGCAAAAGAAATCATGTCGTTATCTTGAACACTAAGCAAGTTATGACCAAAAGGGTAAACAGTTCTTTTAAAAAGTGGCCGGAAAGAAGCAGTAGTAGAACTGGTTACCTTTTTAGTCATAACTTGCTTAGTTTTCAATATATCAACTTGATTTCTCCTGCGTTGGATAGGTAAATGTACTGGCTTTAATTAGACATTTTTTTTTGTACGGATAGTGCGAAAAAAATTTTTTTGGCCAAAAATTACCATGGACTACCCCCTTTGCTTTTTTTCAAAAAATGACAAAAAAGTTTTTTTCCCACTATTCGCAATAGACAAATGTCGTATTAAAGCCAATACGCTTATCTATCTAACGCAAAAGAAATCATGTCGTTATCTTGAACACTAAGCAAGTTATGACCAAAAAGGTAACCAGTTCTTTTAAAAAGTGGCCGGAAAGAGGCAGTAGTAGGACTGGCTACCTTTTTAGTCATAACTTGCTTAGTTTTCAATATATCAACTTGATTTCTCCTGCGTTGGATAGGTAAATGTACTGGCTTTAATTAGACATTTTTTTTTGTACGGATAGTGCGAAAAAAATTTTTTTGGCCAAAAATTACCATGGACTACCCCCTTTGCTTTTTTTCAAAAAATGACAAAAAAGTTTTTTTCCCACTATTCGCAATAGACAAATTTCGTATTAAAGCCAATACGCTTATCTATCCAACGCAAAAGAAATCATGTCGTTATCTTGAACACTAAGCAAGTTATGACCAAAAAGGTAAACAGTTCTTTTAAAAAGTGGCCGGAAAGAAGCAGTAGTAGAACTGGTTACCTTTTTAGTCATAACTTGCTTAGTTTTCAATATATCAACTTGATTTCTCCTGCGTTGGATAGGTAAATGTACTGGCTTTAATTAGACATTTTTTTTGTACGGATAGTGCGAAAAAAATTTTTTTGGCCAAAAATTACCATGGACTACCCCCTTTGCTTTTTTTCAAAAAATGACAAAAAAGTTTTTTTTCCCACTATTCGCAATAGACAAATTTCGTATTAAAGCCAATACGCTTATCTATCCAACGCAAAAGAAATCATGTCGTTATCTTGAACACTAAGCAAGTTATGACCAAAAAGGTAAACAGTTCTTTTAAAAAGTGGCCGGAAAGAAGCAGTAGTAGAACTGGTTACCTTTTTAGTCATAACTTGCTTAGTTTTCAATATATCAACTTGATTTCTCCTGCGTTGGATAGGTAAATGTACTGGCTTTAATTAGACATTTTTTTTGTACGGATAGTGCGAAAAAAAATTTTTTGGCCAAAAATTACCATGGACTACCCCCTTTGCTTTTTTTCAAAAAATGACAAAAAAGTTTTTTTCCCACTATTCGCAATAGACAAATGTCGTATTAAAGCTAACACGCTTATCTATCCAACGCAAAAGAAATCAAGTCGTTATCTTGAACACTAAGCAAGTTATGACCAAAAAGGTAACCAATTCTTTTAAAAAGTGGCCGGAAAGAGGCAGTAGTAGGACTGGTTACCTTTTTAGTCATAACTTGCTTAGTTTTCAATATATCAACTTGATTTCTCCTGCGTTGGATAGGTAAGTGTACTGGCTTTAATTAGACATTTTCTTTGTACGGATACTGCGAAAAAAATTTTTTTGGCCAAAAATTACCATGGACTACCCCCTTTGCTTTTTTTCAAAAAATGACAAAAAATTCTTTTCCCACTATTCGCAATAGACAAATGTCGTATTAAAGCCAATACGCTTATCTATCTAACGCAAAAGAAATCATGTCGTTATCTTGAACACTAAGCAAGTTATGACCAAAAAGGTAACCAGTTCTTTTAAAAAGTGGCCGGAAAGAGGCAGTAGTAGGACTGGCTACCTTTTTAGTCATAACTTGCTTAGTTTTCAATATATCAACTTGATTTCTCCTGCGTTGGATAGGTAAATGTACTGGCTTTAATTAGACATTTTTTTTGTACGGATAGTGCGAAAAAAATTTTTTTGGCCAAAAATTACCATGGACTACCCCCTTTGCTTTTTTTCAAAAAATGACAAAAAATTCTTTTCCCACTATTCGCAATAGACAAATGTCGTATTAAAGCTAACACGCTTATCTATCCAACGCAAAAGAAATCAAGTCGTTATCTTGAACACTAAGCAAGTTATGACCAAAAAGGTAACCAATTCTTTTAAAAAGTGGCCGGAAAGAGGCAGTAGTAGGACTGGTTACCTTTTTAGTCATAACTTGCTTAGTTTTCAATATATCAACTTGATTTCTCCTGCGTTGGATAGGTAAGTGTACTGGCTTTAATTAGACATTTTCTTTGTACGGATACTGCGAAAAAAATTTTTTTGGCCAAAAATTACCATGGACTACCCCCTTTGCTTTTTTTCAAAAAATGACAAAAAATTCTTTTCCCACTATTCGCAATAGACAAATGTCGTATTAAAGCCAATACGCTTATCTATCTAACGCAAAAGAAATCATGTCGTTATCTTGAACACTAAGCAAGTTATGACCAAAAAGGTAACCAGTTCTTTTAAAAAGTGGCCAGAAAGAGGCAGTAGTAGGACTGGCTACCTTTTTAGTCATAACTTGCTTAGTTTTCAATATATCAACTTGATTTCTCCTGCGTTGGATAGGTAAATGTACTGGCTTTAATTAGACATTTTTTTTGTACGGATAGTGCGAAAAAAATTTTTTTGGCCAAAAATTACCATGGACTACCCCCTTTGCTTTTTTTCAAAAAATGACAAAAAAGTTTTTTTTCCCACTATTCGCAATAGACAAATTTCGTATTAAAGCCAATACGCTTATCTATCCAACGCAAAAGAAATCATGTCGTTATCTTGAACACTAAGCAAGTTATGACCAAAAAGGTAAACAGTTCTTTTAAAAAGTGGCCGGAAAGAAGCAGTAGTAGAACTGGTTACCTTTTTAGTCATAACTTGCTTAGTTTTCAATATATCAACTTGATTTCTCCTGCGTTGGATAGGTAAATGTACTGGCTTTAATTAGACATTTTTTTTGTACGGATAGTGCGAAAAAAATTTTTTGGCCAAAAATTACCATGGACTACCCCCTTTGCTTTTTTTCAAAAAATGACAAAAAAGTTTTTTTCCCACTATTCGCAATAGACAAATTTCGTATTAAAGCCAATACGCTTATCTATCCAACGCAAAAGAAATCATGTCGTTATCTTGAACACTAAGCAAGTTATGACCAAAAAGGTAAACAGTTCTTTTAAAAAGTGGCCGGAAAGAAGCAGTAGTAGAACTGGTTACCTTTTTAGTCATAACTTGCTTAGTTTTCAATATATCAACTTGATTTCTCCTGCGTTGGATAGGTAAATGTACTGGCTTTAATTAGACATTTTTTTTGTACGGATAGTGCGAAAAAAATTTTTTGGCCAAAAATTACCATGGACTACCCCTTTTGCTTTTTTTCAAAAAATGACAAAAAAGTTTTTTTTCCCACTATTCGCAATAGACAAATGTCGTATTAAAGCCAATACGCTTATCTATCCAACGCAAAAGAAATCATGTCGTTATCTTGAACACTAAGCAAGTTATGACCAAAAAGGTAAACAGTTCTTTTAAAAAGTGGCCGGAAAGAAGCAGTAGTAGAACTGGTTACCTTTTTAGTCATAACTTGCTTAGTTTTCAATATATCAACTTCATTTCACCTGCGTTGGATAGGTAAATGTACTGGCTTTAATTAGACATTTTTTTTGTACGGATAGTGCGAAAAAAATTTTTTTGGCCAAAAATTACCATGGACTGCCCCCTTTGCTTTTTTTCAAAAAATGACAAAAAAGTTTTTTTCCCACTATTCGCAATAGACAAATTTCGTATTAAAGCCAATACGCTTATCTATCCAACGCAAAAGAAATCATGTCGTTATCTTGAACACTAAGCAAGTTATGACCAAAAAGGTAACCAGTTCTTTTAAAAAGTGGCCGGAAAGAGGCAGTAGTAGGACTGGCTACCTTTTTAGTCATAACTTGCTTAGTTTTCAATATATCAACTTGATTTCTCCTGCGTTGGATAGGTAAATGTACTGGCTTTAATTAGACATTTTTTTTGTACGGATAGTGCGAAAAAAATTTTTTTGGCCAAAAATTACCATGGACTACCCCCTTTGCTTTTTTTCAAAAAATGACAAAAAAGTTTTTTTCCCACTATTCGCAATAGACAAATTTCGTATTAAAGCCAATACGCTTATCTATCCAACGCAAAAGAAATCATGTCGTTATCTTGAACACTAAGCAAGTTATGACCAAAAAGGTAAACAGTTCTTTTAAAAAGTGGCCGGAAAGAAGCAGTAGTAGAACTGGTTACCTTTTTAGTCATAACTTGCTTAGTTTTCAATATATCAACTTGATTTCTCCTGCGTTGGATAGGTAAATGTACTGGCTTTAATTAGACATTTTTTTTGTACGGATAGTGCGAAAAAAATTTTTTTGGCCAAAAATTACCATGGACTACCCCCTTTGCTTTTTTTCAAAAAAAGACAAAAAAGTTTTTTTCCCACTATTCGCAATAGACAAATTTCGTATTAAAGCCAATACGCTTATCTATCCAACGCAAAAGAAATCATGTCGTTATCTTGAACACTAAGCAAGTTATGACCAAAAAGGTAAACAGTTCTTTTAAAAAGTGGCCGGAAAGAAGCAGTAGTAGAACTGGTTACCTTTTTAGTCATAACTTGCTTAGTTTTCAATATATCAACTTGATTTCTCCTGCGTTGGATAGGTAAATGTACTGGCTTTAATTAGACATTTTTTTTTGTACGGATAGTGCGAAAAAAATTTTTTTGGCCAAAAATTACCATGGACTGCCCCCTTTGCTTTTTTTCAAAAAATGACAAAAAAGTTTTTTTCCCACTATTCGCAATAGACAAATGTCGTATTAAAGCCAATACGCTTATCTATCTAACGCAAAAGAAATCATGTCGTTATCTTGAACACTAAGCAAGTTATGACCAAAAAGGTAAACAGTTCTTTTAAAAAGTGGCCGGAAAGAAGCAGTAGTAGAACTGGTTACCTTTTTAGTCATAACTTGCTTAGTTTTCAATATATCAACTTGATTTCTCCTGCGTTGGATAGGTAAATGTACTGGCTTTAATTAGACATTTTTTTTGTACGGATAGTGCGAAAAAAATTTTTTTGGCCAAAAATTACCATGGACTGCCCCCTTTGCTTTTTTTCAAAAAATGACAAAAAAGTTTTTTTCCCACTATTCGCAATAGACAAATGTCGTATTAAAGCCAATACGCTTATCTATCTAACGCAAAAGAAATCATGTCGTTATCTTGAACACTAAGCAAGTTATGACCAAAAAGGTAAACAGTTCTTTTAAAAAGTGGCCGGAAAGAAGCAGTAGTAGAACTGGTTACCTTTTTAGTCATAACTTGCTTAGTTTTCAATATATCAACTTGATTTCTCCTGCGTTGGATAGGTAAATGTACTGGCTTTAATTAGACATTTTTTTTGTACGGATAGTGCGAAAAAAATTTTTTTGGCCAAAAATTACCATGGACTACCCCCTTTGCTTTTTTTCAAAAAATGACAAAAAAGTTTTTTTCCCACTATTCGCAATAGACAAATGTCGTATTAAAGCCAATACGCTTATCTATCTAACGCAAAAGAAATCATGTCGTTATCTTGAACACTAAGCAAGTTATGACCAAAAAGGTAACCAGTTCTTTTAAAAAGTGGCCGGAAAGAGGCAGTAGTAGGACTGGCTACCTTTTTAGTCATAACTTGCTTAGTTTTCAATATATCAACTTGATTTCTCCTGCGTTGGATAGGTAAATGTACTGGCTTTAATTAGACATTTTTTTTTGTACGGATAGTGCGAAAAAAATTTTTTTGGCCAAAAATTACCATGGACTACCCCCTTTGCTTTTTTTCAAAAAATGACAAAAAAGTTTTTTTCCCACTATTCGCAATAGACAAATGTCGTATTAAAGCCAATACGCTTATCTATCCAACGCAAAAGAAATCATGTCGTTATCTTGAACACTAAGCAAGTTATGACCAAAAAGGTAAACAGTTCTTTTAAAAAGTGGCCGGAAAGAAGCAGTAGTAGAACTGGTTACCTTTTTAGTCATAACTTGCTTAGTTTTCAATATATCAACTTGATTTCTCCTGCGTTGGATAGGTAAATGTACTGGCTTTAATTAGACATTTTTTTTGTACGGATAGTGCGAAAAAAATTTTTTTGGCCAAAAATTACCATGGACTACCCCCTTTGCTTTTTTTCAAAAAATGACAAAAAAGTTTTTTTCCCACTATTCGCAATAGACAAATGTCGTATTAAAGCCAATACGCTTATCTATCCAACGCAAAAGAAATCATGTCGTTATCTTGAACACTAAGCAAGTTATGACCAAAAAGGTAACCAGTTCTTTTAAAAAGTGGCCGGAAAGAGGCAGTAGTAGGACTGGCTACCTTTTTAGTCATAACTTGCTTAGTTTTCAATATATCAACTTGATTTCTCCTGCGTTGGATAGGTAAATGTACTGGCTTTAATTAGACATTTTTTTTTGTACGGATAGTGCGAAAAAAATTTTTTTGGCCAAAAATTACCATGGACTACCCCCTTTGCTTTTTTTCAAAAAATGACAAAAAAGTTTTTTTCCCACTATTCGCAATAGACAAATTTCGTATTAAAGCCAATACGCTTATCTATCCAACGCAAAAGAAATCATGTCGTTATCTTGAACACTAAGCAAGTTATGACCAAAAAGGTAAACAGTTCTTTTAAAAAGTGGCCGGAAAGAAGCAGTAGTAGAACTGGTTACCTTTTTAGTCATAACTTGCTTAGTTTTCAATATATCAACTTGATTTCTCCTGCGTTGGATAGGTAAATGTACTGGCTTTAATTAGACATTTTTTTTTGTACGGATAGTGCGAAAAAAATTTTTTTGGCCAAAAATTACCATGGACTACCCCCTTTGCTTTTTTTCAAAAAAAGACAAAAAAGTTTTTTTCCCACTATTCGCAATAGACAAATTTCGTATTAAAGCCAATACGCTTATCTATCCAACGCAAAAGAAATCATGTCGTTATCTTGAACACTAAGCAAGTTATGACCAAAAAGGTAAACAGTTCTTTTAAAAAGTGGCCGGAAAGAAGCAGTAGTAGAACTGGTTACCTTTTTAGTCATAACTTGCTTAGTTTTCAATATATCAACTTGATTTCTCCTGCGTTGGATAGGTAAATGTACTGGCTTTAATTAGACATTTTTTTTGTACGGATAGTGCGAAAAAAATTTTTTTGGCCAAAAATTACCATGGACTACCCCCTTTGCTTTTTTTCAAAAAAAGACAAAAAAGTTTTTTTCCCACTATTCGCAATAGACAAATTTCGTATTAAAGCCAATACGCTTATCTATCCAACGCAAAAGAAATCATGTCGTTATCTTGAACACTAAGCAAGTTATGACCAAAAAGGTAAACAGTTCTTTTAAAAAGTGGCCGGAAAGAAGCAGTAGTAGAACTGGTTACCTTTTTAGTCATAACTTGCTTAGTTTTCAATATATCAACTTGATTTCTCCTGCGTTGGATAGGTAAATGTACTGGCTTTAATTAGACATTTTTTTTGTACGGATAGTGCGAAAAAAATTTTTTTGGCCAAAAATTACCATGGACTACCCCCTTTGCTTTTTTTCAAAAAAAGACAAAAAAGTTTTTTTCCCACTATTCGCAATAGACAAATTTCGTATTAAAGCCAATACGCTTATCTATCCAACGCAAAAGAAATCATGTCGTTATCTTGAACACTAAGCAAGTTATGACCAAAAAGGTAAACAGTTCTTTTAAAAAGTGGCCGGAAAGAAGCAGTAGTAGAACTGGTTACCTTTTTAGTCATAACTTGCTTAGTTTTCAATATATCAACTTGATTTCTCCTGCGTTGGATAGGTAAATGTACTGGCTTTAATTAGACATTTTTTTTTGTACGGATAGTGCGAAAAAAATTTTTTTGGCCAAAAATTACCATGGACTACCCCCTTTGCTTTTTTTCAAAAAAAGACAAAAAAGTTTTTTTCCCACTATTCGCAATAGACAAATTTCGTATTAAAGCCAATACGCTTATCTATCCAACGCAAAAGAAATCATGTCGTTATCTTGAACACTAAGCAAGTTATGACCAAAAAGGTAAACAGTTCTTTTAAAAAGTGGCCGGAAAGAAGCAGTAGTAGAACTGGTTACCTTTTTAGTCATAACTTGCTTAGTTTTCAATATATCAACTTGATTTCTCCTGCGTTGGATAGGTAAATGTACTGGCTTTAATTAGACATTTTTTTTGTACGGATAGTGCGAAAAAAATTTTTTTGGCCAAAAATTACCATGGACTACCCCCTTTGCTTTTTTTCAAAAAAAGACAAAAAAGTTTTTTTCCCACTATTCGCAATAGACAAATTTCGTATTAAAGCCAATACGCTTATCTATCCAACGCAAAAGAAATCATGTCGTTATCTTGAACACTAAGCAAGTTATGACCAAAAAGGTAAACAGTTCTTTTAAAAAGTGGCCGGAAAGAAGCAGTAGTAGAACTGGTTACCTTTTTAGTCATAACTTGCTTAGTTTTCAATATATCAACTTGATTTCTCCTGCGTTGGATAGGTAAATGTACTGGCTTTAATTAGACATTTTTTTTGTACGGATAGTGCGAAAAAAATTTTTTTGGCCAAAAATTACCATGGACTACCCCCTTTGCTTTTTTTCAAAAAAAGACAAAAAAGTTTTTTTCCCACTATTCGCAATAGACAAATTTCGTATTAAAGCCAATACGCTTATCTATCTAACGCAAAAGAAATCATGTCGTTATCTTGAACACTAAGCAAGTTATGACCAAAAAGGTAAACAGTTCTTTTAAAAAGTGGCCGGAAAGAAGCAGTAGTAGAACTGGTTACCTTTTTAGTCATAACTTGCTTAGTTTTCAATATATCAACTTGATTTCTCCTGCGTTGGATAGGTAAATGTACTGGCTTTAATTAGACATTTTTTTTGTACGGATAGTGCGAAAAAAATTTTTTTGGCCAAAAATTACCATGGACTGCCCCCTTTGCTTTTTTTCAAAAAATGACAAAAAAGTTTTTTTCCCACTATTCGCAATAGACAAATGTCGTATTAAAGCCAATACGCTTATCTATCTAACGCAAAAGAAATCATGTCGTTATCTTGAACACTAAGCAAGTTATGACCAAAAAGGTAAACAGTTCTTTTAAAAAGTGGCCGGAAAGAAGCAGTAGTAGAACTGGTTACCTTTTTAGTCATAACTTGCTTAGTTTTCAATATATCAACTTGATTTCTCCTGCGTTGGATAGGTAAATGTACTGGCTTTAATTAGACATTTTTTTTGTACGGATAGTGCGAAAAAAATTTTTTTGGCCAAAAATTACCATGGACTACCCCCTTTGCTTTTTTTCAAAAAATGACAAAAAAGTTTTTTTCCCACTATTCGCAATAGACAAATGTCGTATTAAAGCCAATACGCTTATCTATCTAACGCAAAAGAAATCATGTCGTTATCTTGAACACTAAGCAAGTTATGACCAAAAAGGTAACCAGTTCTTTTAAAAAGTGGCCGGAAAGAGGCAGTAGTAGGACTGGCTACCTTTTTAGTCATAACTTGCTTAGTTTTCAATATATCAACTTGATTTCTCCTGCGTTGGATAGGTAAATGTACTGGCTTTAATTAGACATTTTTTTTTGTACGGATAGTGCGAAAAAAATTTTTTTGGCCAAAAATTACCATGGACTACCCCCTTTGCTTTTTTTCAAAAAATGACAAAAAAGTTTTTTTCCCACTATTCGCAATAGACAAATGTCGTATTAAAGCCAATACGCTTATCTATCCAACGCAAAAGAAATCATGTCGTTATCTTGAACACTAAGCAAGTTATGACCAAAAAGGTAAACAGTTCTTTTAAAAAGTGGCCGGAAAGAAGCAGTAGTAGAACTGGTTACCTTTTTAGTCATAACTTGCTTAGTTTTCAATATATCAACTTGATTTCTCCTGCGTTGGATAGGTAAATGTACTGGCTTTAATTAGACATTTTTTTTGTACGGATAGTGCGAAAAAAATTTTTTTGGCCAAAAATTACCATGGACTACCCCCTTTGCTTTTTTTCAAAAAATGACAAAAAAGTTTTTTTCCCACTATTCGCAATAGACAAATGTCGTATTAAAGCCAATACGCTTATCTATCCAACGCAAAAGAAATCATGTCGTTATCTTGAACACTAAGCAAGTTATGACCAAAAAGGTAACCAGTTCTTTTAAAAAGTGGCCGGAAAGAGGCAGTAGTAGGACTGGCTACCTTTTTAGTCATAACTTGCTTAGTTTTCAATATATCAACTTGATTTCTCCTGCGTTGGATAGGTAAATGTACTGGCTTTAATTAGACATTTTTTTTTGTACGGATAGTGCGAAAAAAATTTTTTTGGCCAAAAATTACCATGGACTACCCCCTTTGCTTTTTTTCAAAAAATGACAAAAAAGTTTTTTTCCCACTATTCGCAATAGACAAATTTCGTATTAAAGCCAATACGCTTATCTATCCAACGCAAAAGAAATCATGTCGTTATCTTGAACACTAAGCAAGTTATGACCAAAAAGGTAAACAGTTCTTTTAAAAAGTGGCCGGAAAGAAGCAGTAGTAGAACTGGTTACCTTTTTAGTCATAACTTGCTTAGTTTTCAATATATCAACTTGATTTCTCCTGCGTTGGATAGGTAAATGTACTGGCTTTAATTAGACATTTTTTTTTGTACGGATAGTGCGAAAAAAATTTTTTTGGCCAAAAATTACCATGGACTACCCCCTTTGCTTTTTTTCAAAAAAAGACAAAAAAGTTTTTTTCCCACTATTCGCAATAGACAAATTTCGTATTAAAGCCAATACGCTTATCTATCCAACGCAAAAGAAATCATGTCGTTATCTTGAACACTAAGCAAGTTATGACCAAAAAGGTAAACAGTTCTTTTAAAAAGTGGCCGGAAAGAAGCAGTAGTAGAACTGGTTACCTTTTTAGTCATAACTTGCTTAGTTTTCAATATATCAACTTGATTTCTCCTGCGTTGGATAGGTAAATGTACTGGCTTTAATTAGACATTTTTTTTGTACGGATAGTGCGAAAAAAATTTTTTTGGCCAAAAATTACCATGGACTACCCCCTTTGCTTTTTTTCAAAAAAAGACAAAAAAGTTTTTTTCCCACTATTCGCAATAGACAAATTTCGTATTAAAGCCAATACGCTTATCTATCCAACGCAAAAGAAATCATGTCGTTATCTTGAACACTAAGCAAGTTATGACCAAAAAGGTAAACAGTTCTTTTAAAAAGTGGCCGGAAAGAAGCAGTAGTAGAACTGGTTACCTTTTTAGTCATAACTTGCTTAGTTTTCAATATATCAACTTGATTTCTCCTGCGTTGGATAGGTAAATGTACTGGCTTTAATTAGACATTTTTTTTGTACGGATAGTGCGAAAAAAATTTTTTTGGCCAAAAATTACCATGGACTACCCCCTTTGCTTTTTTTCAAAAAAAGACAAAAAAGTTTTTTTCCCACTATTCGCAATAGACAAATTTCGTATTAAAGCCAATACGCTTATCTATCCAACGCAAAAGAAATCATGTCGTTATCTTGAACACTAAGCAAGTTATGACCAAAAAGGTAAACAGTTCTTTTAAAAAGTGGCCGGAAAGAAGCAGTAGTAGAACTGGTTACCTTTTTAGTCATAACTTGCTTAGTTTTCAATATATCAACTTGATTTCTCCTGCGTTGGATAGGTAAATGTACTGGCTTTAATTAGACATTTTTTTTGTACGGATAGTGCGAAAAAAATTTTTTTGGCCAAAAATTACCATGGACTACCCCCTTTGCTTTTTTTCAAAAAAAGACAAAAAAGTTTTTTTCCCACTATTCGCAATAGACAAATTTCGTATTAAAGCCAATACGCTTATCTATCCAACGCAAAAGAAATCATGTCGTTATCTTGAACACTAAGCAAGTTATGACCAAAAAGGTAAACAGTTCTTTTAAAAAGTGGCCGGAAAGAAGCAGTAGTAGAACTGGTTACCTTTTTAGTCATAACTTGCTTAGTTTTCAATATATCAACTTGATTTCTCCTGCGTTGGATAGGTAAATGTACTGGCTTTAATTAGACATTTTTTTTGTACGGATAGTGCGAAAAAAATTTTTTTGGCCAAAAATTACCATGGACTGCCCCCTTTGCTTTTTTTCAAAAAATGGCAAAAAAGTTTTTTTCCCACTATTCGCAATAGACAAATGTCGTATTAAAGCCAATACGCTTATCTATCTAACGCAAAAGAAATCATGTCGTTATCTTGAACACTAAGCAAGTTATGACCAAAAAGGTAAACAGTTCTTTTAAAAAGTGGCCGGAAAGAAGCAGTAGTAGAACTGGTTACCTTTTTAGTCATAACTTGCTTAGTTTTCAATATATCAACTTGATTTCTCCTGCGTTGGATAGGTAAATGTACTGGCTTTAATTAGACATTTTTTTTGTACGGATAGTGCGAAAAAAATTTTTTTGGCCAAAAATTACCATGGACTGCCCCCTTTGCTTTTTTTCAAAAAATGACAAAAAAGTTTTTTTCCCACTATTCGCAATAGACAAATGTCGTATTAAAGCCAATACGCTTATCTATCTAACGCAAAAGAAATCATGTCGTTATCTTGAACACTAAGCAAGTTATGACCAAAAAGGTAAACAGTTCTTTTAAAAAGTGGCCGGAAAGAAGCAGTAGTAGAACTGGTTACCTTTTTAGTCATAACTTGCTTAGTTTTCAATATATCAACTTGATTTCTCCTGCGTTGGATAGGTAAATGTACTGGCTTTAATTAGACATTTTTTTTGTACGGATAGTGCGAAAAAAATTTTTTTGGCCAAAAATTACCATGGACTACCCCCTTTGCTTTTTTTCAAAAAATGACAAAAAAGTTTTTTTCCCACTATTCGCAATAGACAAATGTCGTATTAAAGCCAATACGCTTATCTATCTAACGCAAAAGAAATCATGTCGTTATCTTGAACACTAAGCAAGTTATGACCAAAAAGGTAACCAGTTCTTTTAAAAAGTGGCCGGAAAGAGGCAGTAGTAGGACTGGCTACCTTTTTAGTCATAACTTGCTTAGTTTTCAATATATCAACTTGATTTCTCCTGCGTTGGATAGGTAAATGTACTGGCTTTAATTAGACATTTTTTTTTGTACGGATAGTGCGAAAAAAATTTTTTTGGCCAAAAATTACCATGGACTACCCCCTTTGCTTTTTTTCAAAAAATGACAAAAAAGTTTTTTTCCCACTATTCGCAATAGACAAATGTCGTATTAAAGCCAATACGCTTATCTATCCAACGCAAAAGAAATCATGTCGTTATCTTGAACACTAAGCAAGTTATGACCAAAAAGGTAAACAGTTCTTTTAAAAAGTGGCCGGAAAGAAGCAGTAGTAGAACTGGTTACCTTTTTAGTCATAACTTGCTTAGTTTTCAATATATCAACTTGATTTCTCCTGCGTTGGATAGGTAAATGTACTGGCTTTAATTAGACATTTTTTTTGTACGGATAGTGCGAAAAAAATTTTTTTGGCCAAAAATTACCATGGACTACCCCCTTTGCTTTTTTTCAAAAAAAGACAAAAAAGTTTTTTTCCCACTATTCGCAATAGACAAATTTCGTATTAAAGCCAATACGCTTATCTATCCAACGCAAAAGAAATCATGTCGTTATCTTGAACACTAAGCAAGTTATGACCAAAAAGGTAAACAGTTCTTTTAAAAAGTGGCCGGAAAGAAGCAGTAGTAGAACTGGTTACCTTTTTAGTCATAACTTGCTTAGTTTTCAATATATCAACTTGATTTCTCCTGCGTTGGATAGGTAAATGTACTGGCTTTAATTAGACATTTTTTTTGTACGGATAGTGCGAAAAAAATTTTTTTGGCCAAAAATTACCATGGACTGCCCCCTTTGCTTTTTTTCAAAAAATGACAAAAAAGTTTTTTTCCCACTATTCGCAATAGACAAATGTCGTATTAAAGCCAATACGCTTATCTATCTAACGCAAAAGAAATCATGTCGTTATCTTGAACACTAAGCAAGTTATGACCAAAAAGGTAAACAGTTCTTTTAAAAAGTGGCCGGAAAGAAGCAGTAGTAGAACTGGTTACCTTTTTAGTCATAACTTGCTTAGTTTTCAATATATCAACTTGATTTCTCCTGCGTTGGATAGGTAAATGTACTGGCTTTAATTAGACATTTTTTTTGTACGGATAGTGCGAAAAAAATTTTTTTGGCCAAAAATTACCATGGACTACCCCCTTTGCTTTTTTTCAAAAAATGACAAAAAAGTTTTTTTCCCACTATTCGCAATAGACAAATGTCGTATTAAAGCCAATACGCTTATCTATCTAACGCAAAAGAAATCATGTCGTTATCTTGAACACTAAGCAAGTTATGACCAAAAAGGTAAACAGTTCTTTTAAAAAGTGGCCGGAAAGAAGCAGTAGTAGAACTGGTTACCTTTTTAGTCATAACTTGCTTAGTTTTCAATATATCAACTTGATTTCTCCTGCGTTGGATAGGTAAATGTACTGGCTTTAATTAGACATTTTTTTTGTACGGATAGTGCGAAAAAAATTTTTTTGGCCAAAAATTACCATGGACTACCCCCTTTGCTTTTTTTCAAAAAATGACAAAAAAGTTTTTTTCCCACTATTCGCAATAGACAAATGTCGTATTAAAGCCAATACGCTTATCTATCTAACGCAAAAGAAATCATGTCGTTATCTTGAACACTAAGCAAGTTATGACCAAAAAGGTAACCAGTTCTTTTAAAAAGTGGCCGGAAAGAGGCAGTAGTAGGACTGGCTACCTTTTTAGTCATAACTTGCTTAGTTTTCAATATATCAACTTGATTTCTCCTGCGTTGGATAGGTAAATGTACTGGCTTTAATTAGACATTTTTTTTTGTACGGATAGTGCGAAAAAAATTTTTTTGGCCAAAAATTACCATGGACTACCCCCTTTGCTTTTTTTCAAAAAATGACAAAAAAGTTTTTTTCCCACTATTCGCAATAGACAAATGTCGTATTAAAGCCAATACGCTTATCTATCCAACGCAAAAGAAATCATGTCGTTATCTTGAACACTAAGCAAGTTATGACCAAAAAGGTAAACAGTTCTTTTAAAAAGTGGCCGGAAAGAAGCAGTAGTAGAACTGGTTACCTTTTTAGTCATAACTTGCTTAGTTTTCAATATATCAACTTGATTTCTCCTGCGTTGGATAGGTAAATGTACTGGCTTTAATTAGACATTTTTTTTGTACGGATAGTGCGAAAAAAATTTTTTTGGCCAAAAATTACCATGGACTACCCCCTTTGCTTTTTTTCAAAAAATGACAAAAAAGTTTTTTTCCCACTATTCGCAATAGACAAATGTCGTATTAAAGCCAATACGCTTATCTATCTAACGCAAAAGAAATCATGTCGTTATCTTGAACACTAAGCAAGTTATGACCAAAAAGGTAAACAGTTCTTTTAAAAAGTGGCCGGAAAGAAGCAGTAGTAGAACTGGTTACCTTTTTAGTCATAACTTGCTTAGTTTTCAATATATCAACTTGATTTCTCCTGCGTTGGATAGGTAAATGTACTGGCTTTAATTAGACATTTTTTTTGTACGGATAGTGCGAAAAAAATTTTTTTGGCCAAAAATTACCATGGACTACCCCCTTTGCTTTTTTTCAAAAAAAGACAAAAAAGTTTTTTTCCCACTATTCGCAATAGACAAATTTCGTATTAAAGCCAATACGCTTATCTATCCAACGCAAAAGAAATCATGTCGTTATCTTGAACACTAAGCAAGTTATGACCAAAAAGGTAAACAGTTCTTTTAAAAAGTGGCCGGAAAGAAGCAGTAGTAGAACTGGTTACCTTTTTAGTCATAACTTGCTTAGTTTTCAATATATCAACTTGATTTCTCCTGCGTTGGATAGGTAAATGTACTGGCTTTAATTAGACATTTTTTTTGTACGGATAGTGCGAAAAAAATTTTTTTGGCCAAAAATTACCATGGACTACCCCCTTTGCTTTTTTTCAAAAAAAGACAAAAAAGTTTTTTTCCCACTATTCGCAATAGACAAATTTCGTATTAAAGCCAATACGCTTATCTATCCAACGCAAAAGAAATCATGTCGTTATCTTGAACACTAAGCAAGTTATGACCAAAAAGGTAAACAGTTCTTTTAAAAAGTGGCCGGAAAGAAGCAGTAGTAGAACTGGTTACCTTTTTAGTCATAACTTGCTTAGTTTTCAATATATCAACTTGATTTCTCCTGCGTTGGATAGGTAAATGTACTGGCTTTAATTAGACATTTTTTTTGTACGGATAGTGCGAAAAAAATTTTTTTGGCCAAAAATTACCATGGACTGCCCCCTTTGCTTTTTTTCAAAAAATGACAAAAAAGTTTTTTTCCCACTATTCGCAATAGACAAATGTCGTATTAAAGCCAATACGCTTATCTATCTAACGCAAAAGAAATCATGTCGTTATCTTGAACACTAAGCAAGTTATGACCAAAAAGGTAAACAGTTCTTTTAAAAAGTGGCCGGAAAGAAGCAGTAGTAGAACTGGTTACCTTTTTAGTCATAACTTGCTTAGTTTTCAATATATCAACTTGATTTCTCCTGCGTTGGATAGGTAAATGTACTGGCTTTAATTAGACATTTTTTTTGTACGGATAGTGCGAAAAAAATTTTTTTGGCCAAAAATTACCATGGACTGCCCCCTTTGCTTTTTTTCAAAAAATGACAAAAAAGTTTTTTTCCCACTATTCGCAATAGACAAATGTCGTATTAAAGCCAATACGCTTATCTATCTAACGCAAAAGAAATCATGTCGTTATCTTGAACACTAAGCAAGTTATGACCAAAAAGGTAAACAGTTCTTTTAAAAAGTGGCCGGAAAGAAGCAGTAGTAGAACTGGTTACCTTTTTAGTCATAACTTGCTTAGTTTTCAATATATCAACTTGATTTCTCCTGCGTTGGATAGGTAAATGTACTGGCTTTAATTAGACATTTTTTTTGTACGGATAGTGCGAAAAAAATTTTTTTGGCCAAAAATTACCATGGACTACCCCCTTTGCTTTTTTTCAAAAAATGACAAAAAAGTTTTTTTCCCACTATTCGCAATAGACAAATGTCGTATTAAAGCCAATATGCTTATCTATCTAACGCAAAAGAAATCATGTCGTTATCTTGAACACTAAGCAAGTTATGACCAAAAAGGTAACCAGTTCTTTTAAAAAGTGGCCGGAAAGAGGCAGTAGTAGGACTGGCTACCTTTTTAGTCATAACTTGCTTAGTTTTCAATATATCAACTTGATTTCTCCTGCGTTGGATAGGTAAATGTACTGGCTTTAATTAGACATTTTTTTTTTGTACGGATAGTGCGAAAAAAATTTTTTTGGCCAAAAATTACCATGGACTACCCCCTTTGCTTTTTTTCAAAAAATGACAAAAAAGTTTTTTTCCCACTATTCGCAATAGACAAATGTCGTATTAAAGCCAATACGCTTATCTATCCAACGCAAAAGAAATCATGTCGTTATCTTGAACACTAAGCAAGTTATGACCAAAAAGGTAAACAGTTCTTTTAAAAAGTGGCCGGAAAGAAGCAGTAGTAGAACTGGTTACCTTTTTAGTCATAACTTGCTTAGTTTTCAATATATCAACTTGATTTCTCCTGCGTTGGATAGGTAAATGTACTGGCTTTAATTAGACATTTTTTTTGTACGGATAGTGCGAAAAAAATTTTTTTGGCCAAAAATTACCATGGACTACCCCCTTTGCTTTTTTTCAAAAAATGACAAAAAAGTTTTTTTCCCACTATTCGCAATAGACAAATGTCGTATTAAAGCCAATACGCTTATCTATCTAACGCAAAAGAAATCATGTCGTTATCTTGAACACTAAGCAAGTTATGACCAAAAAGGTAACCAGTTCTTTTAAAAAGTGGCCGGAAAGAGGCAGTAGTAGGACTGGCTACCTTTTTAGTCATAACTTGCTTAGTTTTCAATATATCAACTTGATTTCTCCTGCGTTGGATAGGTAAATGTACTGGCTTTAATTAGACATTTTTTTTTGTACGGATAGTGCGAAAAAAATTTTTTTGGCCAAAAATTACCATGGACTACCCCCTTTGCTTTTTTTCAAAAAATGACAAAAAAGTTTTTTTCCCACTATTCGCAATAGACAAATTTCGTATTAAAGCCAATACGCTTATCTATCCAACGCAAAAGAAATCATGTCGTTATCTTGAACACTAAGCAAGTTATGACCAAAAAGGTAAACAGTTCTTTTAAAAAGTGGCCGGAAAGAAGCAGTAGTAGAACTGGTTACCTTTTTAGTCATAACTTGCTTAGTTTTCAATATATCAACTTGATTTCTCCTGCGTTGGATAGGTAAATGTACTGGCTTTAATTAGACATTTTTTTTGTACGGATAGTGCGAAAAAAATTTTTTTGGCCAAAAATTACCATGGACTACCCCCTTTGCTTTTTTTCAAAAAAAGACAAAAAAGTTTTTTTCCCACTATTCGCAATAGACAAATTTCGTATTAAAGCCAATACGCTTATCTATCCAACGCAAAAGAAATCATGTCGTTATCTTGAACACTAAGCAAGTTATGACCAAAAAGGTAAACAGTTCTTTTAAAAAGTGGCCGGAAAGAAGCAGTAGTAGAACTGGTTACCTTTTTAGTCATAACTTGCTTAGTTTTCAATATATCAACTTGATTTCTCCTGCGTTGGATAGGTAAATGTACTGGCTTTAAATATATGTATGCATATTATATACATATTATTATATATTTTTTTAACAACAAATAAATATAAAATCAACATTTAAATTAAGAGCTGCTTAGAAGAAACACTGTTTCAAACGTTTTAAAAGAAAGCTTTAAGCAAGTAAATTAGAGATTCTTAAATTAAAAAATATAAGTATGTATGTATAAGTGTATTTTTTTTTAATTTTTAAATAAAAAAAATTAAACAACATTAATTTACATTACAATTTAATTTTTTTTAAAGTTTTTTTTTTTTTGTATATTTTTGATTTTTTTTTTTTTTTTGTGTTACCAAAATCGAAATAATTTTATTATTAAAAAAAAAAAAATTTATCTAAAAAAATGTACTCAAATTTATTTTGTGTTGTAGCATGTACGTTTGTATGTTATATTGTAAAATTTTTTGATTTTAATAGAAAAAAAAAAATTAACTAAATAAACAACTACATAAAAAAACCATTGTTGGTATATTTTAAAAAAGAAACACGTATTTTTCTCTTAATGAAGTTCAGTCAAAGACTTGACAATTTTAGTTTTTTTTTTTTAATTATTAGCAGCTTGTGTAACATTTCAGCGATGTCACAGGAAAACCTTGCTTAGTGTTCAAGATAACGACATGATTTCTCCTGCGTTGGATAGGTAAATGTACTGGCTTTAATTAGACATTTTTTTTGTACGGATACGGCGAAAAAAATTTTTTTGGCCAAAAATTACCATGGACTACCCCCTTTGCTTTTTTTCAAAAAATGACAAAAAAGTTTTTTTCCCACTATTCGCAATAGACAAATTTCGTATTAAAGCCAATACGCTTATCTATCCAACGCAAAAGAAATCATGTCGTTATCTTGAACACTAAGCAAGTTATGACCAAAAAGGTAAACAGTTCTTTTAAAAAGTGGCCGGAAAGAAGCAGTAGTAGAACTGGTTACCTTTTTAGTCATAACTTGCTTAGTTTTCAATATATCAACTTGATTTCTCCTGCGTTGGATAGGTAAATGTACTGGCTTTAATTAGACATTTTTTTTGTACGGATACTGCGAAAAAAATTTTTTTGGCCAAAAATTACCATGGACTACCCCCTTTGCTTTTTTTCAAAAAATGACAAAAAAGTTTTTTTCCCACTATTCGCAATAGACAAATTTCGTATTAAAGCCAATACGCTTATCTATCCAACGCAAAAGAAATCATGTCGTTATCTTGAACACTAAGCAAGTTATGACCAAAAAGGTAACCAATTCTTTTAAAAAGTGGCCGGAAAGAGGCAGTAGTAGGACTGGTTACCTTTTTAGTCATAACTTGCTTAGTTTTCAATATATCAACTTGATTTCTCCTGCGTTGGATAGGTAAATGTACTGGCTTTAATTAGACATTTTTGGGCCAAAAATTACCATGAACTACCCCCTTTGCTTTTTTTAAAAAAAAATGACAAAAAAAATTTTTCCCACTATTCGCAATAGACAAATTTCGTATTAAAGCCAATACGCTTATCTATCCAACGCAAAAGAAATCAAGTCGTTATCTTTCAAACTAACGACTTTATTTTATTTGCGTTGGACAGCTAAACGTATTGGCTCTTATTAGAAATTTCAATACTAGTCGTTTCTCTAATTAGTTAATATGTATTTATTATTATTAATTTGGAAATAAAACACAGCAAAACTTTTATTTATAATTAAGTTTATACTAATATTTTTTTTATTTCAAATAATTTATTTAAAAAGTTATTGTTTTATTGATGTTGTCTTTCTTTAATTTGTTAAATATTTTTTTTTTTACACTCAAATTGTATTGTGTATGTGTGTCTGTAGTGTGTAAAATAAATATATTTTATTACAATTGTTATATGTCATTATTATGTATTATTGTTATTGATTTTATTTTAAGTAAAATTTTGCAATTTTTAAACACATACATTTAATATAATCTGAATTAGTATGTTTCTGATAAGTTTTCAACTTTTGTTTTCATCATTTTATTTTGCCAACATATTTAATTTTGTAATTTTATTTAAAAAAAAAGAAGATACAATTGGGGTATTCACAGTAGTGTCGCACAGTCATATTATTGTTATTCAAACAAAAAAGTGCTGAAATAATAAGGCTTTTTCTACTGTGTGTAATATTCTGTCGTAATTACTCAATAGACTCAAATTTGAAATAGCACACACACTAAGTGATGAGGTGTTGCTCACAGCAATTATATTTTTTCGTGTTTTTTTAACACATATGACTTTGTGACTACTGAGTGAACCTCCTAAATACATATATTTTTCGAAAATGGCTAAAAAAACAATATTTTTAATAATATAATACGACTTTGCTGTTTTATAATTTATTTATTTATTTATGTTTTTTACTTTTTAGGACACAATAGTAAGTGTTTGAACGTATGTATGCATGTTTAGTAAGAGTAGGTAGGAATAGTAGATAAGATAGCTACAAATAGAGCAAGAGAGATATGAAAATTTGGTAGAATGATGTATTAAATTAAAAAAAAATAAAAAACAAACTTATTACAATAAAACAATTAATTATGATATTTACTTATTAAAAATTTTCTTTTGGTGTTTACAACTAATTAATGATGATATTGAGAAAATATATAAAATGGGATTCTGTTTTTAAATGAAATGTTTTTTTTAGTTTATGCTTAAAACTTAATGATATTTTTTATTGGTTTTAATCAAGTTTAAACAAAAAAATATACATACAGTTGTACATATGTATGCATATTATATACATATTATTATATATTTTTTTAACAACAAATAAATATAAAATCAACATTTAAATTAAGAGCTGCTTAGAAGAAACACTGTTTCAAACGTTTTAAAAGAAAGCTTTAAGCAAGTAAATTAGAGATTCTTAAATTAAAAAATATAAGTATGTATGTATAAGTGTATTTTTTTTTAATTTTTAAATAAAAAAAATTAAACAACATTAATTTACATTACAATTTAATTTTTTTTAAAAAGTTTTTTTTTTTTTGTATATTTTTGATTTTTTTTTTTTTTTTTGTGTTACCAAAATCGAAATAATTTTATTATTAAAAAAAAAAAAATTTATCTAAAAAAATGTACTCAAATTTATTTTGTGTTGTAGCATGTACGTTTGTATGTTATATTGTAAAATTTTTTGATTTTAATAGAAAAAAAAAATTAACTAAATAAACAACTACATAAAAAAACCATTG
This sequence comes from Thelaira solivaga, assembly GCA_947397855.1. NCBI lineage: Eukaryota > Metazoa > Arthropoda > Insecta > Diptera > Tachinidae > Thelaira > Thelaira solivaga. The sequence continues at coordinate 76,363,963 of OX377610.1, forward strand.
TTGGTATATTTTAAAAAAGAAACACGTATTTTTCTCTTAATGAAGTTCAGTCAAAGACTTGACAATTTTAGTTTTTTTTTTTTTTTTAATTATTAGCAGCTTGTGTAACATTTCAGCGATGTCACAGGAAAACCTAAACGAACAAAAGCAAAGCACATTTGTATTGAAAACACAAACAAATTTTCGTACATTGCTTTTGATTTTAATACAAATGTGCTTTGCTTTCGTTCGCTTAGGTTTTCTTGTGACATCGTTGAACAGGCCATTACAGTTTCTTTCCATTATTATCTGGCAGCCCTGCATATTTAATTGTTTAGTTTTTTGTTAATACGTTTAAAGTTTCCATTTCTGTTATTTTAAACTTAGCAATGTTGTCATATGCAAAGGTTCTGTTTAGAGATAAAATGTTTACAAACACTTCTAATTTCAATTGTAATTGTATGTACTCGTATGCCCATTTTATTAAATAATGATTATGTAATTTTCCTTAAGTTAGAACTAACAAAATACATGCATGAAAATTTAGTTCAAATGATAAATAGTAGAAAATATAAAATTTTTTTTTTAATTAAGACAAATTAAAATACAAATTAAAAATTATTTTCCAAAAAAAATCTAGTTTTAACTTTTGTAAAAAAAAAATTACATAAAAAATTATTAATTAGATTTGATATAAATAAAGTGAAAAAGTTAACTTTATTTTGATATTTAGGTATTATTTTTTTTTTTTTTTGCTTACTACGAGTACTTTGACAAATCAATATACATAAATAACATACGTAATAGCATTACAAGTTGTTTTTCTTTACTGTGAATATAGTAATCATTATATTAGCTTACAACTAAAGGTATTTTTTTTATGTAAAATAAGTTTAGCTTAGGGGTTGGGTTTTTTTTTTTTAATTTTTACTTGTTAAAAAATGTGTTTCAAAAAACCTATAGATTGTTATTGTTGCGTTAAATTGTTGTTATTCTTTTTTTAATTTAGTAGCAATTTTTCATTCTTCAAAAGTTTCTTTACAATATTTATCTACTACAACATTACATAATTTTCACTTGGTTCTTAAAGGGTGGTAAAGTTTTTTTATCATTATTTTGTTAATGTGTTTTTTTTTTAATATATTTTCCTGTTATATTTTTTTTTCTGTTTGTTGGTTGTTAGATAATTATACTAACAAGTGTGTTTATATGTATGTATACAAAGAATTATAATTGTTATTTGATATATGTATGCATGTAGGTATGTTTGTAAGTATGTACTCGTATATATGTAAGTATATGAATGCATATTTGTTTTAAGTTTTTGTGGTAAAAATATTTATTTTTACTGTGGCTGCAAATATATTAAATTTATTTGTATGTTTTATAATGATTTTTTATTGTTTTATAACCATGTTTTACTGTATTATTTCATTTTTATTTGTTTCTCTTTATATATTTTTATTTATATGTATGTATATTTATATATCATTAAATAGTCTAAATTTTCAATATTTCTTTTTATATTTTTAACAGCTGCATTATTATTATTGGCTACACATGTAATTGTTTTTGGTTAGAAGAGAGTGTAAGTGGGACTTTGGGGTGTTCATGTTGTGGGTTCAATTTTAAAGTAGCATAATGTTTTTGTTTTGTTTATTATGTGGCTGTTATTTTGTTATGCTCATGTTTTCACGCTGTATTATTTTTTAAATGTAATAATTTAACTTTAAGTTCGGAAAATGTTGGTCTTTTGGCAGGATTTAGATCCCAAGCTTGTCTCATCATATCATAGATTTCAGGAGGACAACCTTCTGGGGCCTCCATTTTGTAACCCACTTCAACATGTTTGACAACGTCTGCCAAAGGCTTATAAATGAAAATATTATAAAAATAATTTTGTCAATAAAAAGCACACAATTTTATTAACACTTAATAAAAATTATGAAAAAAAAAATTATAAAATCTAAGCGGAATGAATAATTAAATAACTAGGAAATAGAAATCTGGTTCTCTGGTTATTTCAACGTTACGAGATTTATTGAAAACATTTAGAGATTTTATGTAATATTAAATAACACGATAAACCCAAATTAAAAACAAAAATCGTTTTAAATTAAAAATATTAGTTAAAATTCGACAACATATGACAAGCGCTGCCATATTTTCTATTTTTACCTAAACTACAAAAATCATACTAAAACGATTTTAAAATCAATTGTCTTGTATTAAACAAAACATTTTTAAAAATTAAAAATAATAAAAAATTTTAGTATTGTACTTACAATTCTAGGATAAGGAACACGACCAAAGGAGTAAATCTCCCACAAAAGTATACCAAAACTCCACATATCAGATTTGTTGGAAAAACGCTACAAAAGAAATTAAAAAAATTAAATTAAATGAATAAATATAGACCGGGAGGTGATATCAAGAAAGCAGCTGTGCGCTTTAAGTTTTTACTTGACTGTATTTTTTGTCTGTATTTTTTGTTAAATCAAGAAAATTTTAAAAACAGAGATGCTTCATGATTTCACCTTATATGAATTGGCCTTGACATAGACTATATACCGTCACATGTTTTCAAAAAATCCCTGGATTTGGATTAGGAGCGGGAGCGAGTCACCTGGACACTACGACCATAATATACCTATTATGTTACTAATCTTCCCCGTAGACTACTAGGTAGCGTACTAACCTATCAATCTGGGGGTCGCAGGTTCGATCCCTACCTAGAAATTGGGTGTTTTCTGCAGACAAGTCAAGAAGCTTCTCGGATTTATGTTGTTTATAAAAAAAAATTAAAAAAAAGTCTGGTATTCATTAAAAATTCAAAGAGTTCCTTTAGTGATTTGTCCGAATTGTCAGACGGTTGTAGCTAGTGTAGCTCTAAGTAATGAAAACGGGTCCAAATTAGACCTTTACAGTAACACAATATGTGTTCTACTGTCTCTTCGTCTTCGTTATATAACCTTCAGATCCTCATATTTGCTAGGTCTTTGAATATTCTGCAGTGTCCAGTCATGACTGTCACGACAATCTTTTCCGAGAACGGAATGACATGAATAATTTCGCTACCCTGGGGGACTACTCTGTATTGCGATGCAAAAGCTTTTTGGTTATTCCAAGATTTTTGTGTGTATAAAACGACGCTGACATGCGCTTACGCATTACAGAGTGGGGTACTACCACAGACAAATGCAAAAAGTAAACGATAAAACAGATTAAAGATTCGATTTCGTATCGTTTTTTTTCGCATCGCAATACCCTTGATATCCCTTGTTTCCAATTAATATTGTTGGGATTCTCTTTCTCGCCATTCCCTAATCTTGGGTTTAATAGAACTTCAAAACAGTCTGCAGAATGATTCTGGGAGAATAAAACTACCAACCACAACTTTTCTTGCCAGTTCATCTGCCTCTTCCACTTTGTCCTCGCACCCATACTAAATGGACTGTGTTATTGCAAGATATTTTCTTTAGAAGTGTTAGACAATACTTCGAAGCTGCGGAGTACTTGTAAGATTGCTTTGGAGATGTGACTCTTAGTAGTGTCTAATTCAAGATATTCTCTTAGGCATGTATTTTAGCTTGAAAAACTGAGTTCTTTCGACCCATACTGATAAATAAGAGAATGGGATGATTCATATAAGACCAGGATCAGACACGGCAGTTATAGTTGGGCAACTTTTTCTTAATTCTTTTTTAAAATTACCGATGTGTCTATACACAGCAATTTTGTTGCGGCAATTATAACATTCTTATTTATTCTTTGCTACAGCATTCAAGCTACCTGCTTTCTTTTTTTTACAGCTTTAAAAGATATGTCGAGAGAAAAAAAAGGAATTGGCTAGTACGAGCAGGTTTGTAACTCCTTCCATTCTTCTTTCCTTTCTCTCCTACAAAATCAAGAATTACGCAACCAAAATTGCCGTGTCTGGTCCTGGTCTAAGCAGAGCTTCCGTACGTACATAAGGGTGTTTAGACTGGAAGGTTGCCCGGTATTCCAGGGGATATCTCCGTTATGATGCATATGTTTTAATTTCCTGCATCATTCAACCTTGGCTTGCGAACCGGTTGAGATTTAGTTTTCAGAATCTCTCCTAGAGCCTGTTCGACATAGTTGAACCTTGGTTCAACTTCAGCCAAAAGTTACATTTTAAATTTTGGAGGAGAAGCTAAAAAAAAATAACCTAACTTTTTGATGTTTTTTTTTAGGTTAAGCTTCAATTTGAGAACATTATTTTTAATAGTAGGATAGAAAAAATTTCCGAGAACATTTTTGAAAACATATGACTATATGAATGTGGATCTCAATATTTAAATTATAATTTTATAATTAAAATTTTAGTTTCGTATTACATAGTCCTCCAGTTGGTTTTTTTCTACTTACCCCATTTTTTAATGCTTCAGGTGCAGTCCATTTAATTGGCAACTTGCCAACATCCAAATTATAGCACTCTTCACGAGCTAAGCCAAAATCAGAAACTTTGGCAACACAATCTTCAGATATTAAAACATTGCGGGCAGCTAAGTCCCGATGTACGACTTTTTTCGCTTCTAAATATTCCATGCCTGAAGCCGTGTCGCTATTAATATTAAAATAAATATAAAAAAAAATTGCTTAATTATGTGCAAAACAACAACGGACATAATTAATTAATAAAAAATAACTTACTAAGCAAAATTAATTTGATCCTTTTTCGTTATGTGCTGTCGCCCCCGCGATCTAAGATAATCAACCAGTGATCCTTTGCTCATATATTCAGTAACCAAATAAATATGTTTGCTTGTAAAAACTAAACCCACAAATTTCACCAAATTTTCATGTTCCAAAGTGCTTGTGTAAAAAATGAAAATGAAATTGATAAAATACATGATGCATACAAGAAGCAACTAAAAAAAATCAATAAAACTTACGTCATCACGGAAGCCTCTGCTAAGAATTTTTGTACCGCTCCCTCATCTTTAAGCATTTTAACAGCCACTTTCTCATTGCGCAATATGCCAAGCATAACATCACCAAACTCACCCTTGCCTATGCTCTCGCGTAGCTGTAAATCGGATTCGGGTATGACCCAGCCTTTGTCAATGAAATCTTTTGAATTGATGCAGTACTCCTGCTTACCCTGTTTGGGTAAACATTTTATAAGTTGTGTGCATAAACCATCCGCATCAGCTTCGTAGTGCTAGTTAAGTCAAGAATAAATAAATGATAAATGAGTTATTATTTTTGGAAGTGGTATAAGTCCACTTATGATTTTTTTTTAGTGGACTTGTACTACTTTTAAAAATAAAAGCTCAAATAATTGTGTTTTTTTTTATTTCAATAGAAAATATTGCTGTTTTGAAGGAAACTAACTTACCGCTACTAATTGTCCCAAATTTTCAAAGTATTCTTCATCGTCTATGGTTAGTTTATTTTCCAAATATTTAACACGATAATGTTCAACTTTGCCTTGAAAACATACACACAAGGTGTAGTCGCCAGGAAAATTAGTTGATTCTCTTACTAAAAACAGACCATCATCACGGGGTTGTAATAAATGTTCAGCTTCATCGCGTGTTATACTGCCATGGAACCAGCTACAAATTCAGAAGATTTTTTTTAGTTAATTGTGCTGCTAGTTTTATCTGAAATTTAAAAAACTTACGGCATGGCGTTCAATTTAACTTCACATTTCTTTTGCAGCTGCTGGCCATGCAAGGCGGCGCCATGATTGGGTGCTAGACCACTTGTTGGTGATAGGGATGGTGTAGTCCAGGATTGTGTGGTTACTGATGCATTATTGCCGCCATTGATATCAAAACCATGCAACGATGTTGTCATCACAGAGCCGGTATTGCTCGTTTGATTTACAACCATGGCTGGTTGGGATTGATGGTGCGTTTGGGTGGGATGTTGTGTGTGCAGCAACATGTTGCTACCACCACCTGCATTCGCTTGTAGCGCCATACTTTTGGGTGGTAAACCACGATCGTGCAAGGAGAGAGCACTATGAGTGGCGTTTAACGAAGATGACATGAGATTGTTGTTACAGTTGTTGGCAGCTGAAATCAATTGTAAATGTTGTTGCTGTTGTTGGGCCACACTGGCAACAGCAGCTGCCGTAGACGAGGGAACTGCTGAACCAATTGGAGCAAATGTTGACATAATATGCTGTTGCTGTTGTTGCTGCTGTATTTGGGGTTGCTGGTGTTGATTTGGAGATTTGGGTGAATGATTGGATGGAGAAACGATAACAGCACCAGTGGCATTTGTTATTAAATTATGACTATTAAGTGCATGCGAGGACAAATGAATTGCATTATGATGATGGGGATTCTGTAATTCAAATTTCAATTAAATTAAATTCATTCACTGCGAGTTTAAGCCAAAATTTAAAGGCCAAATTACCACCTTCATTAACGTTAAATATGTATCGAAATTTTCACAAAATAAAAAATTCGATAAATATTATGCGATAGTGAATGCTACAATTTAGCTTAACAGACCTAATTACGGCATTCGATATCGAATGAAATTTCCAATTTAAATTACATTGAAATTTCGATCGATATCAAAGGCTGTAATTTGTCCATAGACTTAAAATTAAATAGCGTATGTAGTAATTGTTACCACGTTATTATGATGTGTAGACAATTGTGTAGTTTGTGCCCCAATATGTGGTTGGGATTGGCTAAATTGTTGCTGGAGTGTTATATTTGTGGTTACACCAACGCCAACACTGCCACCACTATTCACCAACAAGTTATTAGGGTGTGTAGCTGAAATACCGCCAGATGTTGGTTGTGGCGCTGGTCGTTTATTGTGACGTAAAGGCGCTGTTGGTGGCATTTGATGCCCGGTTGATTGCAAAAACCATGGATCACCTCCGGTATTGGAGGCAGCCACTGTTACTGTTGGCTGAGAAAAACCCCGATGATGACCCACAACAGTTGTTTGTCCGTTTTGTGCAGCTGTAACGTGACTGTTCATAACTGTATTGTTTGCACGTATAACCGCAGCAGTTACTGACTGCGTTACGTTGTTTTTTAAGTTTTCGTTAGCAGTAGTTGGTTGCAGCTGATGTTTTGTAATTTGAGGCGTTACGTGGGCAACAGTTATAGAATTCGCTAAAGATAATTTTGTTGTGCTAAGATCAATTGTTGCAGTTGTGGTAGTTGTTGTTGCTTTTGGGTGGGCAGGTGTAGTTGTCGAAGGTGAAGAATTAAAATTCTCAACATTTGTTGTGCTAAATTTGGCAGATTTTGTTAGAAATTTCGGTTTTTCCGAAATGTTGCCTTCGATTTGGAGGGAATTATTATTACTGTTGCAAATTTCAGCTTTTAACTGATTATGTTTACTTGTGATATCTGGTTGTTGTTTTCGCTGTTGCTGTTGCTGTTGCTGTTGCTGTTGCTGTTGTTGCGGCCTATCAGGAGAATAATTTTTATTTTCCTTACAATTTGAACAGGCTGTTGCTTCTTCATCTACAATTATACATTTAAAAAATAAAAATAATTTTTATTATTTGCATGCTAAATTATTAAATTATTCAAATTTGTGTGTGTGCCTGAGTTTTATAATTTTGCAAATATTCTTTTGTCAACAAAATTCATTTCATACTGACAACAATAAGTCATTTTGCAAAAATTTACACAAAACAGTATTTAAGGTTGCAGTAATTAATTTTCAAGTTCAGTGTCGGCTTGTTGTTATTTTTGCATACATACATTCTGATATAGTGGTCGGCAAATGTATAGCTACAGCCACACAAAATTATTTACTATACACATATTTCCGTCCCTGATAATTTATGCTAATTTTCAGAATTTTTTTTGTTAATAAGGAATCACCTAATGTAGTAAATTTTATTTTAGTTTAATTTAATACAAGTATGAAATTTTTGTATATTACACTGTACAACACAAAAAAACAAAAAAATAACAAGGTTTTTACAACTGATTATAGTGGAGAAAAACAAAAAAAATTACAGGTATATGAGCGTTTTGAAATTTTACATATGAAAATCAGGGGGGGTTACTCTCTATTGCGATGCGAAAAAAAAACGCATCGCAACTCAATGTAAAAATCATACCGATGCGAATGGTTTTCTTTCGCAACGCAATAGAGAGTAACCCCCCAGGGCTTAAAGTTTCCCTCTTTACATATATTGATTGTGAATCGGCACAGGTAACCATGTGAATCCTATATTTTAGGTACATGCAATGTTGAGCAAACTTATGTAAAACACTATTAGGAATATTTTTGTGGAAACCTTTAACCCTCTAACTCTTCAATTAGTGGGGCTTTTTTGACCCCAAAATAAAAACAGCAAAAAAGACCAATTAGAGGGTTAAAATGTGCTACAAAAATATTCCTCGTAAAATTCCAGTAAAACTCCTCTCAACACAGCAATTTTTAAATTTTAATTTTTGGCACAAATAAGTAAAAACTTAAACACAGCACAAAACATAAAACTGCAGTTTGTGGAGCATTGCTAGGTTACCTAGAGTTGACACAAGAAAGTAATTGCTTGAGAGTTGCAATACCTTCACACTTTTTCACTAACCCACTCACAATTTTGTTACTTTCCACCTTGCTTTCAGCGAAGGCAATTTTTTTGACACTTTCTGTTGTCTTTTTATAGCAATAACCTCATAAAAAATTAACAATAAAAATTATTTCCCTATAAATTTGTGAATGTCATAAGTATGGTAACTCTATTTTGATGGTAAACAAAACAGTAAAAATGGAGACAAAATTAAATACTCAAAATACAATCAATTGATTTATTTATATGGTTTTCTTTTTAATTTTATTATTTTTATTTTGGCTTTCCATTTCTAATTTTTTAATATCAAAATTATACTTGACGACATTTTAAAAATGAATTTTCACTGTCCTGTGTAATCGAGAGAAATTTACAAGAAATTAATTTAATTCACTGAAAATTTTTATTATTAATACTTAGACAAAAATTTCAAGAAAATACTTTCATGTGTAAACGCAAGGTAAATACGAATTACCCTTGAATAGTTTTAAATTTTAATTTATTTGTGACTATAATGTTAAAATTTCAATATTTTTGTGAAACCTTACAACGTGGATTTTTTTTTTTTTAAACTAATTAAAAAAGTTTCCCAAATTGAAAAGTGAGAGGGTTAAAAGTTTTGACAAAAATATTCCTCGTAGTGTTTTACATAAGTTAGCTGAAATTGCATGTACCTATAAAGGATGATTCATAATGTGTGTGAAGATAAATACATCTAGTTAAATACGTTTTTTTTAAATATCTCATGCGATAAAAAATTTTTTCCATACATATTCTGCACATACTCGTATGTATTGAATTTAAAGGTGTTTATACTCGTAGAGCGATGAAGCCATTCTGGCCAAACCCTTATATTTCAAGGAATGAGACCTAATGAAAAACAACCACAATGGATAGGGATATGATCCTGGGAATACAGTTTCCCAAATACTCCGAAATTACTTTGGATTATTTAAAGAGTGCTGTTCCTCCGAGTGATTTTAGCAACTTCATATCGACATATCGTTTTAAAGGGGAGACTGTCTAGATTTGTAATCTGCCGTTTAATTAATTACCCAGAAATTACTTTGGATTATTTTTAAAAAATTTTTGAAATTGCGTCATACCCCAGTACTTTTCTTCTGAGGGATTTTTACCATTCCCCAATTTGTCGAGGTACCATTCCCGACTTTGTCCAGGAAAATTACCAAAATCAAAAAGGAATTTAATCTGTAGGTTCTAAACTTTCTGGAAGTGTTTTAATATTTTCTAACATTTTCGTAGTTTTTATTTTATGATTCAAAACGGAAACTGCCAAAATCCTTGAGAACAACAGTTCAAAATTTAAAAAAAAAATTTTTAAATAGTCCAAAGTAACTTCTGAGTATTTTGGCGGTAGATTAGTCTCCTCTTTAAAACGATATGTGTCTTATCTTACAATCTTTAATGGTTCGTCGGAAAGTTGCTAAAATCACTTAGAGCAACAGCACTGGGGTATATGGAAATTTCATAATAATCCAAAGTAACTTCCGTACGAACCATAGAAGATTACGAGATGGAACATATATCATTTTAAAGGGGAGGTCGTCTATATTTGTAACCTATCGCCCAAATACTCAGAAAAATCTTTGGATTATTTAAAAAAAATTTTTTTTTTAAATTCCCTTATTCCACAGTACTCTTGCTCTGAGAGATTTTTAGCACTTTTCAAACAAAATGATTTTTTTTTTCTTACAAAAAAAAAAAAAAAAAACATGAGATTTTTATTTTTGTTACAGTTCTGTTACAGGGTTTATTTAAAAATATCACATAAAAATCTTTGCGTATAAAAAAAATTACTATTTCAATTTTATGTTTATCTTTCTCTCTCAATAACTAAGTGTGTTTTGATTAAGCTATAAAAAAACCTTTACATTCCACGGGAAATAATAAACAATACCAGCTTAACTAATTCCGGTTATAACAAAAGAACCAGCTCATAGCTTATGGCATGTATAGCAGCAAAAAAAAAATCAAAGAGAGGAGTGTTCTTCCCATGCTAATAAAATACCTATTTCTTTATTTCTTTGTGGAATTATGATTGGATGAAACGTATTGAAATTAAGCCCGTTGTAAGTTGCCCATCTTTTTTTTTTTTTTTTTTATTACTCGCTCGTACATTTTTTTGTTTTCTAACAAAAATGGGGAGATACTTAGCCTTTAAAATTTTTTTTAAATGAATTTACCTAAATAGTTTTTGTTGACCATTTTTAATGTATTTTTATTATGGATTATGCGAACATGGCTTAAAAAGCTTTTGCCAATGAATTTATTATTAATTTGCGCATTTTATCATTAAAACTACTAACACACCTGTTACCCTAAAAAAATGTTTTTATTACCAAAAACAAAAGTGGTGTGTGGCAATCACTTTTTATTACTCTGACTGTTGATTATTTATTTTATTTTTTTTATAACATTATAAGCAGCGTTGCCATTTTAGCCTTTTTAGGCTAGATTTAGCCTTTTTTTCTCACTGCAAAAAAACTTTTATTAAAAAACCCTCAACTTCGAGGCAAAAATTTTATCAATTTGATCAATTTAGTTGTCTAGTATTATTGTTTACTATTGCTGAGGTTGCCTGCTTTTTAGTACGATAAAGAAAGTTAAATCGCTTTCAAATCAAAAAACCAAATTAATACTTGAAGAAATTAAAAAATTAATTTTTTTTATTGAAGTTGAAAAATAATTGGATTCGCTTAGACATATTTAAAGTATGTGGTAAACGAAATTATTTTTTTTAGTTTTGTCTTTGTATGTTCTTTTCTTAATTTTTTTTTTTTTAAATCATAATTATTATTTTGAATTTTAAGCAATAGTTTTCTAACTTTTTCTTGGTTTTTTTTTGTGGGTGATATAGTTTTTTTTTAAGCTTTAATTAGACATTTTTTTGTACGGATAGTGTGACAAAAATTTTTTTAAATCGATATCTTGAAAACTAAACAAGTTATGACCAAAAAGGTAACCAGTTCTACTACTGCCTCTTTCCGGCCACTTTTTAAAAGAACTGGTTACCTTTTTGGTCATAACTTGCTTAGTTTTTAATTTATCGTTTTGATTTCTTTTGCGTTGGATAGCTAAACGTATTGGCTTAGACATTTTTTTTCTTGCGCATCCTGCAACAAACTTTTTTTGTAATTAAAAAAAAAAAAAAAAAAAAAAAGCAAAGGGGGTAGTTCATGGTAATTTTTGGCGAGAAAAATTTTTGTCATTCAAAAAAAAAAAAAAAAAAGGAAATTATGACCAAAAAGGAAAGCATGTGGAAAACGACCTTATTTTCTTTGGTTTTGTGTTTATATGTTCTCTTCTTAATTTTTTTAAATCTCATAATTATTATTATGAATTTTAAGCGATAGTTTTTCAACTTTTTCCTACCTTTTTTTGTGAATGATTTAGCTTTTTCTAGGCTTTTTTTTTTTAGGTAAATTAAGCTTAGTTTTTTACTAGCTCCTGGCAACGCTGATTATAAGCAATAATAAAATTTATTTACTGATGTAAAGTACGTACGAAATATGTACATTTGAATGTGGTTGCATGTAAATCTGACATGCATCACTATTTCTCAGTTTGTTTTTTTGTTTAATTGTTTTTATTTGATTTTTTTTTTGTTATTAATTTAAAATGCTTAACAAATACAAAAAAAAAATTTACATTCTTAGGCTACGGTCACATTACACAAATATTTGTCGAAATATGCGTAACCACTACCTTTTGGCATATATTTTCATAGTCTAACCTCACTTTTATTACATAAATTTTATTCAAATAATATGATAATGCAAGTATGTTGCATTTTAATAAAAAATTAAACTAAGCTAAGCCAATATTTCTTAAAAATATTCGTATAAGCAGCGCTTGTAGAAAAATATGCTCTTATACTCGTACAACCTGTTGTTTTATGAAGGGATTGAAAAAAACTTAGAAAACAAGTGGTTTCAGCAAGATGGGGCCACAGCACTCACAGCTATTTCAACAATTCAATTATTAAATGACTTTTTTTTTGGGAAATAGCGATATAGCATGGCCAGCCAGATCTCCGGGCTTAACAGCACCAGACTTTTAAAATCAAAAGAGAATAAGCCCTAAGGGATTCAACATTTTAAAGACAATATTCATCACGAAATTGAAGAAATTAAGAATGAGATGAGATGAGATGCAGCCTAAAGCTGCATAGCGAATCGCGGTCATTATTTAGCCCATATAATTTTCCAATCACAACGAAAACAAATGTAAAGACCAAATAAACTTTTTATGAAAACCAAACTTACTCATCTTTTCTTTGAGCGGGACTTTTGCCCCACTCGTTATAGAATAAAACTCTGTGTGATTTTCTTGCCATAAAATCATACGTAATCAACTACAACCTTTATTATGGAATAATGATAATGCGATACATTTCTGTGGTAATATGGAAAAAGCGCTTATGTCTTATTAAGTCATTTTTGAAGACTACAACTTTAAAAGCCCTAAGTTTTTCTTATAAAATTAATTCGATTCTAGCAAAACGGTTTTTTAATGCCATTTCGTTAATTGTGAAAATATTAACAAAGTTGGGTTTAAGGGTTACGAAATTCCTAAAATATCGTTACGTAATTTATAAATAGTAGGGCTATTTTCACGATAGTGCCTACAAGCAGTAAAAAAACAGTGCAAAAATACAACAACCAAATGAACACATTTGCACTAGTAATATCTGAGCAAACATATCGCTGAGCATATTTGCTCAAATGTAAAAAAAAGAAAGACAACAAGCACATAGATATGCAATTGACAGATAAAATGGATACTGTCAAATTTTTTCTGGGGCTTTTGTGATCTGGTAGCCTTGATTATAGTGTTTGCCAGCAAAAATTTGGCAAACTTAAAAAGAATACTCACGAGCTTGTTCAATATGATCAGCATATTTGCAAAATAAAAATTTGCACAAATATCGATGTGAATGCCCCTATTAATTTAAGCGCTTATGCACAAAAATGTAATATTAATTTGAAAGGGGTTTAAAAAATTAAAATTTCGCAAAATTTCAAATAAATTTTATTTTTTATGAATAAGGCGGTAAGCGTTTTTCACATAAATTTTTAAGGAAATAAAATTTAAAATTTTTTGTTTAATTTTTTAATCGTGCTGAAATTTTAAAATTAGAAAAAATATTTTATTTTGCAACGACTTTTTTATTTATTATAAATATTCTTAATATGGTAATAATTTTAATTTTATTTGTCATTTTCGACATTAAAATGTGATTTACAGTCTAAAAAAGAAAAAGTAATTGAAGAGAATATAAAATATGATTCATGATTGAAAATTTATTTGCAAAAAGTTTTGTTGTTTATTTTTTTAATCATCTAATTAGAGGTTTTTCGAACTTTGTAAATTTAACATTTTTTTTTCAAATAACATTTCTGCTACTGCTGTGATGAGAATTTTGAAATTAAAAAAAAAAAAATTGTTTCAGTTGCTTTCTTTAAATTTTATTCACGCTGTCGTGCAAATTATTATTAACATTTAAATTTTAAAATTATTTTTTTTTCTTTTTAAAATTCAATCACGTTTTAAACAAAGATGAGTGTTTGTTATTTGAAGGTTATATTTATTTATTTTAAGTAAATTTATTTCATTTGTTTACAAAATTTTTGCATTAATTTAATTTTTTCATTACGCAATATAGAACACATAACAAAACAAAACAAAAGAAAAACAATTTATTCAAATCAGTATGCAGTAAATTAAGGAGTAAAAAATAGTTTTCAATTAAATGAAAAAAATATTTTTTATAAAGTTCAATGCTTACTGAGTTTTTTGTTTGAATATTTGAATCTTTTTGTAACTATTGATTAATAATTCTTATTTAGTCAATTGCTTTTACAATATAAAGGTTCTAATGTTTGCAAGAAACGTTGGGAGTAACCTACTGAGGATTCAGAGTAGCGTCTGATGAAATGGTCCATATAGGTATGCTCTCCCCTTCAGTGCTTATTGTACTGAATAAATAACTCATGAGAATATCATGAGTAAAAGAATAAATTTTAAAACCAACACAATTTCTGGAATTAAGCACAAATAAAGATTAATATTTTGTTAAATTTTTTATAAACTGTAGAGCGTAATAAAAACAAAAAAAAAAAAAAAAAAACAAACAAAAAACACTTTCAAGTGTAAACCTGTGCTAATAAGGAAAAATCGCTTAAGTCAACTTAAGTAAAAATTGATTTGTTGTGGCTTATAGATGGTGAAGCGATATATTTCCCAATTAACGAGATGTTAATGACAACAATCGAAATATTTTTATAACTAAAACTTTTAAGGCTTCTAAGCTTGTAGTGCTCTAAAATGACTTAATAAGACATAAGACTGAATGTAATAGAAAATTTTTTAATTAGCAGAAAATGCATGTAGGGAAGAGGGTAGTGCCAGTAGCTGCATATATTTTTTGGTTAAATTTTAATTTTAGTGCGCCCTGTGGTATCCCTCCATCGGTCTGTAAAAAGCAGATCGAGAGCATATTTTTGCGAAGGGCACAGTCCGAGGCCCGGCGAGGATGATCTAACCTAGGCTAGATAGCAATCGCAGTAGGGATTTATTGGGACTCCAAAGAGCCCGATTGAGAAATGTGGTGGCTGTAGTAACAGGACACTGCAATTTTGGTAACCATGCTAAATAGAAGAATGGGTTTGCGATATAACGACTACTGTAGAAGTTGTCAGGACGAGGAAGATGAGGAAACTGTGGAACACCTTCTCTGCCAGTGTTCAACCCTGGAAGAGCGGCGCATGATCCACTTCGGTGAGCGACGTTTGCAGGGTCTTACTGCGCTGTCAAATGCAAGAGTCGACATTCTATATGGCTGAGTTAGAAGTAGCGGTTGGTTTGTGTGACGGACTCACTCACTTTCTTTCTCTGTCTGTCTTCTCTATCTTCTTTTCTTTCCCTTCACTCTTCTATTACTACCCGAAATTGGAATTAAGCACCCACCTTTTCTGATGTGGACTCTGTACAAAATTTCCATTCCAAGAAGCACTACTGAATACTGCATGCAAATTAGAAAAAAAAAACGTAAGGAGCTACGTTTTTGAAAATTAAGTTCCTTTACTCACTTGAAAAAATTCCTTATAACGTAAATAATTTTTTTGTCCCAATTTTTTTTTTTTTTTTGTTATTTTTTCTCACTTTGGCACCAATTTTCACTTGTAGGAAAATTGAAAAATTTCGCGAAGACTTATTATTTACGAGAAGGGTGATTGTTACTAAATAAAATTTAAAAATTCGATCTCACACTTGAATAAGTTAAAAATTTTTTTACAATTAAAAATTTACACAAAATTTGAACTAAAACCTGCACAATTTTCATGAATTACAAAAACTTGTTATTCAATTAAAATTAACTCGAACTTTTTTTCTTCTTAATTTAATATAAAAAAAAAAAAATAAGAAATTTTTAGCAAAATTATTGTGCTAAAAAAATAACGTTTTTAAATTGCAACACCCACTTGATGCTAAAAATAACTTTTAAACAAAACGTCTGTTGTAAAAGTCAAAAGTTATAAAATTTTAATTTATGTACTTGCATACATACTCGTATATAGACATGCATGCATACACACATAATAAATAAAAGCTTTTGCAGGTCATTTCCGTAACAAAATCAATTTCTTAAAACTCACAGATATTTTTTGTGTTAAATCGTTTTTTTTTTTAATTTTCAATTACTTTTTTTTTTTTGGTTGGTTTTATTGTTGCTGTAAACAATACTCAAAACAGTCTGCGAACTCCCAAATGATTCACATTTCATCAACAAATTAAATATCAAACAAAAAAAGAAAAAAAAAATCAAGTATTTATTTATTATTTTTATTTATTTTTTATTTTTATCTGCATAATTTAAAGTGTAAACGAATTCTGTATTCTAAATAAAGTTGGAAGGAAAATGTTTACGCTTAATGAATGCAGTTGTTGTATATGAAAACCATATTGTATGACTTCATCAGAAATGATTCAACTTGAAACAAATTAAAACAACTACAACTACAAAAACAATTAGACTTACAACAAAGTAAATTAATTCATTTAAGGCTGTTTAGAAATTCACTAAATCATTCTGTTTGTTTGTATGTAAAATAAAGTCATGCTTATGTATGCTTGTGTGAGTGTGTGTGTGTGTATGGATGTGCACCTTTAAAAAAATAATTAAATATGCAAAAGTATGAATTCATTGATGTTAAAGCGCATCAAGTTTTTCATTTAATTCAATTTTATAAATAGTTAAAAGTTTTATCTGTGTAAAAAAAAAATAAATTAACCCATTAGTGGTCATGAGTTTTATAAAAAAAAAAGCAGACTTTGTATTGTGTTACATTTTCAACAGTTGCTAAAGCGGGTTTTACATTATAATACAGAGTATTAACGTTTTCATTAGATCGAGTGAGACCGAAATCAGATGCTAATCAAATAGACTGTCAAAAAATCTAAAGGAAAATATTTTCTGTTTTCATACCATCACATTTCAAATAAAATAGAAAACGCGGCAAATAATTTCACAGCTGATTTCTAGTTTTTTCTTTGGTTGCTTGTACAAAAGCAACCCTGATAAAATGAGCAGTGTGATAGCTTAGAAAAAATTCTAAAAATGACAAAAACCATAATACTGCCACATTCACCACACTTGCTTAACATTTTGTTTTCACACTATTGGATTTTTACTTAATACACGAATTTTTGACATGTATTAATACTAAATACAATAGTCTGAAGCCCGCTTAAGCGTTGCACATGAAATTATTCTGAAGAAATACAGTTACCTATGATTAGCCTTGTGCTCCGTAGTTCATTTCAGTGAGCCTTCTTCTTAGACTTTTTAGCACGCATAATACATTTTCTCTTTTCTAGTTTATTTGTTTTAAATACCATTTTTGTAAAAGAAAATAATTTGCAACTTTCGTTCCTTCGTCATTGATTTCGTTTAAGTTTAGTTCGTTCGTTCATTTGTAAATAAAGAGCAAGAAAATGAACTATAGGAATTCAAAACACAGACTAGTTCGTTCATTTCAAATAAGTGAATAGTACAATGTGAGAAGTTCGTTCGTATACTACCCAAGACTACCTATGACGGTACATTAAATTAATAAAAAAATTTATTCAGCTTTTTTTAAAACATGTTAAGCATGAGACTAATTAGAGTGCCGCATGGCAGTCATGGGTTAAATTAACAGTAAAAAAGATTAAAAGAAAATAATTTTAATTGTAAGTAAAATTGTCTTCTGACTTGTACAGAAGAAAGCTTTGTTGTACGATTCCATCACGCTTAATTGCAAATATAATATAATACAAATTAATCTCTTATTTGCAAATAGCAAATTTACGAAAATAAGTTGTGATTATGCGGGTTTTACACTACTCGTATAATACAAACTTTAAAATTTTCAGCTGTTTTCGTCAATTCTTTGTATGCAAAAATGCAGCCTTGACACAATGAAAAGTATAAACGTTTAAAAAAGAAGGGGGCTCACTTGGACCCTTTCATGTGATGCAATAGTGATAGACGGGAAACAGGCACGATAATTTTAGTTGCGTAACTCTTGTGTTTATGGGAGAGAGAGAGAGAGACAGAGAGAGAAAGAGAGAGAGAGAGTAAAAGAAATTTGTACCCTTTTCCATTTTCTTTCCTCTTTCTATCGTTCCCCGTCGTAGAAGAGCGAAAGGAAGTAGGCAGATAATAAGAAAAGAAGTATCAATTGCTCTTTCTAATGAAGTCATATAGCATATCGACACCCATAGCCAAAATAGGGCAAGCCCAAGAGTAGATGTTTCACAGTTTCCTCATCTTTCTCTTACCAAAACTGTAGTGGCCTTCTAAATACAAATATCAATAAAATTGAATCTTTATTTATGCTTAAATTTTCCAAAAAATTATCCATGAGAATAGCATGGAAAATAAGCCAAACGAATATAAATTGCAATTAAGCACAAATAGAGATTGACTTTTGTTAAACTTTATGATTCCAAATGTCGGAACACGTTCTCTGCGATTGTCCAGCGGTGGCAAGACGCAGAATAGGCTGCTTGGGTAGTGGGGCATTGGTCCCAGGAGATCTAGGCAAGATTAGTCCTACAGAATTACGAGATTCGTAAGGAGTCTCGGATTGTAATTAGGAACTGGGTTGGACAATAGATCTTAAAAATCGCGGTGCGATTATAGCCCATAGTGATAATAATGTGATTCCAAATAATTTAATTTGTTGTATTAATATCAATTTAATTTAAATGGAAATTTCTATCGATATCGAATGCTGTAATTTGCCCTCAGCCAATATTACACTATCTTTTTTCAAGCGTGTATGAAGCAGCCAAGATTTCCGTATGGTCGTAAAGTGTTTCCGATTTAGTATTTAGAATTAATTATTTGCTAGTTTATTTGACCTTTTTCTATTTAATTCATATGGCTATTTTAATAAGCTTGAGGTCTTATTTTATAAATTTATTTTTATATCGATATTTCGCTCCAACTTGCGTAGATTCTTCAGCATGTAATTATAATTATAAATGAAAATATATAAAAATCAATAATTATAATTATAATTTGGAGCGAAATATCGTTATAAAAATAAATTTATAAAATAAGACCTCAAGCTCAATAAAATATCCATTTTAATTATTTAGATTTAAGCAAAACTAAAAAAAAAAATTGTTTTTCTCGAAATATCTTCATTAATTTTTTTTATCAATTTTTTATTTTTTTATTTTTAATTTAATATTAATCAGAGAACAAAGGCTTTAGTGAACAAATTTAAGCTGACTTTTCTGAATTGTTTTAGTTTTCATTGTGTGTTTGGCAGTAATTTCTCATCATACAATTTATGTTATGGAAATACCATCAACACTGCTCGTATTGTATGTCATGGAAAATAAATGAAAAGCAATTTTATGCAGAATGTGGCAGCAGAGATGTACATACGAGTATGTATGGTAATATGGCAAGCAACCTGTATTAGTCTAGTTATGGCTTAAAAGAAAATGAAAAACAATAAGGAAGCAAATGTCAAAAATGGTTCACACGTACTGGTTTAATTGTGTAAAAATCTGTTTTTATTTTATAACGAGGGTGGGTATGTACACAAAAGAAAAACAACAACAATAAAATTATTTTAAATAAAACAATTTAAGGGCTTTGAAATAAAAAGACTTGCTTGATGGTTTAATTTTATACTCATAATTATCTGCTAATTTCCGGTTGCCATAGAGTTGCCGGATATCAATTAATTAATGGTGTGGTTATGTACAGGTGCCTGTGTAAGTGCATGCAACTGAGTACCCTGCAAGCAATGTTGAAGACTAATATTAATACAGTGAAACTTTGATATAACGAACTTTGTTATATATATAAACTTTTTGCCGAGTCCCTTGAAAAAAACCTCTTTATTGCAAAGTTTTTCATACAAAAATGCACTACAGCTATTATTCTCTCAAAAGCTTCTATACAACGAAATCATACTTGAGAAATATAACATTTTAAGTATGTAAGTCCCTACATAACGAAGTGTTTCATTTGTCATTTATCTCTAGAATAGTGAATTTTTATTATTTCTGCAAAATTTCGTTAAACAAAAGATTCATATGTTTCACATATGTATGTATAACGAATTAATAACTAAACGAAGGGCCTATTCAGCGATTTCGAAAGAACATCTTCGTTCGCATTTTAAGCGAAAGAAATTTGATTTGGGTTCAGCTAGCTTACTTCTAAATGAATGGACATGCCAACGACAACAAAATATAAAACCCGATTCAGCGATATCGAAAGCAATAGCGCCATTGCAAACGCAAATGCCACAATAAGCCACTTGTTATTTTGTAGTCGCATACTCGTACATACCAAAATGGTTAAAAATAGTTTTAACAAAAAAAAAAATTTGAATATTCAAAGCAATAAAATTAAAAAAATATGTTTGTATAAATAAACAATTATATAGAAAAAATGTTTATTCACACATATACTTCAGTGTATTTGCATATGTGCACCCACGCAAAGAAAAAAGATGGTTGAAAATGGTCACCGCAAACATAATTTGTTCTTCACAAAAATATTATTATTAATTCGAAGCATCTAAACATTATTATGATCACGATAAATATGTTTCTAGTTATTTTTAACCATATTATGTTTAGCGTCTTAGATCAATCATATTATATTTAATAAAATTTTACTTGAAACCATAAATATGTTTATAGTAAACATAATAATAATAAAAATATGGTTGAAAGTAAATTGTTTTCTATTTTGTCACTTCCTCAACCATTAAATAAAGTGAGTATAAAACAAAAATTTAATCGTTCAAACTCAACTGAGCCTTGTGACTGAAGTGGTTGAGTGGCGAGTTAATGCTTCTTAACTAAATATTCCAAAGTTCAAATAAAATTAAAAAAAAAATTCAAACCCGCTGTATTATGTAATAAATAAATTAATAGAAACGAAAAAATCAAAGGAATAAAAAAAATTTTTATTTATACAAAAAAATTTATATTAAAATTTTTTTTTAAATATTAAAAAAAAAAATTTTTAGCCCTGACCGGGGGTTGAACCGCAACATCTGCAGTTGAAAGGTATTTTTAATATGTTTGATCTAAAAATATATGCAATCATAAATCTAACCATACTATGTCTCCACTAGAATATGGTTGCCTTAACCATATTTTTTCTTTGGATGCATTTGAATATTTTGGGGTAAAATATTATAAATTTTATAGATGCAGTTGATGAATTAAAGTTGCGTTGATATAACAATATTTATTTACTTCAATATAAAATTTGGTAAGAATTAATTAAACCTTTAGGTTTGAAGGATGAGGAAAAAGTACTTTTAAAAATTACAATATTCTTTGATTTGACCAACTTAACAACAACATTATTCATAAATTGTAGATTTGTAGTAAGATAAAAAAGATGGGAAATTTTACAAATAATTTTTCCCTCACAGTAATAATTCAATAATAATAATAATAATTAAAAAAAATATTATTGTTCAACTAGCTTGAACACATTTATTCACAATCACTTTTGTTGTTTGATTATACTATATATGCGCAAAGCAAATTATTTCTGACAATTTCACTCAAAACCATAACAAAAACTGACTGAGCAGCACGTGACACACGTAAGTCAAGCGCAGGAAAGCTGCCTTTATGGCTGAATAAAAATTTATTCGAATTTAACTGCTTTTTGGTTTGCTTAGGTTTTCTTGTGACATCGCTGAAGCGGCAGAAAGTATTTTTCAATCCTTTACAGAATTGTTATATCGAAGTTTCACTGTACATTTACAACTAAATTTTATGATTCCATGCCAAAGCATAGATGAGTAGGAAATATTCAGTTAAGCATGGCCTGCATATGTAACTACTTTAGCTAAAGTAATTAATGCGTTGCTTCTAAATCAGTACATGAACCGGGTTCGCGTATTCGTTAGTGTACGTTAATATAATCCTTTGACCCCATTAAAATTAATTTAAACCATCATTAACTGAGAAATTATTTGCCTAAAAAGTGTACTTAAAGTTAGTTGAGTTGCCTGCTGGGTAACTATGTACGTGTCCTCTTATGTACTTATATTGTGTACCTACATAATAAAGCTTTATGTTAATTGTTAAATTGTTTTTTTTTTTCTTCTTTTTCTTTTTACATAAATTTAAAGTCTTCCTTGTGTGTTCCTTTAGCCAGAGTAGGAAATCAAATGTTTTAGAAATCAGCAAACAAAATTTATTTGTGTGTTCACAAGTTACTAACTCTTTAACACTTTGCTAATTTTGTTAATTTTTTATAAATTTTTTTTTACAAATTCCATTGATTACTTGTGCAACTTGATTTTTAGTTGCAACATAGAGTGTTAGTTGTGGCCGTTGGTCATATAAACAAACAAACTTTATTGTTTTTTTTTTTTTTTTTTTCAACAAAATTATAATATTTTTTTCTTCTTTGGTTGTTAAATTTGTATTTATTTTTACAGCCAATAAACATAACGTATTTCGTGTTAATCGATTAGTTTAATTTGTACTCGTGCGTTATTTTATTTAAGAATTAATCGATTTAATTGACTCGATTATATGGAGGTATATGGAAATTTCAAAAAAGTTTTTAAATAATCCAAAGTAATTTCTGAGTATTTGGAAAGTATATTACAAAATTAGACAGCCTCCCCTTTAAAAAGATATGTGTCCCATTAGGTCCCATGCCTTAAGATAGAAGGGTTTGGTCACAGTAGCTTTCATCGCTCAGAGACCACATATACACTATTTTTGTACCAAGTGAAATTTTCAATGCTTTTTAAAATATTTCAGAATTACAATTGGGAGAAACTGTATTCCCAGGATGATAGCCCTATCCATTTTGGTTGTTTTCCATTAGGTCTCATTTCTTGAGATAGAAGGGTTTAGCCAGAATAGCTTCATCTCTCTATAAACCCCTTTGAATGCAGTACATATATGAAGAATATATATGGAATTTTTTTTATCGCATGCGATATTAAAAAAAAACGTAATTAAACTAAAATTTAATTTAACTTTAAATATTTTCTTTTTATTTTATTCAATATTATTTGCAAGCCAGAAACACGAGCGTGTGATTTTTATTTATTTTAACATAAAAATTACTTTTGTTTTGTTTTTTTAATTTTTACAAGAATAACAACAACAAAATTTAAAATCTTTATAAATTTTGGATGAGTGATTTTAACAGCGATAGTTATTGTTTCCACACCATAACTAAAGACTTTCTTTTCGTTCATGTTTTTTTTTATTGCTGTTACTGTTTGAAAAATTGCTTAACGTTTCTTTTTTTTATTTTCTTTCAAATTTTATATGTATTGTATTTAATGAAAAATGTAATTAATTTATTTGAAAATTTATTTTCAATCTGGCATGTATTTTCCCCATTTTTAAGGCACGTCTTAAGATTTTTAACTGATTGTGGTATTTATACAAATAGAGTAAGCAGACAATACAAATTGCATATACGTAAGCAGAGATGGGAACAAAAAACTACTTAAAATGTATAAAAAAAAATTTTTTTTTTTAACTACAAATTTTTTTGTTAAGTAGAAACAGTTAAAAATAAAAAAATGCAGCCTAAACATGATGGAAGAATACTCAAGTTTTTTTAGAAAAATTTTTAGTTAAAGAAGGAATTTTGTAAGTTAAAGAAGGAAGAAAAAGTGCCGGAAAACTAGTATGCATAACATAAGTACTCACGTTTTAGACCGTAAAATTGAAAAACTGAAAGCTGAAACCCCGTTTAAATTTTCTTCAAGTCATACCTACATGATTTTTAAATTGACTTACTACTTTTAAATATCTTAAAGAAGTTGCGACGGAAAAAAAGTTTTTTGTGCAAAATTTAGAAAATTTTTCATTATCAAAAGATTATTTAAAATAAAGTAAGAAAAAATAATATTCAGGCATTGGCTGAAAATCACATTTTATCACGAACTTCCTTAGAGTATAAAGACTATCGTGCGTGTTCTGTATTCCACACAGATTTGAAAAAATGTGGGATTACATTTTTCTCTTCTTGTTAAATGAACACTTTTATGTTTTTTAATTCTAACAATAATTTTGTACCCAAAATAAATCAAAAACAAAATTTTAAAAATCTAAAAATGGACCACAGAATAGTTATAAGGTGCTCAATTTTTCAATTCCGAATAAAATATTCGGATTCGGAATACAGAACAGCCAAATCCGTTGGAAAACAAACATTTTTATACAGAACAAGCAAACAGAAAAAAAATATTATTTATATAGACAGAAGATATTTAAAACTTATGGGGCTATATGGTCTTCTTTTTATTTAAACAAATTTTTTGAAAATTAAAAATTTGTTAATTTTGAATAAAAAAAAAAAAATTATTTTCGATGAGCCATAACCATAGTCACAAAAAAGTGGGCATTTATTAAATTATCATATGATTTTTAATAAAATTTTAACTGAAACCATAAATATGTTTATAGTGAACATAATAATGAGAAAATATGGTTGAATATAAATTGTTTTCTATTTTGTCTCTTTCACCACCATATAAATAAACTGAGTATAAAACAAAAACTTAATCGTTCAAACTCAACTGATCTTTGTGACTAAAGTGGTTGAGTGGCGAGTTAATGCTTCCAAAGTTCAAATAAAATTCAAACCCGCTGTATTATGTAATCAATGGAATAAAAAAAAATTTATTTTAAGTTCCTATTAAATCTTTTTTTTAAATATTTATATAAAAAATGTATATATTTAAAAAAATAAAAAAAAAAATAATAATAAAAAATTATAAAAAAATAATAAAAAAAATAATAAAAAAATATGATAAAAAAATAATAAAAAATTAAAAAAAATAAATTTTTTAGCCTTGACCGGGGATTTAACCGCAACATCTGCAGTTGAAAGGTATTTTTAATATGTTTGATTTAAAAATATATGTATATGGTTAGATGTAATCATAAATCTAACCATACTATGTTTCAACCATAATTTTTCTTTGCGTGTATACGAGTATATTCTATTTTCATTCTTCTCTTCTCTTTTACATTCGAATGCCCTTTGGAAAACAACAATTTCAAAATAACCCAACACAATTCAGGAATTAAGCACAAATACAGATTAATTTTTTGTTAAACTTTTGAATTTCAAATTGATTTCTAAAATCAAGCCAAAAAAAGAAAAAACAATAAAAATATGCTTGAAAATCCTTTCTCTGCTTATAGCATACGTACAAGCAGATGTATTTGCTAATTATATAAAAAAATTGCTACAAATTAATCATAAATATTAATAGTAAAATAAAACAAACTAAAAATTGAAAATAAAGTAATAAAATACTAACCAAACCATTCTTCACTTAATGGTGCTGCTTTATGCTGGTCTTCAATATTTTTAACATTTTTACTTGTATTTATTTTATTTTTATTATTGTTGGTATTTTTTATCCCAAATATGTAGGAGGTTTGCTTAAATTTTCCACTTAAAGCGTGGCTGTTGCTGTTGTTGTTGTTATTTAATTTTGTTTTTGTTTCAGTTATATTTTCATTAATATGATTTTTATTTTTTTTATTTAAATTTATAGAATTATTTGTAGAATTGCACTTGTCATATGACGCTTTGGTATTATCAGCTGCTGAAGAGGAGCAGCAGGTGTTTTGTTGTTGATTTGTGTTGTTGTTGTTATTTACACGAACACTATTCCGATAAAGCTTACGAGCCGAACGTAAAAAACTTAACAGCCGAGTATCGGAAGCACAACATTTGTTGTTGCTATTGTTATAGGCAGGAGTATTTACACTAAATCCATTGACAAGAAATATAGAACTAGATCCCGATATAGTTTTAGGTGTGACCTTTTTTATAGCCTTAGGAGTTAGACTACATTTATTGAGATTGTAAAATGTTTTAAAATACAAATCAGATTTCTGATTGTATTGCTGTTGATTATTTGGTACCGAGGATAGGCTGCCAGTAGCTGTTAGTGGTTTATGTTTATTGCGGCTGGAGTGACATTTGTGTTGCTGTAATTCTTTGTGGGTTACAGAACTGGCACTACGTTGCAGACATGAGGAGCTATTGCGTCCTAAGCCTAAATCACTTTTATGACATCCTAAATTTGACTGACGCTCAGCAGATTGTTTGCACCAATACACTTTATTGCTGCCGAAATAATAACGTTTGCGATTATCCGATTTGGGAGTACGTGGTCTTTTGTTGCGATTAATAGAATTGCTGCTACTGGATAGTTTTTGGCCGCTTCTTATAGAAGAGTTGGAGGTATGCGATGAATTGGAAGAATTAATAAAATTTTTGTCATGATCCAATATGCTAGTAGCCGATTTATCCTTGTCACTGTTAAACGTTTTCGATAATAAAGATGAGTTAGAAGAGTTTGAAGACGTTGAATTGTTATCAGTAGTAGTAACTGTGTCTCTGGGGTTTGTGGTGTCCCCAGTTGTTGCATTAGATGTGGAGGTGGATGATGAGGTCAAAAATGAATTGGATTGTATGAACACACCATCACAGGTAATTTTGATTGTTGTCACCATGATTTTTGTTAGCAAACATATTTAATTGTTTTTGGATTTTGTCGCCGAATTTTTGTTTTTGTTTTACAGTTTTATTTTTATTTATTAAAGTTCATTATGGAAGGCTACATTTTAAATGAAGTTACAATTGCAATGCTTTGTTATTAGTAATTATTTTCGAATTTATGGTAAATTGTATACACGCAGAGAAAATATATGCCACTCGTTATTACACGTCATGTGAGCAATCGCATATTTTTTGACATTGTAAAAAATGCATACTGTCCGAGTGGTAAATTCAGGGCTACGCAATGAGAATGTTAATGTGCTCGATTGGCCCCCTTACTAACCACACCTTAATATCATTTCAAAACGTTTGAGGATGGATATCTCGTAAAGTGTATGCTTCCGAAATGCCCTATAACCTACAAGCTTTTGAAAAAATTTTGTTAAAGGGGGTCCAATTCATGTGGCAAGTAGTGCATTTATGCTTTCAATTAAAGCTTTATCAAAAACTAGCATTTAACTCGCTACTTCGTCAGCGAAATACCATTCTATTGCTAATATAACTTAAGTGAGTGAAGACAAATCTGCTGGGTTAAATATGTTTTAACGTAACCCGTTACGTTTTTTAGTATTTGTAAATATCTTTTTAGAATTTATGGCATATTTATGAAATACGTCTTACGTCATTAAATATTTAGGCGAAATATAAGTGCGGGTACAAATATGCATAAATACGTTAACTTCTCACAAAGATTACGGGATAGAACACATATCATTTTAAAGGGTAGGTTGTCTAGATTTGTAATCTACTGCCCAAACACTCAGAAGTTAAATTTTTTTTTTTAATTTCCATATACCCCAGTACTCTTGTTCTCAAGGATTTTGGCAGTTTCCGTTTTGCATCATAAAATAAAAACTACGAAATTTTCCAAAAATATTAAAACACTTCCAGAAAGTTTAGAACCTACAGATTAAATACCTTTTTAGATTTGGTAATTTTCAAAAGCAAAATCGGGAATAGTACCTCGGCAAAGCAACAGCTTTGGAGTATATGCAAAATTTAAAAATTTTTAAAAAATACTGCAAAGTAACTTCTGAGTATTTGGGCGGTAGATTACAAATCTAGACGACCTCCCCTTTAGAATGATATGGGTCCCATCCCCTAATCTTTTATGGTTCGTCCGGAAGTCACTAAAATTCCTCAAAGCAACGCCACTGGGGTATATGGAAATTTCAAAATAATTTTAAAAATAGCCCAAAGCAACTTCTGAGTGTTTGAGAAGTAGATTACAAATCTAGACGCTCTCCCCTTTAGAATGATATGTGTCCCATCCCGTAATCTTCTATGGTTCGTTCGGAAGTCACTAGAATACCTCATAGCAACAGCACTGGAGTATATGGAAATTTCAAAAACTTTTTAAAAATAGTCCAAAGTAACTGCGATAGATTACAAATCTAGACGATCTTTTCTTTAAAATGATATGTGTTCCATTTTGTTTTCATAAAAAAACAAAAAAGTACCATTAAATTTAATAAAAAGTACCATTTTAACCCTTTAATGATTTTTGACTCTACTCAGGATCGTTTAATTCCCATCTCGCACTAAAATATCAAAACGTACCAAAATAATCAACAAAAAGCACCATTTGTCCTTTTAATGATTTTTCACTTTGTTTGAGTTATGACCAACACATAGACTTTTTAGTTAAAGTCTGTTTGTAATAACCAAAAATCATTTATCTGTTCGATAACATCCAACTTTTAGTTATCGTTTAGTTGTGAAAATGGTGCTAAAAGTTATTCATTGATTAAATGAAATATTTTACAAATTACAAGAATTAATGAAGAATTTTCAATAAATATATGAATGAAATTGTTTAATTTGATTAAAGACTTCATTGCCATTAGATAAATGAACACAGTTTAGTTCTATGAATAATTTAATTGGATTAATCATAAAATTCCAAAGATTATTTACACAAAATTTTTGCAGTGAAGAGATAATTGCCAAAAATGCTTATGTTGGGGGGAAAAATTCAATTTTCTTTTGTCCAACAGCCAGCCAGCATTGCTTTCAAGTCATAACAAAATTTCACCCAATATTTTACCAAATGAATCGTTATAATGCCATTCAAAAAATTAGGTTAAATTTTAATTTACAAAATAAATTCGCACTTGAAACTGTCTGTCGTACAAATGAAATGATAAACTTTAGCCTTTCCACCTGTGATAAAGAGCACAATAATTTAACACACA
This sequence comes from Thelaira solivaga, assembly GCA_947397855.1. Lineage (NCBI taxonomy): Eukaryota > Metazoa > Arthropoda > Insecta > Diptera > Tachinidae > Thelaira > Thelaira solivaga. The sequence goes on from OX377610.1 coordinate 76,392,797, forward strand.
TAAAGAGCAATTAGAAAGAAACATTTAAGTACTTACATACATACATACTTAGGTATGAATGCATGTATGTATTTGAGTACTCGTATATTGTAGTTGGTTAAATAGCTGATCTCTGTTATTGTTAACATTTTGAAAGCATGAATGTTTAAAAACTAAAGCATATAAATTGAATTAACAAAAATTAGAAAAAAAAAAAATAAGTAAATAAATAAAGAAAATTTATGCTACGAAGGCAATGAGTGTGTAAAAACAAACTAAAATCAATTTTTTTTTAAAGAAATTCAAGTCAAGTATTACACGGCAGAAAAGGCGTCTGTCTATGTCTAGTACTAGTACATGGCATGTATGTTTGAATGTAGTGAAATGGAAGCTCAAACGACATACAATCGCTATTGTTGTTATTCTTGTTGTTTTTATTGTTAATACTATTTCAAAACTAAATAAAAACTAGATGTGTTGTAAAATAATACAAACAAAAATATTAAAAGAAAAAAAAAAACTACATTGTGCTGCAACAGTATTGGTGCTCTAGTTTTTGTGGTTCGTTTACACTTAAAAAATGTGTAAAATAAAATGAAAAAAAAAAAAAACGTAAACAATATTAAGAAAATGAAGAGCAAAAAGTTATTGAGGACAATTCAAAAAAGTATTAAAGTATATAATAATACATATAATACTCATACACATATAATAATAGTAATAGGTACATAATTATTTTTTTTAACAACACAATTTCGCGATACTTCTTGGCTCATCTGCAGAAAACACCCAAGGTCTAGGCAGGGGGCAGGGGGCAGGGATCGAACCTGCGACCCCCAGATTGGTAGGTTAGTAAGCTATCTACTAGTCAATTGCATTTGTTGAACTGTTATTTCAATGCAATTTATTTACTTAAAAATAAATTTAAGAGACCATGAATTTTATTTAGTTCTCCTGAAGCCAAATTCTCGCTTTCGCTGTCGAAATAAAAACTACAATTTTAATCGATTTCATGAAATATTGAATGCTACAATATTTAATGTTTATTTTATTCCCGTTCTTTACGTAATTTTATACGTTTAATCAGAGAGGTTAAGTTCTCGAGTTATTGCAAATTTATATGCACCAACACCCTAAATAGGATGGAAAAAAATTAATCGCAATTAATTACTCGAAAACGAGTACAAACAATCTGGAAAACTGGAAAAAAGTAGACTTTTGTTCAGCTGTGTAATAATTAAAACACAATTTACAATTCAGAAAACAATATTCAAGAAATTATTTTATAATTTCTGCCAAATGTGTGTAAAATTTTGACATACCATGTTTTAAACAAACGAGGTTGTCTACTTTGACGCCATTATGAGTAACGCTGTTTTGGCACAGGGTGCTTCAAAATATAATTATCTAAAAATCTGAGCTCTCTACTTCAAACCAAATCTGTAGTTTCTAAGCTTTCTAGAAGTGCTTAACCATTTTAGGAATATTTCGTAATTTTTATTTTATGATGCAAAAAGAAAATGGAAATTTCCAAAAAAAAAATTTTAAAAATAATCCAAAGTGATTTCTGACTACTTGTGCAATAGATTGCAAATCTAGACAATCTACCTTTAAAATGATATGTGTTCTATTAGGTCTCATGCCTTAAGAGAAGGGTTTATCCCCTGTAGCCTTCATTCCTCATTTGTACTAAGTGAAATTTTCAATGTTTTCTAAAAAATTTCACAAATACAATTGGGAGAAACTGTATTCCCAGGATGATAGCCCTATCCATTGTGGTTGTTTTCCATTAGGTCCCATTCTTTGAGATAAAAGGGTTCGGCCAGAATGACTTTATCTCTCTATAAACCCCTTTAAATTCAGAAGAATATGTATCGAAAAAAAATTTTTTTATCGCATGCGATATTTTAAAAAAACCTATTTAACTAGACATATTTATCTTCACACACATAAATTCCGTAACAAAAAAATTTCATATCTATTAGGTGTACAACTTTGCTTCCGCCGTTTTGCAATAGATGGCTGTAGCGGTAAGTGGTAGTCAAAATAAATAGATCGTAGATGTCATATAATAAGCTTAGGTATTTGAAAACATAACGCCATCGAAATAAAGGGTGTCGCAACAAGAACGCAAGATTTAAATTTGGCGCCATTCGAAGTGTCATTGTTTGACATGTAAACAATTGTTATTGTTTGCTAGTAGAAGGTACGAGGTTAGTAAAAAATTACCATGGACAGCGAAGGGACTTCGTTAATTGGGTATTGGAGAGACAATATGAAAATGCTGATTTTGCCGATAAACTCATCTTCAGTGACGAGGCCCATTTCCATCTTGATGGCTTCGTCAATAGGCAGAATTGTCCCATTTGGGGTGAGGAAAATCCTCGAGTGATTCACGAGAAGCAAATGCATCCTCAACGTGTCATTGTGTGGTGTGGTTTTTGGGCTGGAGGAATCATTGGACCTTTTTTTTATGAAAATGAGGCAGGTCAAGCTCAAACAGTCAATGGTGACGGGTATCGTGAAATGATAACCAGTTTTTTCTTGCCTAGAATTGAAGAAATGAATGTGGAGGGCTTGTGGTTTCAAAAAGACGGCGCCACATGTCATACAGCCAGAGAAACAATTCAATTGCTGCATCAGTCATTTATTTAAAATTTAAATCTTGCGTTCTTGTTGGGACACCCTTTATTAGTGGATTTGTGTCTGCATCATAAAGTTATTCGCGATTAAACATGTCGGCTTACGAGCCAAATTCTCGTCCTTTGCGGGAGGTTTTAATTTTCTGCTTTAATATGAAGAAATCTGAGGCTGAGGCTCATCGAATACTCTAAATTAGTGAAAGAACGTGCCGAGAGTGGTTTCAACGCTTCAAGAAAGGTGATTTTTGGCGTCGAAGACCGGCATGGCGGTGGAAGAGAGAAGGTTTTCGAAGAGGCATTACTTGATCAAGACTCGTGTCAAACGCAACAAGAATTGGCAGGATCATTGGGAGTGAAACAAGGAAATTGGGTGCCGTATAAGCTGAAGCCGATAGAGGTTGAACGGCGTTTGTTTGCTTGTGAACAGCTGCTTGCAAGGCAAAGACGGAAGGGATTTCTGCATCGCATTGTGACTGGGGAGGAAAAATGGGTTCATTACGATAATCCCAAGCGCTAATACAATGTTTTTAAATTGGCTTACTAGTAAAAGTTGTGATTAAAAAAAAAACGATTTTAGGCAAAAATTGTGAAATTTCTAAGTTGAAAAAATGATTTAAAATAAAGCTAAATAAATTTAAATTTTAAATAATTTTTTTAACTTAGAAATTTAAAAATTTTTGCTAAATAAAGGTTCAAAACGGAATCTTGTAATTCTAATTGAGGGCCGTTAGGCCGCCACGTAAACCAAGCTAAATAAAAATCGACTATTTTTTTTCCACAATCAGATGGCCTTATAAGTTCTAAACAAAATGAGTCCTTTTTGATATTATTTTTAATTAAGTGATGCGACTTCATTATGAAAAAAAGAAGAAAAAAAACCTTTACTTTGGCCCTATTTCTTGACAAGCGAACGATAGCTTCTTTGCTACATTCTTATTAAAAAAATAAATAAATTAAAAAAACAGATACAGATAGAGGCAGTTAAAGTCAACCGTCTTGACAAAATAAAATTTTGTATTTTCCTCCCTTAGCCCACTTCTCTCTACTTGAAACTCAGCCTGACTTTATTATTTTCGCAATTAATTTCTGTGATTTTAAATAAAAAAAAAAAATAGTATTTATAAGACAAATTTAGTATGTGGTAGTTGTAGCAGCAGGAAATGAATGATAGCAAAGAAATCTCAAGTAGACAACAATATTTATTATGTTAGGGTTTAATTACTACCACAACAGATTTGTTGTTGTTGTTGTTGTGCAAATAAAATTTCTATTTAAATACAAGAGTAATTGTCTGTCGCTTAAAATTAAACAAAACAGACATTAAACAAACAGCAATTAATATTAATGAATAATTCAAACAAGTGAGAAGTGAGAAGTGAGTAGTGAGAAGCAGTAGGCTGCAGTAAAACAAACAAAAAAGTTTTATTTATCTACCAGCCAAATGACCAAATTTAACAATAATAAAAACAGCATTAAAAATTTTAAAAATATAACGTGAGGCTTACAAAAAAATTATTTATTATAATTTATTATTTTTATGTATTAAATTGTTGCAAAGATTACATTATTGTTACCAACTGTATTTTTTTTTTATATAAATTTGTGTTTCTTTTTTTAAACGAATTTGCATGAAAAATTGAAGAGCAACAAACAGTAAAACGTTTAAATCATTTTAATTTAAATGTAAAAAACAATAAATAATTTCTCAAGCCCATTAACAAACAGAAATCGGCTTATTTGTTGCAGCAACTTCGTTATGAAAATAAAAAATTATTTTACAGAGAAAAAGTTATTTAAAAATGATTTTAATTTATCTACTAACACTTTTATGAAGAAAAAAAAATATTTTAACATAAAAAGAAAACGAACACAAAATTGAAAATATAAATAGCAAAACGTTCCATTTTTATAAATCGATTGATTTTCATCATTGTGTGTATGTTAGTGGTAAAAGTAATGCAACACACAGCTTTGGTAGCAATTTCTTCAAGCAAAACATTACGACGATTCAAAAATAAGCACATAAAAGATTACACAAGTCAACTTTTGGAACAGAGCAACTGAAAACTGTTGCCAATGTGTTTAGAGCATCTATTTCAAATCAGTTAATCCCTTTTAGAAGATAGTCTCTTCAGAAGTGCTAGGCATTCCCAAGGCAGTTTTGATGTTGTATATTAAAGGCACAGGCACTGTGCGCCTGTATAATGCCGCCCTGCTGTTAAATTAAATATAGATGTGACTGTTATTTGTGTCCCTTTCAGGTTATTCTCTAAGGCAGAGCTCGATAGCATGTATTTCAGCCTGAAAACTGAGTACCGCCTACTGCGTTTCCTGAGATTTTCATCAAATACCCCGGCTCCAATACCTTCAGAGCTATCTGTGTACAATACATGTGACCTTAAATCGGTTTGGGGTTTGTTATGTTCCCAATTAATCCTAACTGGGAATGCTAAGTTGTGCGCGAACCTAAGTGATTCTATAAATCGTAAAAAGAGTCAAAGAAAACTCAACTATGATCATCAATTTAATAAAACCCTAACTCTAGCTGGCAGCTAATGATAAACATAATTTACTTAAGGACACTTAAACCTCTAACTGTCCAGCAAAAAGTAATGCCGGTCTAGAAGCAATTAAATAAGGCCTTCAATGATAGAGCCGCTCTTAAAATAGCACATTTATAGAGCATGATTTTTATGCACGACAGAGTCACCTAGAACCAATAGCTCTAGCTGCCAAACAATGCTTATTTTATGCATTATTTTATGCATTCATTGATATTGTAAAGAAAGAAAAAAGAAACTAAAGGGTGATCCAAACATAGTGCACCATGTTAATTGTGAGTTGTTGGCCCAACTTAATTTGACATCTTTTTGTTGCAGTGTTTGACAAATCTAGCCATGGAGCGCTACATAATGGAGCAGCACGTTGGGCGTTCGCATCAAAATGGATTTCGTGCACTTTTTTTGGTCTAAATAATCGACTACATATGTCCACAAATTTCAGCGAATCGGGTTTGTAGGAAATGTGCTCACCCAGTTCGTTCTGAGAAAAATATTGTTGCTCTTCGGGATAGTGTGGCAGAGGTTGGCCAAGAAGTTATAGTGAATTGTGTTCGTTATCACGAGATGTTAAAGGACTTGAGGACACAAATCTGCATGATATGTGGTTTCAACAGGATGGTTTCACTTGCCACACAACTAACGAAACAGTGGACGTATTATCTAAAGTAGTGGCGATGTTAATTCACCGTCACGATCATGTGATTTGAAACCGTTGGATTTCTTTCTTTGAGAATATTTAAAAGAAAAAGTGTACCTTAATAAGCCAAGAACAATTCAAGAGCTAAAGAATAAAATAATTTGGCAAATTAACGACATTAAACCTCAATTATGTCTGAAAGTCATTGAAAATATGGACCATCCGATAGATCTTTCTATCATAATAAAATTTATTAAGGTAATTGTGTGAAAACTTTTTATTTTATTTACAATTCACATAGTGCGTTTTGGTTTGGACCACCCTATTTTTCATAATTTTCAATTTAATTCATACCACTAACTGGACTCGAATCAGAGAATCTACAGCATAAGCTTGTCACTCAAGCTCTGGTTAAGTATGAATGATTGAGTTTTTGTTTTATTCTTACTTTCAATAAATTACTATGGATGCACACACACACACACACACACAAAGACAGGCACGCAGTCGATGTAAGTAAAAATTAAAGGGCTGCACAAGCATACTTGAAAGCCTCACATCACTACAAACCTGTGTAATATTTTATAAAAAAACTGCTTGTAAGCTATTTCAAGTATGCTTTTAGTTCAAATGTATTTCTAGCTATTGCTTACATTAGTGCTTCTCGGAAGTAATAAATTCCAATTTGAAACTGATTTGTACTCGTGAATTTTGTTTGCCGTTTTATTTCGTATTTATTTGAGGACCATTCGAAAAAGTTTCTCCAAAAATTTTACATATTTAAAGCTTCTGTGGAAAATTCCATTTTTAGCTTGTGAGAATACACATTGAAACCCATTTAATTACTATTGCTTCTAAATCAAGATTTGTTTTGGTGAGTGTGGTGAGCCAGTATTTTAGTTATCACTACATAGTATAAAGCAAAGTCGCTTCCCGCGTCTGTCTGTATGTATGCTTAGATCTTTAAAACTACACAACGGGTTTTGAGGCAGTTTTTTTTAAAGAGTGATTCAAGAGGAAGGTTTATATGTAAATATAAACCGCCGGCAGGTAGCGCTATAGTCGGTATCTGGCTTATTTGCCTACTAACTGTTTTTACCCGGTCTCGCACGGTTCTTTACTCTATGAGTACGATTTCTTAGTGTAAGAAGATCGAATATATAAAAATTTTAAGGTAAGACAACGTTTGTCGGGTCAACTAGTAATACATAAATCAAAATCTCTTTGTTATAATTTATTATTAATTTTCCGAATTTTAGTTTTTTTTTTCTTTTTCATTTAAATGATTTTTAACTTTAGTGATGCGATGTGGTAATAAAATTTATAAAACCAACAAATGAACCTCAAACTACATTGTAAGTGAAAGTGATAGGTATAAAGAAGCGCCAGTCCGTAAATTTTTTGTTGGTGGATTTTTTTTAAATAAAATTTAAAAAAAGGAAAAAACCAAAACATGTTTTAAAACACCCAGAAAATAAAACAAATTGTTGTATACAAAAGCTGGTAAATAAAAAAAAGAAAAGTTTTTTTTTTTTGGCCCTGAAATAGTGATTATGTATTTTAGTTTAACTACATAAAAACACAAGTTGCGCATGCGTAAATTTTAATTTTATGGGTAAGAGAAGCATGTGATGCCGCGTGTATGTACTCGTACCTTCGAAAACTTACGAAATTTTTTTTTATTTAATTCACTAATGAAAGTCTTGATTTTTCAAGCCAAAAATATTAAAAAAAAAAAGAAAATTTATTTTCGTATTACAAAAAAAAAACAGTAAAGCAGCCAGTAATTAATTCATAAAACGTCCACTTTCACTTAGTGAAAAAGAAAATAAAAAAACAAAGTATAATAAGATGACGGTAAAGCGTTTTTCTTTTGAATTTGTTGGCTGCCAGTTGCCAGTTTTGGAATGGAAATGTAAACAAAATGCAAAGCAAATGTAACAAATTTTTTTTAAAAACACTAAAATGATAAAAGAAAATTTAAAAAAAATATTTTTTTATTGTGGTTAATAAAAAAATAGGTTTTTTTATCTTTCTAATTTTGTGTTGTAGGTTTTTCTTTTAGTCTTTACAACGTACCGTTTATTTGTCATTGTAAGTAAGTTGACGCTGGAGATGATGATGGCGGGCGCTATGGCAGTATTACAAACAATTGTGTTTAAAATGTAAAGAAAAATTGTGAAAACTTGTTTTGTGTGTGTGTGTGTAGTGGTTTTTTTTGCGTAGACAAGTTTTTATTTCATTTCAATTATTGCTGTCGAGTTAGTTCTGTCAGTGAAACAATACAAAAAGTTACAGTGAATGTGGTGCAAGTTTACGATGACTAATCGTCAATTGTTTATGGCTGGTTTTATACTAGACACATACACACATACATACTATTTTAAATAATAATAATTTTTCTTTTATTTAATTTATAAAATGTTAACTTTTTTAGGGCTCAAAGTATACTGAATGTATATATATTTAATTATTTACACCTCTGCTAAGTGTTAAATCATGTTTAGAAATTTGTTTAATAGAGATGGAATCGTGAGTGACTTTCACTTTCAAAAAAGCGCGCTTAGCTTGTGTATAGAAGAAATATTTGATCACAAAGTAAAGACCAAACAAAAATTAACAAAAGTTGGCTAATCTCACACTATCGCGGAGAACATCCCAGCAGGTACATACTGGCACTCAATATAAACTACCGTAGACTCCTGACGGGGTTTTTCAGAGGGCATTGTGGTCTTAGTTAATATTAGGACCAGCCAATGCAGGTGTTGTGGTTTCAGGCCATGTACTCTGTGACTGTCAAGCCTTAGGGTCTCATAGGGTAAGAATTCTTGCTGACTCCCAGAATGAGCCGAAAATCGTGTTGTAATATCAACATCGTATGTGGTCTATTTTATTGACAACGAGTGTTTTTAATTTTTTAACAAGCGTGTGCTATCGACAACGGTTGGTTATCAACTTAGAAAAAAGCTACGATTTAACTTATTTATTAACGCAGGTTGTCACCTTGTTAACGAACGTTGTAGAATTGACAATCATATGTTATCAAATTTCTAACTTATTAACAAGCGTTGTCAAATCGCCAATACATATTGTTACTTCAACTACCGTAGGGTATCATTTCGACATGCAAATGGTGTCATTTTGACCCCAGATGGTGTCGAGTTATTACCAGTATGGTGTCATATTGACACCAGATGATGTATATTTGACACCATTCTTTATAAATTCTGTTAAAATGTGGTTGATACACTATTGAAACCGTTTGTGATCATTTTGACAACGGATGGTGTAATTTTTTCTCCAGGTGTACAAAAGATATTATGGGTCAATCAATATATGGCCTAGTAATAATAATATTTAATCGTAGCTAGTGGAATATTAATATGCTTGGGTTAACAATAAAAATGTTAGTTAACCATAGACTACACTGAAAGAAATCTGTTCATATTTGCTCTGTCATATTCTCATTAAGCCAATTAAAAATTCGTTTTATTTAATTAAATAATTTATGAAAAGTTTAATTTATTATAGGCCACCCTCTGTTTTAGAGGGTAGTGCACTAACCTATCAATCTGGGGGAGCTCAAGTTCGATTCCTGTCTAGACCCTGGCTGTTTTTTGCAGTCAAGCCAAGTAACTTTGAGGATTTGTATTAGTTGTTATTGAAAAAAATATTTTATTAGTATAATGACCCTAAGTGGCAATTTTGTCGATATATAGATTTTAGCATAAACCCGTTATTTATTAATTTTTTTTTATTTTTTTTAAATTTTTTTTTTTTATTTTATTTTAATTTTTTTTTTTTTACTTTTTTTTTAACAACTAGTCAGGTATCGAACCTGCGACCCCCAGATTAATAGGTAAGTGCACTACCCACTTATCTGACGAGGCAACTAAAATTCCGTAATTGTTATTAAAATTAAATCAGAGGCCAAATCGTTACTCTCGTGATCGCACAACTTCAATGGAAAATTTAAAATTATTTCATACTAAAAAACCAATTTTGAAAGTCTCTTACACCCCAGTACTGTTGCTATTAGGGATTTTTACAATTTCCGAAGGAACCATAAAATATTACGACATAGGGCATACATCGTTTTAAAGCAGATGTCATCTAGGCTGGTAATCTGCTAATCAATTACTCAGAAATTACTTTGAAGTATTTAAAAAATATTTTTTTTAATTTCCTTAACCCCAATACTGTTGCTCAGAGGGAATTTTACAATTTCCAAAGGAACGATAAAAGATTACGGGTTGGGACACACACTATTTTAAAGAGGATGTCCTCTAGATTTGTAATCTGTTACTCGATTACTCAGAAATTACTTTGAAGTATTTAAAAAAAAATTTTTACCCCAGTACTGTTGCTCAGAGGGAATTTTACAATTTCCAAAGGAACGATAGAAGATTACATACCGTTTTGAAGGGGAGGTCCTCTAGGTTTGTAATCTGTCACTTAATTACTCAGAAATTAGAGTATTTTTAAAATTTTTTTTTAAATTCTCTCATACCCCAGTACTGTTACTCTGAGAGATTTTGTTGTTTTTATAATTTCTTATAAAATTATTGAAAATTCTTGAAACAGAACATAGCTCTGAATTAAAAAAAGGAGCTAACTTCACTGACCACCTGGAAAGGTGCATAGACCAACATGGTAATAACTGATTTAAAAATCTGTAACTGAAGATTATTCATTCCTAGTTTTATGCTGAATTTGTTACCTTCCTTTTTCTATCACTATGCCTTTCTTCTTTCTTTTCACAAAGCGATTACATAAGGAGACCATGTGAACCTCTTTTCAACTTTTTTTTTTGCCTTTCAAACATTAATGGCTACCCTATACTAGCAAGGGAAGACTGTGGTTGCCTTTTTAAACGTCTGTTTCTTTGCAGTGCAACAATGTCATATATGTATTCCTAAACGTAACTGTGTAAACTTTGACAAACTATGATCTTCCTAGTTATATTTTTAGCAACAAGCTTGAAATAAAATAAATCAATTAAAATGGCAACGCATTTCACTTTCAATGCAGTAAAATTATTATTTAGAATAGAGTCATATCTAAATTGGCACGAAAAGCTTTTTTTATCTGTCAAAAATTCTCATGTCTATACAAAATGTAGGAAACACACCGAAATAACTCGACGAAGCTCTTAACGCTTGGAAAATCAAACTGTGACAGCGCGTTTTGCAGTGAAGTTGGCTGCAAAACATTTTTTTTATTTTTGTTTAGTTATGGTTGACCAGTAATAACATTTTAGCAAGTGTTTTTAATCTAGCGCTTTTAACTTTATTTTTGTTTGTGTTTAATGGATTTTAATAAACAAGATGTTTCCTACTACTGTAGGGCAGGACATTTTAACATAATTACTAAGCGCTAAAAAACGCTTCGCTTGCCACTCCAATTCAGATTGAACTGTTAGCTGTAGAAGCAATTAGGACTATGAGTTTTTATACCTTAACAAACTTAGCACAAAAATTAACGCGGACTTTGAGAAAAAAAGTTTTAGAAAAACTTGAAAAAATTACACTTTTTTATTTTTATTTTTTTGTTAAACAAAATAAATTTTGAAATCGCTAGCATAAAATGGTTTCCATTTTTCAGAGAATTGTATGACCATCTTAAAGAGAATGGGCCATAATCATAGTCACAAAAAAGTAAGCTCTTATTAAGAGCAGACTTTTGTTCATAAGAATCATATGAATTTAAATTCGTTTTTAAACTTTAGTGTGACTACTATTATGGCACTATTTGTTTTATAAAATAGAAAAATTAAAAAAAAAAAAAAAAAACAACACAAATTTATTAAAATAATTTTTTTTAATGAGATTTAAAATGAAATCAAATAATTTTATTTTATGAGTTTTTGCTTAATTTATATAATTAATTGTTTTCTTTTAATTTCAATTTAATAACTCATTAAAGTTTCCAAGGCTTTTCTTTAGATGCCTTAAATTGTATTTTCACAATCTAAATTTTATAACAATTTGAAGGCGTAAATTAATGTTGAAATTATATTTTTGTTTTTAATGAGAAGAGCTTAGTGAAGGGCTGTTTTTTAATCAAAGAAAATGCAGTTTTATTATTCTTTTTTAACAATTGCTTTTGTAAATTATTATTGTATATAATTTTTTATTATTATTTATAATAATAATTCCAGATATAACACAGTTGTAGGTTGTTTAATTTTATTTTTAAACAATTTTTGTAACTTTCAAAAAACTGTTGTTGGTTGGTTGTCATTAAAAAATTGATGATAATAAAACAATAAATCAGAAAAATATGAACGGAGCTTTAGCTGGTGATACAAAAATATTTAAAATTTTTTTTAATAAAAATAAGTCAAGCTTTGTTGTTGCTGTGTTTTGGTTTTATTCTTCTTTTTTCATACAAATTTTATTGCTATTTGAAATTAATTTAAATAAAAACGCAGTAGGTCTGCATTGTTGTTTGGGCTTTCTGTTTTTTTTTTTTTTTTAATTTATCACTCTACAAATATTTTTTATTGCAAAACTGTGTTTTACATATTTTTTGTTATTTTATTTATTTATTATGTCACGTTTTTAATAATTTACTCTTCATTTTATTTTTGTTTCTTTTGTACTTTTTCTGTGCATCAAGCTTTGGCCATCCATTATTTCAGTTTTATTTATTTATTTATTTTTGTTTTTTCATATTTCAATGATACACGTTAGTTACGTTTTACATAAAATTTTCGATTTTTAATTTGTCCGTAACAAAGTTGTTGTAACCACCAAGTTTGACTATCAACTAAACTTGTTGTTGACTTTGTTTAAAAGCATTTGCCCATATTTAACAAAACTTACAAGCGTAGAGTAGATAAACTGTTAAATATATTCTCTCACACCGTAGATTTATTAAGCGTTGTTGAGTGATGATGAGCTACCAGTAATTAGTATTGCTAGTGAGATATTTTATTAAAAATACAGTAAACTATAGCAAACGTTAACTTGTGTGTTTGTCAATTCATACATTTAAAAATATTTTAAATAAATTTAATGGCAAATAATGAGTTTATATAAAAAATATAATATTTTCCCTACTATGGTTCACAACTTTTATGAAAGTTTGGTCGTGTTTCCTAGTTCAAATAATTTTTTGCTTCCATTGACTTGCTTATATGAAAGGAACACTTGCAATTAGGCTTGTGGCGTTCATGTCCAACCTATTTCATATGAACGATTCAGCAAATTGAACGTTTCGAAAAAAAAAAAAAAATCCATTAGTAGACGATTGCAAAGCGTATCTCAACTAGCAAATATCAGTGGTTACTTAAGACGACCAAATCCTCTTAGCTCCAGATCGGTTTTAGAAACAGGAGACTTTCTTTTCTCTCTTCTTTTTCTCTTAAGTTTTTTTTTAATAGTAGACAGTCAACAGACTTAATTTCTTTTGTTGAAGTACAGATACCAAGTATTCACCTTAACGTTAGTTCACTGTAGCATTTGTAGTTTTTTAAGGAGAGTTGTAGTATTACTTTTCAATTAAGAAATTTACTTAATATGATTGAGAAATTTATTACTTACAAAAAAAAAAAAAAAATCAAAAAATGAAAATTTAAAACAAAGCGTTTGCTATTCCAAGAAATAAATTTTGGTAGGTAATCAGGATTTTGATGACAGTATTAAAAAAACTATATATAAATTATTAAAATAAAAATACAGAGTTTAACTCTAAGAATAATAGAAAAAAACATTATGTCTTCAACAATCTGTTCAAAGAACATTGCATAGTAGAATTTTACGGGGACTTTTTCTGGTGTAGACACTGTAGAAAATTTCATTTTCAAGAACCGTGCATGGGGGACTAATGATATTTCTGTTAAAGAAAATTTATTCCCCAAAAGGGGAGCTCATTACCTTCAGTTTAAGGTAGGTCTCGTCCCCGTACCTTTTCTGGTGTGGACATTGCACAAAATTTCCTTTCCATTTAAAAATTTGTTAAAGATGCCAAAAGGGGAGGCTTCCGCAAGGTGCTCTGCTGACTGCAGATTTCTTAACTATTTAGTAAAGCCGTTTCGTGATAAAGCGAGTTAGAGGTCCTTTGAGCCAAAAATCAAAGTACAAAGTTCTTTCTTTATCAGAAATGTGTGATAGAAACTAACACATTCATCTGATCCATGTTTAAGACAGAGATACACAAAATTTCTATCACATTTTTTTAAATAACCTTAAGAACTTGATAGAAACTTTCTTTTACGCTATGATAGATATTTCTATCAACAATGTCAATCAAACGACAGATCAATCGAGTGTTACTGTTCTTATGGGGTTGCTATGCTTTAAAATTATTAGGTAAAAGATGCTAAATATTTATAGCCTTTTGTCAAAATTATTTTAGTTTTTGTTATTTTATTTTTTTTAAGAATTTTTTTAATTACGTTTGCAATAAAAAAAAATCAAGAAAATTTTGAATTTTAAGATCTAATTTTTTTTTATAAATTATTTAACAAAAACGATCAAATAAACTTAGATCGTTTCCTTTTTAATTGAAACGGCTAGTTTATTAATCTTGAGGTTTATAATTATTTTTTTATAATTTTTAATTGTATTACGAAGAAGCTATGCAGAGTTAAAGCGAAATAACGATATAAAAATAAATTTATATAATATGACCTCAAGCTTAATAAACTAGCCGTTCCTTTTTAAAAGTTTTTGTGATTTTGCTTAGTGATTTAGCTTTTTCTAGCCTTTTTTTTAGACAACCTAGTTTATTTATTTTCTAGCTCCCGGCAACACGGAATACTTCTAACATAAATTTTCAGTATTCAAATGACGTAATTTTTATTTAATTAAAATTGCATTGAACGGAAAAAAAGTAATTTTGAGAAATGTCTAGATACAGTTACTGGCAAAAATCAATATGAGTATGTATGCATGCCTGTATAACAAATACGTAAAGTAAAGTAAATAAATGAATGTTTTTTGCTTAAAAGTATAATGATGTTCAACTAATCTGCATTCAATGAACGTGACTATTTTAAACTAAAATTTACATGAAATTTCTTTGAATAAAATATTGTTTTCTTTTAAATTGAAATTGAAAATTTTCAAAGAAATCGGTAGATGATGGCTGCATTTTTTTTATGTACTCGTACCAAGAATATTGCAAGTACATTTTACATTGATGGCTTTTGTTTTTTTGTTCGGTTTTACATTTTCATTTTCTTTTCGTTTGTAGCATAAAGCCTTTCATATCAACATCTAATTCTTTTTTCTTCTTCTTTACTGCAAGTGTAACAAAAATCTAACTGTATATTAGTCAGTCAATGCTTTACTATTTTTATTTCTATTGCTGGTTCTTTCTCTTAATCTTAATATCAATTTGAAAGTAAGACGTGAGTTTTTGTTTAAAAATTAGCGTTAAACTTTAGCCCAACAGTTCTGTTCGGTGAACTAATTTTCTAATTTTTTATCTTAAAATGTGCGCACGTACATGAATACGTACATACTTATTTAAATGTACAGGCATACCTCGATTAACATTAGCTCTTTAGCGCTCTTTTGAATTTTTGAAAAAAAAAATAAATATTTTAATTTAAATCTTGATTATTTGAACTTTTTTATCTGTAAATAAATTTTTTTTTTTTTTCAAATATCGAATGCGATAAAAAAAATTCCATACATACTCTTCACATATGTACTGAATTTAAAGGGGCTTAAAGAGAGATGAAGCCATTCTGGCCAAACCCTTCTATCTCAAGGAATAGGATCTAATGAAAAACCACCACAATGGATAGGGCTATCATCCTGGGAATTCAGTTTCTCTCAATTGTATTTGTGAAATTTTTTAGAAAACGTTTAAAATTGCGTATATGCGGTCTCTGAGGAATGAAGGCTACTATGCCAAACCCTTATATTTTAAGGCATGGGACCTAATGGGACACATGTCATTTTAAATGGGAGATTGTCTAGATTTGCAATCTACTGGCCAAATACTCAGAAATTACTTTGGAGTATTTTTTAAATTTTTTTTGAAATTTCTTCATTCAGAAAAAATCACAATCAACCAATTTTTTAAATATGCTGGAAGAAAAAAGTTATTATCAAAACTACAGGGTAAATGAAATGTACAATGATGAGCAAAACTCAATAAACGAAAATTATACTAAATGTGTAAATACGGGTGTGTCCGTAGACTAGAGGGTAGAGCACTAATCTACAAATCTGGGGGTTGCAGGTTCTATTCCAGCCAGTCCTTGGGTGTTTTCTGCAGGCAAGCCAAGAAGTTTCGTGGATTTGTGTTGTTATTCATAAAAAATAAAAAATTAGCAGTTAGCATTATTAGACAGAATCAGAGCCGCTTCAATTAAAATTTTCATTCTGAAATAAAATAAATCGAAAATTTCATTTGATACATCAAAAAATTAATTTAAATTTCGGGGATTAACTGCCTCACTTAATAAAACAAACTAAAAATTTTGTTGTTTCTCTGCTTTAGTTTGGTACTGAGAGATCAGGGGCCTAATCACCATATTCGATATCGATTTTGGTATCATGACACTCGATATCGAGTAAAATGATGGCTTTCGGTAGCCAGTCTTCGTTCGAGTGTAATCTTAGTAAATACCATTTGATAGCAAGCAAACAACAATATACAAAAATTCTTTATGAACAATTGCTGCCTAAATTCGTGCTATACTTTTTTTTTGCATTTGGCAAAAGATTTGTGTGTATAAAGCTATTACAATATGAACAAAAAATAGGACTCGACAGATATCGTATGAAATGATTTGATTTAAAATTTCCCGGAAGTTTTTTCTCTTTTCATCTTATTGAATTTGCTTTCTTTTTTTTTATCAAAAAATACTCTGTGGCTTAGGGAATTGTTTTTCCCAAAAAACGTTATTTTCTTTGAAAAAAAAAATCTGGAGAATATCCGTAATTGACTTAAGAGTCTTAACCAGAATTTTTCAAATACTTTGTCATTACAGTTCTAAATTAGAGTCGTTTTACTTGCTGAATTCATAAAATCCCTGAGCTAAAAATCTTAATGTGGCTGCCAATTAAATTTTTTTCGATACATACTTTCCATTCGGTAACTTGAATATATCGGAATTCTCTTGATAAGTTTTCTTTCTAATACTAGATTATCTTTTTTTCCTCATCACTTGAATTTATATTCAACTAGTTGACCCGGCAAACGTTGTCTTGCCTTAAAATTTTTATACATTCGATCTTCTTACACTAAGAAATCGTACTCAGAGAGTAAAGGACCGTGCAAAACCGGGTAACGACAGGTAGTAGATAAATAAGCCAGATATCGACTGTGACACTACCTGCCGGGCGAATTTGTGACGTTAAAATTTCCAAGATTATACACATAAAACTTCCTCTTGAATTACTCTATCTATTTAAAAAAAACCGCATCAAAATCCGTTGCGTAGTTTTAAAGATTTAAGCATACATAGGGATATAGGGACAGAGAAAGCGACTTTGCTTTGTAGTGATTTACATATGAAAAATTTTATTACAAAAATTCAAAGCAAGATGAACCAGTTGAATGAAATACTAGAGATGTGTTTTTGTTTTATTTAAAAAAAAAAAACGATAAACTGTTGTCGTCGCAGTAAGACTGTTATAAAATACCAAATCAGTGTATAAGTGATGACGACGACGATGAAGAGCAAAGTTGAAATAAAAACGACGACGAAGTTTACGGCGACAACTGGAATAGGGATGATTATTCGATACGATAGTCTATTCGCTATCGAATGCGGTAGTTACACTCCAGCGGGGGCTTTACTTCAGAGAGAGAGCTACTTGCACGATCTCACTGAGCTGCCGATTGTAGTAGTCGTTGGTTTACTTGATGGAATCATTTTCTTCTTCGTCTTCTTCGTCCTCTTCTCTTACTATTTCCCCAAGTTTTTCTTGTCCTTAACTTATTACTTCTTTAACATCTTTCTATCGCAGGTACCACAAAGGGACCACTTTAGAGGACCCAAGTGAAACTTTTTCCTGTTTTTCTTATTAGGGTGAACTATGCAAACTAAGAGGCAGTAACGCCTTAAAGTTGTTGTCGCTTTTCTATTCAGAATTTTTCAAAATTGTCAATATTTCGTAATTAGTTCACACAAGGCCCTTACATCCATCGGAAGGCGGCCATTCACAAAAAAGGTTTATTTTGCACATAATAGTTGTTTTGGTTTTGAGCCTCAATGTATATTTAGGCTAGAAATAGTAACTTTTATACTAATTTATTACATTTTTGCAATATTAACAATAATGATGTTGTTGCTGCTGTTGTAGTTGCTGTTGTTATTGCTTGTTGGCATATTTACAGCTACAGTTGAAATTTCTTTAATTATTTTTATGAACTATTAGAGTGAAGATGCGAAACAAACATGTTTAACACACACAAAGCACACATATTTATGTGTATGAGTAGTACGCATCTGTATGTAAAAATTATATACACACGAAAACGTTACGTCATTTCCCAGCATAAATGTTAAGAAATAAAATCTTGGAACACACAGGGAAATTTTAGTTAAGCCAGTTTTACTTAATTCTCTTCAATTAGTTGGTCAATGCAGGGATGTGTAATGCAATCTAGGACGTCAGGCTGAAGTATCTTTGTTATGGATTCCACAGTAACTTCATAGGCCATCAGCAGGCGGGTGAATTAGCCTAGACTAGCTCTAAAATGCAAGCTTCTATATCAGTAACGGTCACTATAACGCTTAGTGGCATCTGTTGTATTTGTAGAATATTTGTGTATTGTGTTATTCAGTGGAGATTTTTTTTATGTCCAGTGTATTCACAGTGGAGGGTCGGCACGGACTGAGCAATCAAATGCTCTACCCTGAGCTAGGCCGAAGCCACCCTGATCCAGTACGACTGCAACACATTATTAATACATAATAATAACAAAAGTATTTAACATTAATTACATATTTAAATGAAATAAAATAGAATTTTTTACCACATTAGCACTGAGATTAAAATCCACACAAAAATAAAGTTTATTAAAATTACTACAACTTCTTAACAAAGGATCAGAATTAGCATAATTGGTTCGATAGTATTTTATAGAGAGTGGATGGTAGTAACGCGTTGGACGTATTGGAACATTAAAAGATATATTTTCAGTTAAAAACAAATTCAAGACAAACAATACATTGAACATTGTTCTACGACTTTCCAAGGTAGGGAGCTTAATGAGTGTAAGACTTGCTTTATATGAAGGAAGATTTAGAGAGTTCCATCGTAAACTGCGAAGGCAGAATAGTAGAAACCGTTTTTGAATATCAGAAGCGATATTCCTGACTACTGGCAAAGAAGACAAATAACTCGAAAAACACGAATGTCCCTAAGAAAATTTGCTTTATATTTTCCTCTTAGAATTAAATTTCCTTTCAAGTGTGGGATTGGTTTTTTTTTCTTTTTTAATTGGGTGTATATGGCTAAAACAAATTTAGGCTGCAATTTTGGAACAAAGTGAGCTACGGCAGCATTATTGATGATGCTCAAAAACATATCGAGCCATGACCACTAAAATAGCTTAACTAATATCATATTCGATTTAAGGTTTTTTATAAAAACTGTGAACGCTGAAAAATATCAAGTTTAGTGCAGCAGCTCTATTTCAATGCTTTAGCAAAGAGAAATACGGTTAACTTATTGTGGGCACCGGGTCACGAAGGCCATGTGAGCAATGAAATTACGGACTATCTGGCTAAAAATGTTTTTTTTTCTGCGTGGTAAATAACAACTTCATTCATGTCCTACTCCGCAAGGAGAAGAAACAAAGTCTACAAGACTGTTGGAGGGCCGAAAGGAGCATGCAGCAGTCAAACAGACTCAATAACCCTGAGCGCATTAGGGGAGAGGTTGTTTTAAACCTCAGCAGAAATAACATAAAACTCTATGTTGAGCTACTAACGGGCCACGGAGCGGCGCATGCTCCACTTTGGAGAGTGCTGCCTGCAGGATCTTACTGCGCTGCCGACTTTAAGGGTCGACATGCTACATGACTTCGCTAGAAGTAGCAATTGGTTGGAGTAACGGACTCACCATCTCTATCTGTCTACTATCCTTTTGCACTTTTTCTTATACAAGTATGACAAAGGAACGACATCAGCGGACCCAGCCTCGGTTTTCTTATTTGATAGACTTAACTATCACATGAGTAAAATCGGTGTGGTACAAAACGATTCTTGCCGTTTCTGTCGGAAAGGATAGAAAATGGCGGAACATGTTCTCTGCGAGTGCTCAGCGGTGGCAAGAAGCAGAATAAGCTGCTTAAATAGTGGGGCATTGCTCTCAGAAGATCTTCTTCTTAGGTGGCTTCTCACCACCTATTTGGATCTTCAGCATTTTCTCCAATTTGGGACATTCAGATCGGTGAGATTTTGAATCTGATCTTTCCAGCAAAACTTTGGATGCCCTTTCCTGCATATACCTTCGGGATCGTACTCAAAAGGTTTTCTAGCTGGTTTTCATGAGCCAACCAGCACAATCTTTGCGCTTCACCAAATCATTGTCGGCATACAGCTCATACAGCTCGTGGTTCATACGATCTCGATAGTCCTCGCTAACACAAATTGGTCCATATATTTTACGAAGAATTTTTCTCTCGAATACGCTAAGTGCAGTTTCATTTGCTTGTGCAAGTACTCATGACTCTGAGCCATAC
This sequence comes from Thelaira solivaga, assembly GCA_947397855.1. NCBI lineage: Eukaryota > Metazoa > Arthropoda > Insecta > Diptera > Tachinidae > Thelaira > Thelaira solivaga. Next base: position 76,413,277 of record OX377610.1, read on the forward strand.
AAGAGCACGGGTAATATGAATGTCTTGAGGAATTGGGCTGCACAATAGAATTTAAAGGTCACGTTGCGAATTTAGGCCATGACGATAATCAGCCTTATTATGGTGTCGCTGTCGTAGTCGAATTAACGACAAGCCCATATAAAACATATGGCTGGTATTGCCACATATCACTGTTTTCGTCACGACAACGACACTCATAGTTAGGCCTAATAATAATAATAAATATCGTTAGAGTTTTATAACAAAAACATATTTAGCTTAATTTGTTTGTTGCTTCTTTGTTTGTAGCAAAGATATTTAACAAAAACCTTCTCCTGTAAAATTTTATAATTGTTGGTTAAGCTTTTTTGGCAGTCATGGCTCGGTATATTTACTAAGGCTGTTAACCATATGAAAACACAAAAAATCCTCAACACATGCATCCAATAAGAATCCCCGCTTTTATATCATTAAAACGAACTACACCCATCTGGCATCATAACAACCCCCTTAATACACTAACATCATGCCACTACAATAACAACACAAAATTAAAGGAATTTCAGAGCCAACTACAAATTCCAAAACTATTCGCAAAATTTTTGCAAGCTAAAAATAAAAAGAAAAAATAATAATAATGAAAAACAAGTATAGTGAGACAAAACAAAATAAAAAGGCATGGAGGAAAAATTGTCATAGAAAGGAGAACATTCTCGGTTGTACTACATGCCCATGCATATGTAAGTATCTACGATACATACAAAAATAGTAAGCACAATCTAGATTACCACATACAACCACATGTGGATACAAACGTATGCACGAGTAAGCACCCTGCAGGCAAACTCACTCAACGAATTTACAACTATTGGTGGTGGAGGTTTAGATTAGTTTTTGTGTAGCCAAAAGATTGTTTTAGAATTACGATATGGCAGGCCGACTCTGGAAGATAGCTTAGCTAATTTAATTTAAAGTTATCAGATCCTCAAAGCAAAAAACAAGTGACATGTAGAATGCTGTAACCTGTCAGTACTGGTTAATATTCCTTTTCTGAATATTGTAGTCGAAAGTGAAAATTTCAAAACCTCATAAACAAATTGTGTGCAAGATTTGCGATTATTTTCAATTATTTTTTTGTTTTATTCCGCATGTGAAAAAGTTGGTGAAGAAAAAAATGTTATTCCACATTTTATTAATTTGGTTTGAAATACAGAACGTCACAGTATACGATTTTTGCAAATGCTGACTGCAGAGATTTCTTGAGCGAATTCAAATCGGGCAGTTCGTCATTAGAAAATTTTAAAAAGCGCCGCTAGCAGTTATATGTACAAGTATAAGATAAAGTAGTCGCATTTATTGTAATCTCAGCTTTAGCAATGTCATAATACAAATTATATGTGTGTCGACAGCAAAATTGCTTGCAGGGTATGCAATGGAAAATACAAAAAAATTCCCCAACAATAAAATAGGTCTGTGCGTTTTGTGTTACAGCGATGGTATTGGTATTGGTATTGCCAGAGAGGCAAGCCCATGAAAAATTATTTAACGAGGCTGGTTGACTTGGTTTTTTACTTTTATATTACAAGCGAAAATTTGCCAGGACTTTTTTCATACAAATTTACGAGTATTATATAAATCAGGATTTTTCAGTTACAAATATGTTGTACATATCGTTGGGTGAAATGTAAAAAGAAGATTCAAATTAAGTTTCAATTTTCGAACAAAATTTTGAATAAAACTTGTTAGTCTGGTAAAAATATTAAACTAAAATTTATTATTTAAAAGATAACAGAATGCGATATACACCATTTTTAAGGGAACGTCCTCTAGATTTGCAATCTGCAACCCAATTAGCACAGAAGTTACTTTTTAGTATTTTTAAAAAATGTTTGAAATTTCCATATACCCCAGAGCTGTTGCTTTGAGGGATTTTTAGCATTCCCCACTTTGACGAAGTGCCATTCCCGATTTTGCCTATGGAAATTACCAAAATCAAATAGGAATTTAATCTGTAGCCTCTAACGTTTCTGGAAGTGTTTTAACATTTTCTGAAAACTTCGTAGTTTTTATTTTATGATGCAAAACGAAAACTGTCAAAATCCTTGAGAACAAAATTTTAAAATAGTTCAAAGAAACTTCTGAGTATTTGGGCGGTAGATTACAAATCTAGACGACCTACCCTTTAAAATGATATGTGTTCTATCCCGTAATCTTTGTGAGAAGTTAACGTATTTATGCATATTTGTACCCGCACTTATATTTCGCCTAAATATTTAATGACGTAAGACGTATTTCATAAATATGCCATAAATACTAAAAAGATATTTACAAATACTAAAAAACGTAACGGGTTACGTTAAAACATATTTAACCCGGCAGATTTGTCTTCACTCACTTAAGTTATATTAGCGGCAGTACGGTATTTCGATGACAAAGTAGCGAGTTAAATGCTAGTTCCTCTTAAAAGAATAAAAATTCGAATAAAAACTTTTATTTGAATAAAACACTTTTTCATTAATAAATAACAATCGAATAAAATTTATAATTCGAATGAAATTATTTTTCATTTAAAAAAAAATTGCTCGTATAAAATTTGTTAATTTCGAATAAAAAAAAGTATTTTTCACAAAAAGCAAAATAAGCATAGACTCAAAGGTATTTATTATTATTATTTCCAGAGAGATTAATTAAGTTATTGTTGCAGCATTTATTATATCTAAATCTTCTGGGGTTAATATCTCACTGCTGTTTGCCAGCTCTGGTCAAACAAACAGGATATGCCCGCTATTTCTGGTCCTGCTTGTAGTTGAGTCCATAATGTTCTGTCTAATTTTGATGTAATTTTTGCTGAGGTTCTGAGTGAAAGCTATAAAATTTGTTTGTATGTTTAAATCACTTTTTCAACTTTAATAATTTGATTTTATAGTGTTTTTTTTTGGTCGTTGGTTAAGATAATTTCTTTTCATTACTGCTTTTTGCATTCCATGTAACGATATGTAAGTATGCTACATATTTTTTTTTTTTTTTGTTTTTGTTATTCTTTGTTTCATTTATCTAAATACTTATGTTTGTATGCAAGGGTCTATTGTGTGCTAACTGCACAAATGTGACGCATTCCCTCATGAATGTCGTTCGTTATGTTAGTATTACATGCCTCTTGTGGCGGTGGTGGATGCAAGCAAGCAAGCATGAATGCAGCAGCAAACACAATTATTGTTGTGCTGCAATAAGATCAATTCATTCTTTAGTTGCCAGCAATACATTTTAATTTTGTTGTACTCGTATTTTGTGCAATGTTGCTGAAATTACTGTGCTCATATACAGATGTATTACATGCAGCCAACTTTTAGTATTTTTATTTTTTTTTTGTTGTTGTATTTATATTTTATTGTTATTCACTCGTTTATACTAAAAATAGAATTTAAAAAAAGAATCGACAAAAATATAAACAGTGGCGAGCAAAATAAGTATGCCAAATGCAATATTTATGCTATACAGGCAGAAATATTTTTCACATACATACTAAAGGGCTGCACAAGCATACTTGAAAGTCACACATCACTACAAACATGTGTAATATTTTATAATATATAGTGCAGGTATACTTGTTCAGCCCTTTAATACATATTTACGGCTTTTATTTGTGCATTCTTACCGCCCAATTATTCAATAGAGTTTTGCAATTTATTTCTTCTGCAAAATTTATTGAATTACAAATAAAAACAGTTCGATAGATTTCATAAGCAATTAGAGAACACATTGGAGTTAAAAATTTGTTACAATTTCTCTCATTTTTTGTTGTCTGCAGTCGTAACATGAATTTGCTTCAGAACTTGTTAAAAAAAAAAGTAAAACATTGTGATTATAATTGTTTATAAATACATACAGACATACAGTCATAATGTGTGTAAAAAGATAAATACGTCTTTAAATATGAAATTTTAGCAAAGACAAAAACCGTACAAATTAACATAGCTAAATTTGCAATTTACAGAGCTCTGTAAAGCACTTAACAGAGAGTAGTGAAATATTCAGGAAGAGAAAACAAGGAGCTGGGGGCAAGGATTAACAAAAAAAAATATGCAAAAAGGTCTTCCAAGAGATTTATAATGTATCTATGTATTTCAGATATGTATAAATATAGCCGCAGAGTAGGAAAATTCGATTTTGTTAAAAATGCTCTTTTGGGTACATTATTGGCCATATTGGACAAAAATGGAATTACACACGTATCCCACTATATAGGTGTGGTAGTCCAAGGGGTTCACTATAAGTTACGCCTAGTCACATTTCTAAAATAATTTTGGGATTCCGGAAAATTGACTTGGAAAAAAATCACTTTTTGCAATTTTCGACAATTTCTCTACAGGGCCACTGATCATTTTGGATTAAAATGAAATTACACACGTATCCCACTATATAGGTATGATAGTAAAAGGGGTCCGCTACAAGCCACACATTTCTGAAATAATTTTGGTATTCCAGAAAGTTGACTTTGAAAAAAATCATTTTTTTAAATTGCTCTAGAGGACCACTGGCCATTGTGGACAAAAATGGAATTGCATACGTATCAAACTATATAGGTATGAATAAGTTAGAGATGGGAGAAAATTTAGAAATGGGAGAAATATCAGAGATGGGAGAAAAATTTGAAATGAGAGAAAAATGAACCGCCTGCATTAGGAACTAATTCTTGTTTATGACACATTTTAATTCATTAAATTACCACTCTCTCACTTAGCGTAAGAAAATTTGCCTTGTTTTGCTTGACTTTTTCACAAATTTTGCCTTAGGTCCGTTAATTCTTTTAAATTAATTGAACGAAATTGTGAAGAAGCTAGATCTAGAGTAACCAATAAGCAGAGTTAATGCCATCCTTGTATGATATCTGGATATTTATTTAGAGAGTTTATGTGTCATAACTGCTCTCTCTCTTAGTAAACTAAACCGAACTATAAAGTACTCTCTCTCTCTCTCTCTCTCTCTCTCTCTCTCTTAGTAAACTAAACTGAACTATAAAGTAAACATAAAGTAAGCTAAACTGAACTAAAGAGTGATTTTTTTGCTATTATCTTTTTGGCAACACTAGTTTTGACAGCTCACGCACGTTTTGTATCTTGTGTCACTGTCAAACATCTTCAGTTTGGTCTATAATTTAATCATGAATCGTCTTACAAACGAACAACGCTTGCAAATTATTGAATTTTATTACCAAAATGCGTGCTCTGTTAAGAAAATTCATCGCGCGCTTCTTCCATTTTATGGTCAGTTTAATCGACCTACTGAGGCTTCTATTCGGGCTATTGTAACAAAATTTCGCACCAAATTTACATTGTTGGACATTAAACCACCAACACGCTTACGTAGAGTGCGAACTGAAGAAAATATCGCAGCCGTATCGGCCAGTGTTGGTGATGACCGTGAATTATCGATTCGGCGCCGTTCGCAGCAATTGGGCCTCTGTTACTCCACTACGTGGAAAATTTTGCGGAAGGATTTGGGTGTGAAGCCTTATAAGATACAACTGGTGCAAGAAATGAAGCCAAACGACCTACCACAACGCCAAATTTTTGGTGAATGGGCTCTTGAAAAGTTAGATGAAGATCCACTTTTTTATCGAAGAATTGTGTTCAGCGACGAGGCTCATTTCTGGTTGAATGGATACGTGAACAAGCAAAACTGCTGTATTTGGAGTGAAGAGCAGCCAGAAGCATTGCAAGAGCTACCAATGCATCCACAAAAAACAACCGTTTGGTGCGGATTATGGGCTGGCGGCATCATTGGGCCGTATTTCTTCAAAGATGATGCGAATCACAATGTTACTGTGAATGGTGAGCGCTACCGTGCGATGATAACAAACTTTTTTTTGCCCAAAATGGAAGAGCTTGACTTGCATGACATGTGGTTTCAACAAGACGGTGCCACATGCCACACAGCACGCGAAACAATGGACCAATTGAGAGGCGAGTTCGGTGAACAGTTTATTTCACGCTTGGGACCAGTCAATTGGCCGCCCAGATCGTGCGATTTAACGCCTCTAGACTATTTTTTGTGGGGCTATGTTAAGGCTAATGTCTATAGGGACAAGCCCGATTCGATTGACGCACTGGAAGCCAACATTGCCAACATTATTCGTGAGATACCGGCCGAAATGTTGAAAAGAGTATGCCAAAATTGGACTAAGCGGATGGACCATTTGAGGCGCAGCCGCGGCCAACATTTGCATGAAATAATCTTCAAACATTAAATTATATCGACCCAACTATCGATCCAAATAAATATTTCATGCATTTTTCTGAATTTTATGTGTTTTTTTTTTTTTAATTTCCGATAGTTCTTATAAAATCACCGTTTACATATCTGAAATTATAAATCTCTTGGAAGACCTTTTTGCATATTTTTTTTGTTAATCCTTGCCCCCAGCTCCTTGTTTTCTCCTCCTGAATATTTCACTACTCTCTGTTAAGTGCTTTACAAAGCTCTGTAAATTGCAAATTTAGCTATGTTAATTTGTACGGTTTTTGTCTTTGCTAAAATATCATATTTAAATACGTATTTATCGTCACACACATACAGTGATATATGTACTCATCTCACCGTATGTGTTTATTCACCGAAAACATGTACCAAAAAAATCTCTGGAATTTTTATGAATAGCCGGGCAAAGTTGGCTTGTAAAACCAACATTGAATAAATAAAATAACATGACAACACAATTAATTAGAAAATAAAATAAAATACAAAATCAGACAATAGCATTACTAAAGTATGCTTTTGTTTTTAATGTGCACTATTTCCTTATTTTATGCTGGTTGATTTTTGTGAATAAGCTAAAGCAACAAGGTATGCGAATTTTTGTTGTTGTAATGAAATTAAAAGTCAAAGACAAAAAAAAATTTATCACCTTTAATTAATTTTAATTTAAAAAAAATAATAACACTGGGCAACATTTTTGAAGTCATCGAGTGTAAACTCAATTTAGTTACGGAATTTCTCAACGCTCTTAGACCAAGACCACACACAGCAATTTTAGTTGGGCAATTCTTGATTTTGTAGGAGAGAGAGGAAAGAAGAATGGATAGGGGTACAAACTTGCTCGTACTCGGCAATTCCCTTTTGTTCTCTCTTCGTATATTTTATAAAGATGTAAAAAAAGAAGACAGGTAGCTTGGAGGCTGAATGAATGACTGAATAAGAATGCTAAATTGGCGAAACAAAATTGCTGTGTGTAGACACAGCGGCAATTTTAAAAGAGAATTAACAAAGAATTGCCCATCTACACTTGCCGTGTGTGGTCCTGGTCTTATGGAAACTAAAAAAAAACCCTTTTGGGTTTCGTGAGTTTAGCTACTATTGACCTATAAAACTTTTGGCTAAAACTTGATTTCAACGAAGATCATGCAATTTTTCTCTAGGCTATATCTAGCAAACCAATTAAAATTTTGGTTTTTCTGTCTTCGACACAATTGTAGCTATAGAATAGGAGACAGAAAGTGTAGAGGTGTCCTGTAGATTGATGGGTAGCAGGTTAGTCCAGACCCTGGGAGGCGATGCTCAAAGTAACCAGTGCTCGTTAACACCAATGATAGTTACTAATTGTGTACAAGTACAATTTCGATTGGTCTTAGGACAAAGAATTTCGGAATCAGAACTCCACCTGATGCATTCTATGGGTTCATACTGCAAATCAAAGGGTAAAGTCAGTTCACGGTGTCTTAGACCATTCTTTTCAAATAAGGCAATGCAACTGTTTTTGGGGCAATATTTGGGGTAATTTCTGAGTATTTGGGTAGATTACAAAATTAGACAGCCTCTCCTTTAAAATGATATGTGTTCTATTAGGTCCTTTGTCTTAAGATAGAAAGGTTTGGCCACAGTAGCCTTCATTCCTCAGAGACCACATGTACTACATAAAATTTTCAACGTTTTTTTTTAAAATTTCACAAATACAATTGGAAGAAACTGCATTCACAGAATGATAGATTGTGGTTGTTTTCCATTACGTCTCATTCTTTGAGATAGAATAACTTAATTTCTCTATAAACCCTTTTAAATTCAGTACATATGCCCAGAATATGAATGGAAAAATTTATTCATCGCATGCGATATTTGTAAAAAACGAATTTAAATAGACGTATTTATTTTCACACACATACCATTTGTTTTTTTAATTATTAAATTTTTGGTGTTTTAAAAATTTACAAAAAATATCAAGCGATTAATGCTAAATGATTTTATTACTTTAGTAACAAAATCACATGTAATAAAATAAAATTAAAATATAAATCATAAAAATCTATAGTAAAATACTGATTTTATTAATACTAAACTATAACTATCCAGTTTTGAAAAAAAAATATTTTGCTTAAAATAAAATTAATTTCGTTGTCCTATATTAAATTGGTGTTAAAAATTTCAACCATAATTATTATAATCAAAATAAATAACATTAAGTATGAAATTTGTTTTAAATAAATTTGCTTCATTTTAAAAACATTACAATTCAATTAAAATACAATGATTATGCTTACTAAATAAAGGGCGCGGCGCGTCCATCACTAAAGAAAATACGACAAAAATAAGCCAAGAAAATTTGTACAATAAACTGGGAATTTCCCACGAGAAAAAAAGAAAAGCAAAATTGTGAGTGTCCTTCAAATTTTATTAAATAAATGAATGAAAAATAAAGAAGACATTGTAGGAGGATGCCTTCTCGAACTGTGTAGAAAACGGCATATAATAAAAAGGAGCTTGTGAAGGAAAACTGTAACATTTGCAAATGGGTTAAGCATAATTATGTTGTTACATTTTAACAACTCCATTCCAATGTAAAAAAAGTTACCAGCAACAACAACAAATTGCAAAAACAACAGCAGCATCAGCAGACATTTGTCTGGGGCCCAGTAAAAAAACAAACTACAATAAACAAAAACAACAACAGCAACCCCTAAATTCGTTTCTTTTATTTTTATTTTCTTTAATTAAATAAAGAATATATAAGTAGCATATAGTATATGCAGATAAAGTATCAAAAACGTTTCATTTTATATTAAAAATCTTATTGAATTTTTTCAGTTTTGCAGGTGTGACTTTGATAAGAAATTTATTATTAAAAACTGCAAAAACAAAAAATAAAAAGTGAAATATACTCACATAACTTTGGAATACATATGTACATATATAACATTCACTCTCACAGCTTATCATGTATGTGAGAAACTTAAGGTGTATTAAACTTCAAAGTCGCAACTGCAAAGCTAATCAAAAATACCTATGGAGGTGTTTATGAATAGGAGCCTAACAATAGGAACTTGTAAGAGGATTTTCGAAAAAGAAAACTTTTGTTATAAGAAATTAGCCCAAGCAATAGGTACTTACTAAAATTTTTACATACATGCATACATATGTGTGTATTGTACGTATTTTAAACGACCTTCATTCGTCGACCGATATTCACAATTCAAGAAATCAAAAATTCAATATACCCACCTATTATCTAGTAAAGTAAGAGTTAAAAAACAAATAAAGTCGCTTAATTATACTAGGGACAGAAGAATGTGCACCTTCTTTTTCTTTTTTTTTTCAGAATTAAATACCAACGAAACTATACACCTGATGTTTCTAAATCACACCCTTTTTTGAATTCATAAGAAAATGTTTGTATTTGCATCACTTACCCGTAATTAACAGCTTCCATAAAATTTTGTTGACATCTCTTGTTGAATAAATTTTTCAGCATTTTAGATATAAAGCACTTTTTATTTACCTAACTTTTTTCTTATTTTTTATTTTGTTTATTTTATTTTTTTTTTTTTTTTGTTCCGACTATTATGTGCAATTTGTATTTTCGTTTTCGCAATATTTTTTGTTATTCTCACACAGTAATTTGTTTTCTTTATTTTTTACTCTTCACCTCTTTCGTAATTTTATTTTACGGAATTCTTACAAAAATATTTTGTTTTTGCTTTTGCATTTTAATTTTCCAATGTATATTTCGTGGTTTTTTTCTGCGTTTTCTTACTATTTTTTTACTTTGCACACCACTACACCTAATTCACTAACACTATCACGCCAAGTGGTAAAACATGCCTATTAGTATTAAATAAATAAAAGAAAATAGAAAAATTCCTGCTTTTTCTTTAGCATTTGACTTCTACCATGTCAAATTTTAAACGTACTTTATTCATTTTTGCACACGATTTTCAATTTTAAACTTTATTAAATATGTTAAAGCACATATGTTTTATCGAATTAACTAATTTATACAATTTTTATTAACATTTAATTAGGATTTCTTTTCAATTTTAACACCGTCGTCACACAAAATTATTCACAACTTCCAGACTATAATTTCACTTTGCCAACTATCAGTTTTTATATAAAGGAAGTGTTTGGTTTTTCAAATATTTTTATATAGTAGTTGGCAATACTATTATTTTTTAAAGCTATCACCTTACGGAGAGTAACAAAACAATTGCATTTGTTTTGATTTTTCTTTTCTATTGCACGTGTCGTTGTGTATTAAGGAACATTTAATTGGAAAAAAAAACTATGCGTAATTTAAAATTAAAATATAGTCAGCAATATAACGAAAGTATTTCGCAGCCGAAATTTCTACTACTGAATCCAAATTCGTGCAAAATTGATGATGTTCGCTTCTTGGTGACTAATGACAAATTATATTCGTACAAGCCGGGATCAAGGGAGCCTCCTAAAGTGTTGGCTGAGGTACCAGATATTGTATCAGCAGAATATTTAGCTTTAGAGAATGAAATTTGCTTAGCCACATCTGTGGGTGAAGTTTTACTTATAAGCCCAGACTCACAAGAAGTAAATGAAGGGACTTTTTGTGATGTTGGCCTTGAGTGTATGGCCTGGAGCCCCGAACAAGAAGTTGTAGTGTTTGTTACTAAACAACATAATGTTGTGGTGATGACATGCACTTATGACCCATTGGCAGAACATCCCTTAGATGATGAAAGTATAGAAGCAGAAGGTGAATTTGTCAATGTTGGCTGGGGTAAAAAAGAGACTCAATTTCATGGTTCTGAAGGAAAAACCGCTGCCAAACAAAAATTAAATGATGAAATGAAAGTTAATGTACAAGAATTGCCCAAGGTAAAATACAAAAATTAAAAAAATCAATTTCATAGACAAGAGAAATTAATTTTAAAGTTTTTAGAGCGTTCAAATTGATTGGCGGGCAGATGGGGCATATTTTGTGATTTCATACGTTTCTTCATCTCGTGGACGCACATTTAAGGTGTTTGATAAAGAGGGAAAGCTGCAATATGTGGCAGAAAAACAACCAAATCTTTGCCATGCCACCGGTTGGAGGCCCTCTGGCACTTGGATAGCTATACCCCAAATATTGCCTCAAAAAAGTTGCATTGCCTTATTTGAAAAGAATGGTCTAAGACACCGTGACCTGACTTTACCCTTTGATTTGCAAGATGAACCCATAGAATGCATCAAGTGGAGTTCTGATTCCGAAATTCTTTGTCTTAAGACCAATCAAAAATTGTACTTGTACACAATTAATAACTATCATTGGTATTTGAAGCAGGTACTGGAGTTTTCAACAGAAAATCAAATTAACTCTTTGCAATGGGATAATCGCTTAGGAGAAGAAAAAACCTTACATATACTACTGGCAACTGGGAAATATTTAGTGTACAAATGGCATTGGGCCATTGATCGTTACAACAGATCAGGTCTGGTTTGTGTTGTGGACGGTAAGCGATTGTTAATAACTGACTTTTCAAAAGCTGTCATACCACCACCTATGAGCAGTCAAGAGCTAAAAATAGAAGGTGAAGCTTTCATTGTTTCAATATGTATACAAGGGGCACTGGATGATTTGAAATTGTGCATATATGATTCCAGGCATAATATACATGTTTACAAGTCCAAAGTGACAGCTCCCACAGTTTTTACTAAACAGGGTGTTTTAAAGTCATTAGAAGATATGGAAAATTTTATACCGTTGCAATATGCTACGCTACAATGGTTTGATTGCTTTGAGGGCACCTATTTGTTGGCTAACTATTCCCTAGAAAATTCGACAAGTCTGCAATTTTTTAGCACAGACTTAACACAATCCTGCTATAAAGCCGTTTGCAATGTCAAAATTCCTGGTGTCATTTATACAATAACTGCTTCGGGCAGAGAACAACCTTGTGAATTGTTCTTTCAATTGCTGGAAGATTGTCGGCTAATACAATTGGTATACGATGTCGATACCAAACGTGAAACCAGCAGACGCACACATGCACAATTTGAACACTTAATTGAACAATTGGAAACATTTATACGACCCTTAGAAGCAGAAACCTTTACAATTGCTTTAACCAGAAATCAAGGTTTATTTATAAATTCACAACGATACGATCAAGACGTTACTTCTTACTGCATGGCTGGTAATTACATAACCTACACCAAATTAGCATCCTTGTACTTTTTACGTTTAAGTGATTTGCATGTGGTCAATGAAAGACATTTGGAGAGGGGTTCTAAATTGGTGACAACTGTGGCAGATTCAGCTCGTACTGTTTTGCAAATGCCACGTGGTAATTTGGAGGCAATTTGCCCCAGGGTGTTGTCCTTAGAACTGGTTGGTGCTTTGATGGAGCAAAAAAAATATTGTTTGGCATTTGATATGCTGCGTAAACAGCGTATCAATTTAAATATATTGTGTGATCATAACATGTGTGATTTTGTTAACCGTCTAGATATTTTTCTGCATGAAATACAAAATCCAAACTGGTTGAATATCTTTCTCAGTGACTTGCAAAATGAGGTATGTCGAAAAAAGAAGCCGTAAGAAAATATTTATTTTAATTTTCTGTGTTTAAAGGATTTCACTAAATCGATGTACTCGAGTAATTATCCAGAAAATTCTCAAAAATATCCTGAAGGCTTTGAAATTGAAAAGAAAGTCTCTTATTTGTGCAAAGCCTTGTGTTCACTTATGGAAAAAACTAGTGAAAAACGTTATCGCTTGCCCATTTTAACGGCCTATGTAAAAGTGGGTGATTTAGAAAAGGCTTTGGAACTTATATGGGAAGATAAGAAACGGGATAACACAGCAGCGGCAGAAGATGCTCTGAAATATTTGTTATATTTGGTGGATGTAAATGAACTTTATAATGTAGCTTTAGGTACATATGACTTCGGTCTTGTTTTGTTTGTGGCACAAAAATCACAAAAAGATCCTAAAGAGTATTTGGCCTTTTTGAATGAGTTGAAATCGTATGAAGTGAATTATCGCAAATTTAAAATCGATGAACATTTAAAACGTTATAAAAAGGCCTTGCAGCACATTGCCAATTGTGGAAAAAACAAGTTTGATGAAGCTTTAGCATTTATTAAAAAGCATGAATATTATGCACAAGCCCTTACAGCTTTCAAATGTGATGAGCAGTGCTATAAAGAAATTTGTTTAGCATTTGCTGATTATTTAAGAGCCAAAGGCAAATTTGAAAATGCCAGTATTTTATACGAACGTGCTCTTAACTTACAGCAAGCTTTGCTTAGTTCCAAACATATTTTGGATTGGCAAAGAGCTTTGGTACTAGCTCAGAAAATTGATCCCAATTCAGTTAAAACAGTAGCTATGTAAGTTTTAAAGTTGAGGTATTTTGTTTTTTTAACTCCACACAATACCTTTTTGTTTTATGTATATTTTCTATAGTTCAATGATATCTCCTTTACAAGAACAAGGCAAACATTTAGAAGCCTATGAGTTGGCAAAAAATTATGCTGATAATTTCAACACAGCCGTAGACATTTTATTTGCGGGTAAATTTTTCTTAAAAGCAATTTACGAAATCCAGCAACTAAATGAAGATCTACTGCAAACTCGTTTGCTACCCAAACTATTGGATTATCATAAAGAACTTTACACAACATTATTAGAGGATACAGCGCACTTTGTAAAATGTAAAGAACGTTTACAAGAAGTGCGCATTTTGCGCTCCAAACAAGCACAAAATTTAATAGCTGACAGCGATCAAGTGAACATCGATGAATGTGATTTACTATCAGACATCACAAGTGTACGTTCATCACACTATACAGCCAGTTCAAGAGGCACTGGGTTAGCTAAAATATACTATATTTGTATATCATACAGTGTTTTATTTATTTATCTTTTTTTCTTCAGTAAAACATTTCGCTCTAGCAAAAATCGTCGCAAACACGAGCGCAAACTTTTGAGCTTTAAACCTGGTAATCCCTTTGAGGATATTGCTTATATAGACACACTTTACAATCAAATTGCAAGATGTCATACACAACAACAGCATGTGCATGACACCTGCAAAGCGCTTATTTTATGCAATTGTGAACACTTGGCTACTGACTTGCAGCAACAGCTGAAACATTTGCTTAATTTAATGAAGAATTCTCTGGATGAAATTTGGATTCCTGAAATGTTGTCAATATCAGCAACTCAACAGTTTTTGCAAGGACCCAATATTGATTACACACAATTACAAAATGAACAACGTTACGCTATGATGGGTAAGTCGGCATTTTTGTTTTGGGAATTCATTCAATGGCATTTACCGATATATTTCGCAAAATTTATGTAAATTTCAATTCAATTTTAAAATGAAATTGTGTGAGATAATGCAAATCATGTTTTATAATATTAAACGCCCTCCAATTTGTTTTTATTTAATTAAAAAAAAAGTTTGTTTTTGTTTGAAAAAAAAAGAAAATAAGAATTCCATCAGAAGTTTTCATATACAAAAATGAAAAATAAGCTTATGGTGGGTGGAAAATTTAGATCAGTGATTTTGTATTTTAACAAAATTTAATCTATATTCGTGCTTAAAAATGCCTTATTTGTCATGATATTCTCATGGGAAAGCATATCCATACAGCTGTTTCATCAGAGGCTACTCTGAATCATCAGTGGATTACTCCCAAGTCTTGTTAAATTCCTGCCCAAACATTTGAATATTTATTTCGTTACACCATTCAACCAAATGAGAATTTTATTCAATAAGCAAACAAAAAGTTTCCAAAATTTTCCAACATAAATTATAATTAAGCACGAATAAAAATTAAATTTTGCTAAACTTTATGATTCCAAATAATTTTATATGTTGATTTTTATTATTTTAAATAAATTTTGTTGACAGACAAAAATTTTTTTTTTGTTATTAATGTTGATAATAATTTTTTTTTAGCCCCAAAAAACTAAGCATGCAAATAATCGAAATCATTAAAAATTTGTTATTTTGTATAAAGCAAATTTCACTTTCATTACAGATCCTCATAAACGTTTCAAGCCTCAACTAAACTTAATCGATTGGGAACATGATATACTGCAAGTATAATTTTTTTATTTTCTTTTCAACAATTTTTTACTTAAGCTTGGCTTTTGATAAATATTGAATCAATAAAAATATTAGTTTTCATTAGCCATAAGTTTGAAATTTTGAAATAGATTGTTTTATTAAATTGTATAAAACTTAACATGATTCACTGACATGAAACATGTATAGTATAAGCTTTTACTTTCATTTTTAAAATTTTTATTTAATAAAATTTTGCATTATGCAAATTATCTTTAAATTTAATGAATTTTTTAAATGTTCTTTTTTTTACCTGCGAGCAGTTAGTTACATACAAAGTTGTGTAGTTTTTTTATATATATTTTTTTCAATTCATCCAAGCAAGCAGGCAATTGATTATCATGCAATTGCCTAATGAAATTGTTTATATTTTTTGTTATTTCTTTTAAATTCATATGATTGATTTTTTTTTATTAATTTTCTTCCATAAACTCTTCAAATTCACTTTTCTTTGCATTAACTTTCACTAATTAAAGTGTTTTTATTAAATTAATATATTTTTTTCAACAATATCTTGTTAAGCTTACCATAATTATTCAATAATTACTGCATTGGTTGCGAAAGTTAAGTAAAATAAAAGAAATAAAAAACAAAAAACAAAAGTAATTTCGCGCGCCAATTGAAGTGAAGCTAATTTAGCTTGTACTTTTTTTATTTTAGGTTAGATTTTATAATTTAGTTGAAAGGACCACTTGATTTGATTCAGATTTTTGTTTGATACACCATTTTGTCCCACTTACATATTTAATTTTTTTCTTTTAAATTGTTGATAAATTTTTTCAATCAAAATTAAGGCTTTGGTGAGCAAAAAAAGCAAATTTTTTGTACAATTTTAACTTAAAGAAACTTATATAGGGCACCATGATTTATGGCCTGTTGAGCGATGCTACAAGAAAACCTAAGCGAAAGAAAGCAAAGCATATTTGTATTGAAAACAAAAACAAATTTTCGTACATTGTTTTTGTTTGTAATACAAATATTCCTTGCTTTCGTTCGATTAGGTTTTTATGTGACATGGCTGAACAAGGTCATCAGTGTTATAATGCCATTCGATTATTTTCTTTATGCAAACAAGCCAGAGGCCAAATCACCGCACTTGATATCGAAATTAAAAAAAAATTTTCATACAAAAACATTAAAATTACGATGGTTTTCATTCGATTTCGAATGTGGTGATTTGTTCCCAGAAATTAAAATTGCCATTTTCAAATATAAAATTTGGAGAGTTATTGATGATATGCGGTCACCTATTAATGAAAACTGGGCACCTACTTAATATATTTTAATGGCATAAACTTTAATCTCTAATAGTTTCATTGTTGTTTTCTTTTATTTTAAATTTCTGATCCTTTTAAAATATTTAAATAAGCGAATAATATACAAACATTTGTTTTTATTTGCAATAGCCTTGTATGAAATAAGCTATCGTTCGCTTATAGAGAAATAAGTAGCGCGTTAACCTATCAGTCTTGGGGGTTGCAGCTTCAATTCCTGAGGGCAAATGTTCAAAGTTACCAGTGCTCGTTAAAAAATTTTATCTTAGAATTAATCAGCCCAATTATGAATAAAAATTCCCCGGGAGTTTTCTCACTTTTCTCTTTCCTCTTATTGTAAACAAAATTTCTCCCTTTTTTAACATGGAAATTTATTTGATTTAGGGAAATTTTTCCCTAAAAGCAAAATTCTCCCAAGGAAAAAATCCTTGGGAATATTCATAATTGGCATGAACTTCTAATATCAAATGATAAATAAAAATAATAATAATTAAATTTTTTATACAAATTTATAAAAAAAATATTATTAAAAACTTAAATATTTTTTAATTAGTTTTTATTTTTTTAATTATTAATTTTTTTTAATCCTATGGAAAATATCTAAGTTTGTTTTTAAATTTAACGCAAACATTCATACTTATTTTATATGGGGCGTTTTATTTCAATTCATGGGTATGTGTGTAAGTAGTCACAAACATATACGAGTATTATCAAAAAAAAATTTTTTTTTAAAACATGTTAAAAATTGTAAAAAACGCCTTTAATTTTATTATAAACTTCCTAAAAAAAATAAAATTAACTTTAATTACGAATTAATTGCAAAATCTGTTGATGTTTTATTTCATTTGTCTCTTTAGCAACAAAATCTCTTCAATTTGGTTTTGTTTTAACAGTTTTACTGTTTTTCTCTTTTTATTAAATTTTCTCTTTTTGAGTAACAAACAATAACAATTTTACCTTTGGTTTTGCTTTTGTTTTTTTGGTTTTTTTTACTCTATGGGGATCACTGAAGTGTTGAAATGCATTAAACAGCAACCACCTCGTTAGTATTTGAATGTACGTATGCATGTTTGTGTGTGTAAATAAATGAATTATTTTTTGTTTTTGTTATTTTGCACATGCATGTGGAGTTGTTTTTGTATAATGCACACATAAAATTACAAAAACAAAAAAATAAAAATAATTTTAAATCAAAGTAACAAACAACTTCATGTTGTTGCTGCTGGCGGTGGTGGTATGCAGTTGTCTGCACAAACAGGTTTCTTTGAATATTTTATTTTATGTTTTTGTTGTATTTTAGTATTTGAATGAGTATGTACGAGTATGTTTCGCCTCTTTGATTTCCCCTGATGACCGGACATCAAACATTTATTTATGTAAGTATGAGTGTATGTATGTACATATGCACGTTTAATGCATTTAGATATGTGGATAAGTATGTGTGCTTGCTTATGTAGGTGGAATGTTGTGCTGGTATTTCTCAGACTATTTAAATCGTTTTTAAAAATTGTGTATAAAATTTGCTTTAGAGCAATTTGTTCAGATTATATATATTAAGCTAGAACCTTGTAAAATTTATTTTAAGATGTAACTATAAAGCTTGGAACCAAATTACGAGGACATATTAAAGGGCTGCACAAGCATACTTGAAATGGCTTACAAGCACTTTTTAATAAAAAATATTACACATGTTTGTAGTGATGTGTGGCTTTCAAGTATGCTTGTGCAGCCCTTTAGTACATATCGTCATATGTCTCGATTTTATGAAAAATTATTAAACTTTTTCAAAATTTATTACAGTTTAAGCTTCAGTCTAAGAATGCTATTTTTAATACCAGAAGTGAAAAATATTATAAGATCTTGTAAATTGGTGTGGTGTATCGTAATACATTAAAAAGTCGAATTTAAATTTTTTTAACTTTGAAAACATATGCATGTACTAAAGGGCTGCACAAGCTTACTTGAAATCCACACATAACTGCAAACATGTGTATTACTTTATAATAAAAAATGCTTGTAAGCCATGCTTGTCCAGCCTTGTTTTCGTTGGAATAGCTTACACAGCTGTGAAGACTGATATAGTTGTCAAAAAGAAACATTTGTAGGTGCATATCCACATGGAAATATGTGTGCATGCACATATAGTAAAATATTGTTAGTATTTCCACAGTTATAGGTTGCCTACATAGGTATGACGTCCTTCTCAAACTTAACAAAATTGTAAGATTAATTAAATTAAATTTAATTTAATATTTTTAAACTTTTTAAATTACATTTTTAATTTTGTTTTTTATTAAAATAAAAAATTTTAAAACCAACAGCAAACTTACAAATAGGCCGGCTTACTTAATGCCTGGGTAATTTTTTTCTTACAGCAGAGATGTGCAGGTGGCATGATTTTTTCTTTATAAGGTACACTCATACAAGAGTGAACAAATTTACAAATTATTTAATTAATTACTAAAGAAAAATATTTCTTTTTAATAATAAATACCTAAAATAAAAAATTAAATTAAATAACAACAACAAAAAATTTTAAAAACTAGATTAAAAGATTTTTTAAAGCAAAAATAATTAAAATTGCTGGCATTTTTTAAATCTTGACTTAATAATGCTCTCTCTCTCTCTCTCTCTCTCTCCCTGATATTTTCTAATTATGTTAAAAATATTTAAAAACAAAAGAAAATCACTTGCGCATCTCTAACTATTTATGTACTAGCTCCAGCTTCATTTCATTAGCGAGGAGACTGTAGCCAATTAAAAAAAATGTACACTCACTCACTCTCGCTCTCAGTCAAAATGAAAAGTGAAGCAAAAACAAACAAATACAACATTAAAACATTTTATAAAGTTGGGTGTTGTGTGTGTGTGTGTGTGCTTGTGTATGATTTTAAGAGCATGTTGGGGAACAAGAAAAACTAAATGCTGAAATCAAACGAGTACAAACATTGGAACGCGTTGGAAGTGTCTTTAATATAAATTTCGGTGCGCTAAATCTGTGTCTGGTGTTTTGTTAAAATATAAAATTAAAGAATTAAATTTTATTATAACAAAAAGTAAATGCATATTAAATATTTTTTTAAGGAAAATAATTGCCCATAAAAAGTGCTAAGAAAAACGCGGGTTCTAAAAAAAATTTTATTTTTATTAAGTGTAAAACGTACGAATCTGAGGAAAAGGTAAAATAAAAAAAATTGTCTTAAATGAAATTCGGTATGTAGGTACCTACCTAAAAATAGGTTTATAGAAAAAAAAAAAATAATAAAATGTGTGTTGAAATGAAATTGGAATTAAAATTAAGGTTTTATTTCTTAACACCATCCTATCCATCAAGTGTTTATGTATTTTTGTTTTCGCAAGTGCGTGCGGGTATTTTGTTTTTGCAATTTAGTGATGTTTATTTAATTTGTTTTCTGCTTTTTTATTTGCATTTGTTTTTGATGATTTTACTTTTCAATTCAATTTCAATACGTGTGTCTGCATTAAAATACAAAAATTGTCTCAAAAACATTATTTTTCTATTATTAAATATTTAATAAAAATTGTAAAAAAAAATTACACAAAAATTAATAAAAAAAAAACAGTTGAGGAAATTAATTAATTTGTTAAAAAAAAGTCGCCATATAATTTGTACTTACTAAAGGGCTGCACAAACATACTAGAAATGGCTTACAAGTACTTTTCATTATAAAATATTGCACATGCTTGTAGTGATGTGAAGCTTTCAAGTATGCTTCTACAGCCCTTTAGTACCGACGTACCTATAACTGTTTTCTTTACTTCAACTGATCAGCGTCATCATTCATCAACAATTAATTAATCTTCCATTTTAAATTTCCATTGAATGACTTAAAACTGAAGTTAAGGTGAGTGTTTCGTTTGTTTTATTATTTGTTTCAAGTTATTAAAATTAAAGTTAAAAATGAGTAGGTATTCAGTTAGATTTCATGTGTTTTATAACTACCCGGCTAACAAAATGAACAAACTGAGTTTTTTAAACCGCCTGAAATAAAAATTAGTTCCCACACATTAATAAAAATTGGTTTTATTAAAAAAGCAAAAAACAAAATGTACAGAATAAGTGCAAGCTGATCATTGGAAAGTGATTGTTTTAGTCATTCACTATTTAAAATTAGCCAAATATGGGAATGAATAGCGACTATTGTAAAATCAACTCAAAAATAAGTGCATAAAGGGTTATTTTAAACGCCCAGATAAGTCCTAAACGGCTCGAATTTTATCAATCAATATAAATTAAATTCTGTTTTTTTTTGATACGAAACAAATCGTTTAAAAAATTATTTATTATAAAGGGTGTTTTTTATAGACGTATAGAACTTTAAATTATAATAAAACAACGATGAATTATTCGATTGACATGAATTTTATTTATCCGAAAGATAATCTTGTTGCATTACATTTTAAATATGATTTCTGGCATATGACCGCCACCACGGCTGGCTCGGATGTAGTCCAATCTGGACGTCTAATTTTCGATGACTTTTTCCAACATTTGTGGCCGTATAGCGGGAATAACACAGCGAATGTTGTCTTCCAAATGGTCAAGCATTTGTGGCTTATCCGCATAGACCAATGACTTTACATAGCCCCACAGAAAGTAGTCTAGCGGTGTTAAATCACAAGATCTTGGAGGCCAATTCACAGGTCCAAAACGTGAAATTAGGCGGTCACCAAACGTGTCTTTCAATAAATCGATTGCGGCACGAGCTGTGTGACATGTTGCGCCGTCTTGTTGGAACCACAGCTCCTGGATGTAACGGTGTTTCGACATACACTTGAGGATTAGCTTCACTCCAAATGCGGCAGTTTTGTTTATTGACGTAGGCATTCAAGCAGAAGTGCTCTTCATCGCTAAACAAAATTCGCTTATGAAAATCGGATCAATGGCAGTCTCGTTCGAAATAAAATTGCACTATTTGCAAGCGTTGTTCAGGCGTGGGTCTATTCATGATGAATTGCCAAACCAAACTGAGAATAAATCACTTGACAGGTGTTAAATCGGTCGCCATCTTGAACAGTAATGCCAACTTAAAGTTCTATACGTCTATAAAAAACACCCTTTATATTATATAATATTTCAAAAATTTAAAGTTTTTTTTAAATAAAATTTACCCTACATTACTGTGGGGTAAATGTGCCAGTAGTCGCCAGTTTAACGTTTCTTCTTTTTTCAAATTGTCTGTTTTATAATGAGATTCTGCCACCAGTCTAATCTGAAATTATTACAGTTTGAACATTTGTTATTTATGAAAGTGGTATAAGTCCACATAAAAAAATATTTGACGGTAATTTTAGTAATTTGTAAATACTATCTTATACTAAAATTACCGCTGATTAATAATTTCTGAAAAAGTGGACTTAAACCACTTTAAAAAATAAAAGCTCATATATTTATTATCATTAAAATATTGGGTCGTACAGCTATATTTGCTATTTTAAATTAAAAATTAATTTGTACATTTTATAAAGAAAGTGAATAGTATGTGTCTAACCTGACCTGCCTTATGGTTGCTGAAGTCGTGCTTGAAAATGGGACAACGCAGCCTATATGTTTCATATTGGTGCTGTAGAATTTTTACTACAAATTTAACATTATAATAAAGGCTAATAAAGCCCCTTGTATTTCTTATAAAGGGCATTTTTTGGCTTGCCAACATTTTTCTTTACAAATGAGAGTAGCAAATCGCAGATTTTATTAAAAGTGAGGCAATACTTTTTATATGAATACTTGAAAAGCAGCTGCATTACAATTTGAAAAATGTCACTTTGCCATTAAAGATAGTGTGTGTGTGTGGTTTTATTTGCAAATAAACAAAAGGAAGAGATGTTCATTAACCCATATCTTTGTTTTTAATTAGTTAATATTACAAAATTTTACTATTTTAGTTTTTTCCTTTAGTTAATTCGTATTTTGAAAAAAAAATGTGTTAAAACCCGCAAACAACATAAATAGATAATAAAAATAAAATAAAGTCACTTGCAGCTTTAGAAACAAAAACAAACATTTCAAACTGGCAAAACGACTTTCAACATCGCTTTTGCTCTTTATTTTTTGCAAATTCAGTTTTTTTTGTTGTTTATGTATTTCTGTATTTTAATTTTTTTTTTTGCATTTTATCTTTGTTAACTCTTTTTGCCATTTTATTTTTATTATTTTGTTGTTGTTTAAGATCGTGTTATTTCTATGTTTGAGTTAATATAATGAATGAGTCATAAATCCAACTCTTTGAAATTGTTGGATTTTGTTTTAATAGTTTAACAGAATTTTTAAAACAGGAATAAATATTTTTATTGTAAATACGCAAAAATGCTAGAAATACAAGATTACGCCATCTCGCAAATAAAATTTAAATTTTCTGCGCATGAAGCACAATATGTTTCTATTGAACTTTAATTTACAGCCAAATAAGAGAGAGAGAGAGAGAAATGTATTATTTTTTCTTCAAACAGTGAACAATCTACGTCATCTAACGGGAAATCATGCACATGACGTAATTTTGTATTTCTCTTATTATTGATATATATGTACGTACCTACAGGCAACTCAATTAACTTTAAGTAGTTCTTAACAAATTTCACAGAAATTCACTCATTTATCCTATCGCTTGTACTCTCATAAAAGCTAATTTTCTTTCATGATCTTTTCGTACACTTTGCATTTGGGAAATATGTAAAGCCCAACACCGCTCACAATTTAAGTTAAAATTACTCACAATTGTTTCGAATAAAATTTTTGTTCGCACAAAATTTTTGTATGAACAAAAAAATTTTTTTATGAAGTTGCAAATGTCTCTGAAAAATACTTAAAAAAAAAAATTTATATTGAGACTCCAAAATTTTATGCGGAACCAGTGGATGAATTTAGCCTTACTGTGTCTTGTAATAGGCTGGATTATAAGTGCCGTTGTAGTGATGAAAATAGTGAAGACTTATCGCAAACGTCATTCGTGATTAGTGGGTAGAGCACTAACCTACCAATCTAGGGGTTGCAGGTTCTATTCCTGCCAGGAACCTGGGTATTTGTGTGGTTTGTTATTTATGTGTCTAATTATTCTTGCCGTTCCGCGATTACGGAAAACATATTTTGTGCGGAAGCAAAATTTGCAATTATTCATTGCGTTCCTGCGGTATCATTGATTCCGTAATGTAGATAAATTTTTACATTTTGCTTACGCTTAAATTTTCTCATGGAAAGCAAACGGAAATATCAAAAATGTAAGAAAAAATAAAAAATTTTGAAATAAAAAACTGCGTTTTAGCTTAATTTGTTTTGTTTTTCGAAAATAATTTAGTTTTATTTATTGAAAACTAATTTTATTTTTGTTTATGTAAAATTTATTTTGTGGTTAAAAAATGCAAGTTTTTTCTTATCACCAACAGCTGAAAAATTAACACAATTCATTCACATTATACAACTTTTTAATTCACAATTAAATGAAACAATTCAAAATAATAGCAATTTGCATATCGATCGCTATTTCTTTCCCCGAAATTTTCTTTTCCGTTAGGAATCAATAATACGACCCAATATAAAACAAAAACTTATTCCGCTTCCCCCCACCCTCCTTAAATAAACGTCATTACTAATAAAAATGGCTGCCATACTTTTCAATAAAAATAAGTCTCTGAGTTCTGGTTCTATAAAATTAAAATTAAATTATTATAATTTTTTAATCATTCACTTTCTCACTCACTTGCCGTCACACATTATTTATCATTTTTTTTTTTTCCATCTCATTTAAATCACCACAAATAGGTTGCAAATGTTTGCTTAAAGTTTCATAATCCCCCTTCTAATTCTTAATAATGCAAAACGTATTCAAAGTTTACACCACAAATTATTGTTAAAGCCAAAAGTCACAATATTTTTGTAATTCTAATTGCAAGAGTTAAAAGCATTAAAAAACCGCTAAAAGCAATAAAAGATCAAGAAAAAGAGAGAAACAAGAAAAAAGAAACAACCCAATACGAGTATTACAACATCAAGACAACAAAACTAAAGCCACCGTAATCAACCGTCATAGATTAAAACAATAATTAAAGAAGTTAACTTAAGCCACAAAACAAAAGCAGCAAGCCGAATAAAAACAACTTTAAAGAAACCAAACAAACAAACAACAGACGAAAGTGTAGCTTTCAATGAATCATACCTGCAAAAGAAAAATCCAGCAAAAAAAAATTCAAATACAGGGACAAAAGGTCAGACACACAAGCATTTGATTCTTATGGTGTTGTTACTCCCTGTATTCTTTTGTTTAGCTCAGCTTAAAACTGGTTATAAAATCAACAAAAAACTTGGCTTTTTTGTACTTTATTTTTTATTGGCTGCATGCACTCACTCGTATTGTGATTCTAAGTATTTTGGTCAAGAATTTATCTTCATAAAAAAAGAAAAATATCTTTAACGGAAACACATAAATACGAGTATGTAAACACCATACCCACAAGCACACAAACAAATTATGAATGAATGAATGTACCAAATTGCATATGGGTATTTCCATGCCACTCTGCTCAACAGTGATTGCAAAACTAAAGTTAAAAAAAAAATAGATTTTTTTTACTTATTAAATTCAATTCATGGACGTACAAAGGCTAAATTCACAACTGCACAATGACAGTAATCAGTCCTGTAATTGTTCAAAGGGTAAAAAGTGTAAGAGTTTTTAAGGAAGAATGAAGAGAAGCAGGGAAATAGTAGGAGAAGAAAAAGAAGAAAGGGTCCATCACCAAAACCAATAAGTGCTTCTAACGAAGCCAGATAGAGCTCAGTGAGTACCTGCAGGTAAAGCTACCTACTGAAGTTAGGCTGGTGCAGGGCAAATGCAGATAAAGTCTTCCATAGTTTCCTCCTCCTCATTATCTTGACAACTTCTACAATAGCCATTTGAGGGAAAAACCATTCTCCTCGTATAATTGACAAAATATCAAAGGCCACTGGATTCTTTAAGTCATTGTAAATCTCTGTGGGGATTGCTTTCCAGCCTGGGCCAGCTCATCTTCGCTATATTGCATGTCTGTTCGTTCCTTCATTTGAACTGTGTATCACGCAACAATATACCCTACCAGAAATGTGTGATAGACATTCAGGTAGACATTCATTTGAGCCATGTATAAGAGAGACATACAAAATCACACATACACAAAGTTTCTATCACATTTTTCACAATGCCCTTAAGAATCAATTGAGTGTCACTGTTTTTGTAGGGTATGCCGCAGGACATTAAGCAAACTCCCAATAGAAAATTTATTTAAAAACATTTTTTTTAATTTTCTTCCAACAAATAAAAAACATTAAAAAAATATTTTTGGTTTCTGAAACTAATTTTTAATCAAAAATGTATTTAATAAAACTTTATTTAGCAAATAATATTTTTTAAAATTTTTTTTCCAACAAATAAAAATATTTAAAAAAAATTTTTGGTAAATTATTCGATCTTATCAATTTTTTTTATTTATTATAAAAATAAATTTCCCTGAAGAAGAAGACTTTCAAAAGAAAGACGAAATATTGGAAAATATAAATAAAAACAATTTTTTAACGATCTTAAGCTTGATTAATATTAAATAATAATATTTAAAAAATACATTTTTTTAATTTTTAAGAAAATCTTTAAGGGACTATTTATCTACACTAACTTTATAAAGAGGAAAAAGTGTTTTTTTTTTGTATTTTCTTTATCTTTGTCATGGATAAATTCTAAAACTATAGCACCGACTTTAAAAATTCTTTCACCACACACTATAAAGCTACATTATCAGCAAGTAACGTAGGCTAACGTCCATTATTCAAAGACTTAACAGTTGAAATTATATTTTTCTATGGGTATCCCCATAGATTAGTAGGTAACATACTAACCCACCAATCTGGGGGTCGCGGGTTCGATTCCTATCTACAGACAAGCCAACAAGCTTCGCGGATTTGTGTTATAAAAAAAAGAATTACATTTTTTAAATTAAAAAATAAATAAACTCCACGAATGGTAACGAATTATTTTAGGATCGACTACACTGACTTTTAAATACAAGGGTCAGTTAGAAGATCGCCAATTTGTACCAGATTGTATAAACAAACAATCTGTTTAGTCTAAGAACTCTTACATACAGGGGGATTTGGCAAGATCTAGAGGAACCCTTCTATCCGGTTAAATACGTAATGTGAAACAGGACTGAATGAGGCTATGTAACATGTAAATAATGCGGTTAGGGGAAGATGGTTAGGAAAGTGGTTAGAAGTTCAATTAATAATTATGTTCTTTTTTAAATAAAAATGAAACCAATATTTTGTTTCTTACAAAAATACAAACATACGTCAGTCAGATCTTTCAGTCCATTCTGTGTTTCCAATTTTCAATCTTTTTGTTAAAACGGCAAGGCGAATTCATATAAGGTGAAATTATGAAGCATCTCTGTTTTTTAAATTTTCTTGACTTAACAAAAAATACAGACATGACTTATGTATATACTCCGACCATATAAATGTAACAATTTTGACAAATCAAGAAAAAACTTGAAGCGCACAGCTGCTTTCTTGTATGAATTCGCCTTGGTTAGAAGTTGTTGATAAGTGGACAAAGCATCTTTAATACTAAGTCATGCTTTTGAACTCCTATCAAAATTTGGATAATTTTTAACAAATAAGCCCATAATTTCAGTTTTAGGGGAATCCACTAAACCGAAACACCGTTAAGCGGGGTCTTATTGTAATAAAATTGTTATATTTCTTTTTATATTTTATTAATATTTTACATAATAAAGAATTTTTTTTTATTTTCTTAAACAAATTTTCAAAAAAAAAAATTTATTTAACAAACTGTTATTGAACAAAAATTGAAAAAAAAATTTTTTTATAACAAAATATTAATCTTTATTTGTGCTTAATTAATTAATTCAGAATTCTGGAATTAAGCACAAATAAAGGTTAATATTTTGTTAAAAATTTTTTTATATTTAAAATTTTTTTTAACCAAATTTCTGTTTTTTGTATGTGTATATTTTTTAGTCTCTTACTTGTTCTTAATTAAAAGATGTACTGCCTTATTTATTATATAAGACATATTTTTGGTTTATTAAAGAAATTCCCAATGAAAAACATATAATTAACAAAATTTTTTCAAAATTTTTACTTTTAAAATTTTTCTTACAGCCACATAAAAACATTTTTAAAAAATTTCAAAAAATTAATATTAAAAAAAATATAATTTTTTTTTTTTTGTATTACTGAATCTCTTATAATTATTAATATAAAAATTAATTTGTATTGCTGTTTAAGATTTTTATTTATAAATTTTTTTTATTGTATATAAATTTTATTAAATAAGAAAAATTTAACTTATTCCCAGACACTGGTTTGCTGGAGCGGCGCTTTTTCCTCATCGGCAGCATGTGTGGATACTGTATGTTTGTTAATATCAAGTATTTAAACAGAACAACTATGAAAATGGAATACGAGAATTTTTCATATTTGCAATAATACTTCAGAAAAAAGTTTTTTATAATAAATATTTCTACTATTCTTTTTTTTATTTATAATTCTTTGAAGCAAAATTTAAATTTAACAGCATTTGTATCAATAACGAATTAAAAACTGCAAAAACTAAGTTAATGTAACTGAAAAACCAGTATTTTTTATTCATAAATAATTTATAGGTTTTTACAGAAATAATTTTACAAAATAAAAAAAAAACCCAAGCTTTTTCAATTTATTTAATTGCCTGTGTTTTAAACACAGACTTTAACTTTAACCGGGATCTTTTAAAGTTTTGTTTATGTCACACCTTTTTCACTTTTACAATGTACAGTGGATCCTGCTTAAATGGTTCGCTAAAGAAGAAAAAAAAAATTAAAAAAATTTATATCAATTTTTAAAGCTTTTAAAACAGCTACAGACAAGTGAGTTTAGCGCCTTTGTCTCTTTAGTTAAAAAAAAGCAATTAGAAAAAGTCTGTGTTTAGAAAGTAAAAAAAATTAAGGGCTACTTTTAACAAAAGTATTTGTTTCCTCAGCTGAGCGCAACTGTAAGGTTCGGAACATTTCACCTGTGCTACCTCTATAAAGTATTTTGAATTTCCTGGTTGTGACTCATTTCACTAGGCAGTATTTGCCTAGAAAAAATAATTCATAAAAAGAAAGTACATAATAAAATCAGTCAAAAATACTTCCTGTTGACAAAATAAAAAAAAAAAGAGAAAAGGAAATTTTTAAAGCAACCTGTGTAAATAAAGAAATAATCTACAGTGGAGGCAGGTAAATGAACCCAGAGAAAATTTATTAAAAAATATCTTGTTTATAGAACTAAAAATATTAAGGGCCATTAGAGCAAGTTAAGTTTTCATAAGTCAAATATCAAGCTTTTGGTTGGACATTAAATTAGAAATACCGATAAGTTAAATATGGGATAATGTGTCCTTAACTATCCAAAAACCGGTTATTTGACCCACAAAATCTAAAATATTTTTTATTATATAATAAACTCACTTCACTCACTCTGCTCCCAATAATTTTCTTTTGAAATTAATTAATTAAACAATTCAGTTTTCTTGTATGTAAATTTAACACAATAGAAATAGAAATAAAAATTTTATTTTTTATTTGTTCTTTCCGTTTAAAGCAAATAGGTACTCGTATTTTAAATATTAAAATATTTGTTTGTTCTTTTATTCCATAAATAATGCGCTTAAATAGACTTTTTGTTGAGATTAATTCCATAAGAAAAAAGTAAAAAAAAAGATTTCTTTTGATTCTTGTTGTTAATTCAATTACAGTCAATCAGCGTTCAAGTGCTGCTTATTTATGGGTGCGCTAACTAAATACCCAAACGTAAACCTAGCAAACAATTTGAAACAAATTTACTTTCCCTGAGCAAGCCAATTTAAAAAAAAAAAATCCTGCGTGATATAACATTAAATTCTAAAAAGAATATATAAAAACATTTTGTCGGGAAATTTAGTATTTTCCAAATTATGGGCCTCCAAAGTTTTTGTGATTTTTCACAAAAATTAAAAAAAAAAAAATATGGAAGTTGATAGAAAATGTATTTCTAAGCAGAATAAATAAAATGACTATTTTATTAAGCTTGAGGTCTTATTTTTCAAAAATTTATTTTTATATCGATATTTCGCTCCAATTTTTGTAGCTTCTTCAGGATTACAAAAATTGGAGCGAAATATCGATATAAAAATAAATTTTTGTAAAATAAGACCTCAAGCTTAATAAAATAGTCATATTATTTAAAAGAAAAAGGTCAAATAAAACTAATTAATACAGAATAAATTAAGTAAAATTTGTAGCTAAAACCTATATGGTCCGAGTTATGGGCCTCTAAGTTTTGTAAAAATCTTCTGTAATATTCTAGATGGTGAACAGCTTCTTCACTCACGGCTTTCGGTCGGACTTAAGAATTTCCTAATCTAAAGGATGGCGAACACGGGCTTCCCTTACCAAAATTTTATATAAGTAGCCAGCTTTCAGCCGGAATTATGAATGTCATCCTTGAATAGAACATCACAGAAGAATTTTAAAAATTTCATAGACTCATCTGTAATTATCTGGGGTTTTGGATGTTTTATGCTTTAATTTATTGTCATTATAGGCCATTTTAAGAATAAATCGGTTAATAGTTGGCCCCTTTTATTTTTTGTTAATTTAAAAAAATCAAAAATGTCTTAATTTAAAAAAAAATATTTATTTTTTTTAAAACAATAAATCTAAAAATGTTAGTTTTACAAAAAAATTTAAGTCAATATAACTTAAGATATCTCGTAACAAAATCAGATAAGTCGTTTCAAAGTTATATTACAAGGAGTGAAGCAGCCTCTTAAATAAATCTCAATAACAAAACTTTTGCATAGAATTTGAAATACTGCTGATTTTTAGAGTTAGGCGACCATAGAGCATCAGAAAAAATTGGGAAAATGTCAGCAAAATGTATTCCATTTGTTGCATAGTGTTACCATGTAAATCCGGTTTAAGTTTTTAAGGGTTGTTGGGTTATTTTCAACACCTTTGTTGTATTTATTTTTAGCTTTTCATTTTAATTTAAATTAAAAAAATTTTATAGTTTTGTGTGCTGGGTTAGGTTACTACAAACATACTGCTGCTTAATTCTTATACAGTATAATTTAAATTTATTTATTATAAGTTTTTTCATGTGTGTGTGTTTTCAATTAACTTATTTCTGTGTTATTGCTACAAGTATTATGCCTCTTGTTGTTATTGCTGTAATTATTGTTGTGTCGTAATTTTTATTTGTAACAAATTTTTTGTTTGTTGCTGAATTTTTTTTTATTGCCATAAAGCAAAAGTTGCTACTGCTTGACCGAAGGCAAATTGTTTCTTTTTTTCTCTTCTTATTATTTTCTGTGTACCTTTTACGCTTTGGATCAATTCGACTTAATCTAATGCCAGTCATTTATTACAAAAATATTCAGTTGTGGTCATTTCATGAGAGGGTCTTTAATTGAAAAGAAAGAAAAAAAGAGTAACTTAAAAAAAGATTTTTAATAGGTGCCTACTTCCTTATTTTCCACAGACTCGTACACAATTTCAAGTGAATTATATTTGCATTTAATTTTGTAAGCAGACTTTGTGGTAGATTAAAACAATTTTAAAGATAATTCAACTGATAAAGAGGAAATGTCTATTTTATATCCTGAGATTAAGCATCCTTTTCTGTATACATTTTATATATACAAATCAAACGTCTGTTAAACAAGTAGTCACATTGCTTAAACTTTTAATTGAATCAATTAAATATCTATGTAAAGGATTTCTCAGTAAGAGTGTACCTTTTCATTTTAAAATAGGTTAGGTTAGGTTAGGTTAAACAGGTCACCCGAAAGAAATAAAACAAGAGCTGGGCTTTTTAAAATAAAAATACGTATTTTTTTTGTGAGAGTTATGATTTTTTTTATTGGGTCTGCACTGGCAATTCGTTCAATGGCCATGTAAATTTAAAATAAAAAAGTAAATTTTTCCGATGAAGCGCATTTTCATCTGAATAGCTTCGGGAATACATAAAATTAACGAATTCGGAAATCAGAAAATTTTTATGTAATTCATGACAAACAAATTCGCCAGCAACAAGTAATTATGGCCAGGTCTTTCTTTTTTGTAGATGAGGCTGAAATTGCGGTGACTTTAAACGGCATTCGTTAAAGGAACATGATAACGCAGTTCTACAGTGGCTTCAATTTAACGGCATGGACAACGCATAAAACTATCCCTTTATTGCAGCATGAAATGAAAAAGTCCACTTTTACTGGGACATCCTATATATGCTTTTTTTTAATATGACAAACAAAGAAAATGTATCCTATTGGTTCAATATTTGCGATCTTATAAAAAAAAAAAAAAAAAAAAAAAAAAAATAATTTAGGACGTGTCAATACGGCGAGGATAATCTGATCTACTCTAGAGAGCAATTGCAGCCGGGCCCTCAATTAGATCGCAAGACTCCGTTTTGAACGGAGTAACAAGCCACTGCAATTTTGGCAACCAAGCTAGGAGAATGGGTTTGTCATCAAACGACTACTGTAGAAGTTGTCACGACGAGGATTATCAGGAAACTGTAGAACATCTTCTCTGCCGGTGTCATGTCCTGGAGGAGAAGCGCAAGCTCCAATTTGAAGTGAGCTACCTGCAGGGTCTCACTGCGCTGTCGACTGGTTTCGTTAGGAGCAGCAGGTATTCTACCTGTCTTCCTATTCGTTTCCATTCACTTT
Source organism: Thelaira solivaga (assembly GCA_947397855.1). NCBI lineage: Eukaryota > Metazoa > Arthropoda > Insecta > Diptera > Tachinidae > Thelaira > Thelaira solivaga. The sequence goes on from OX377610.1 coordinate 76,445,638, forward strand.
TTTATCTCTATAACCTGTCCTTCTCCTATACAGATATCAGAAAGGGACCACCTTGGAGGACCTAAGAGTGCCCAGCTTCTGTTTTTCTTATTTGGGCGCCCTGTGTAACCTAACCTTAAGCAAAATTTATGAAAAAATTAAAAGAAAAATTTCCATAACGTTGAATTTTCTTTGTGGATAAAGTGATTAATTAATATAAGTTTTTAATACAATTAAACTGCACAATAGATCTTTAAAGGACGCGGTGTGATTATAGCCCTTGGTGATAATACAATTAAAAATTTAATCAATGTGACAATTTATTTAATTGAATGTAAAATAAAATCCTTAAAATAATTAAATATTTATGCTCTTATTACAAAAAAAAAATGACGTAGACTTTAAAGTAAAATGTTTGAAAAAATTATATGAAAAGTTTCGATAACGTTGACTTTAAAGTCTACGTTAATTTTTTTGGTTAAGGGGGTTAATTTTTTAATTCAGTTGAAAATACTGTTTAAAGATTTAATTAAAAATGTAATCAAATTCCTTTTAATCAAACAATTTAAGTTCTTTTAATGTATAATTTAATCTTTTATTTAATTTTAATTACACTTTGCAACAAGCTGACATGATTTATAGCCGAAGAATTCCAAGAAAACAAAAAAATAGCATGAAAACAAATTCAAAGATTTTTAAACCAACCAAACGTGTAAAACAAAATAATAATAAAATAAAAAAAAAGTTAACAAAAAATATATTTTACTTAAAATTCTGTGTACATATGAACCTCAAGCAAAAACAAACAAAAAACTACAATAACTTAAGAAGCTAACGACTGAACGAACATGTTGCATACCAACTAACCAACCTTAAAAACTGACAAGCAATTCTTTGCTGTTGCGGTTTGTTTGGTTATCTTGCACTGGCTATGAGTCATTTTACAATAAACAAGGCTTAAACTTAAACTTAAAAGAAACATGAGAATTTTAAAACAAAAGTTTAATGCAATAAAACAAACGTGATTTAAATTTTTGTATTGTAGGCGTAGCAGAAGATTGAGTTGAGTGTAGAATGCGTGTGTCAAAAGTTGGCTGACAATCAGGAAATTTATGCAGTAAACAAAAAAAAGATTATTTAATTTACAGCCATTATTACAAGTTACCGATAGCTAAAGTGAGGATTTTGTAAGGCAAAAAACCTATTTTCGTTTAAACTTTAAAATTAAAATGAATTTAAAGTCTAATACAAAGCCGGTTATGTGTCCTACAAACTCCTAACTTTACCTCTCGGTAACTTGTAATAATTATAATATTACAACTTGCCAATAAGGTGTCAAATAGTTTTAATTAACTTTAGTTTAAGTAAATGACAAAGTGACCAATAACTCTTTTCCTTTATTACAACTTCCCAATAAGAAAAACGTTATAATATTTGTAATATGGCACCACTGCTGCGAATATCGATTACTTTTCGCTGCTATAAATATATAGTGGCAGCGCCATACCTCTTTTTGACAATTATTTTTAAAATAACGAAGACATTCGATACCTTTAAATCTGTATTTTAATATTTGTTGTTTTATTGTGTAATTGTATTAATTTTATTTTCGTGTATTATTATAAAAAACTGTTGAAGTTGCCATATCTATAAACGAAAACTTAAAAACTTTGAATGCTTAAAGTTCGTGTTAACGTTATCATACACTTTTCTTTAAAGTCTGCTTGTAATAACAAAAAAATATTTATCTGTTCGATAACATCCTGCTGTTAGTTATTGCTTAAGGGGGTTTTACACTGTAATACTGAATAAAACGACTTGTCAAAAATCAAATAAAAAAGCATAATAGTGTGGAAACAGCACTGTAATACCAAGTAAAATGACTTGTCAAAAATTTAAATCTAATGTGAAAACAATACATCAAAAAATACGCATAAAAATTGCTCTCACCATTTTAGACAATTTTCTGAACGTTTATACTTTTCATTGTAAATATTTATAATGGCTGCATTTTTGCATAGGAACAAAGAATTAACAAAAACAGCTGGCAAAATCCAATGAAAATTATATTATGGTATAGCACGTCATCTGATTTTGGTCTTTCAAAATCCAATGAAAATCTTAACTCTTGTATTAAAGTGTAAAACCCGCATTAGTTGTAATAATTGCCCCTAAGGCCACTGTAATAATGACCTTAGAGTTATATAGCCTGATTACGAGTTTCGTTGTCGTCACGAAAACAGTGTTATGTGGTAACGCCGGTATATGTTTTATATTAGTTTGTCAGAACGACACTTGTAATAAGGCCGATGTTTTTATAATAAAATGCCTAATGGGAACTCCCATATTCTGTTGTATAGCCGGCTATGCTGTCAATTTACGATAAAGCCTACGACAGCCCTGTTTGTTACATATCAACAAAACAGAAGCTGGAAATATTCCTTTTGGCTTTACTTGAGTAAATATATTTGTGTCAACCGCTTACAAAACTGCATTTAAAAAAAACATTTAATTAAAATTCATTTAACTTACAAATACGTGTGCCCACACAGCTGTTAGTGTGTAAGATTTCTTTACATGAAATTTAAAAAATATTACTTACTCGTACACGGTTTTGCACATGTGTGAGCTTTACATAGTTGCTAAATATTTTTTTTCTCAGTTATCCTATGCCCATGCGCCACCTATTAAATGGTCTTTCTGTCATGCCACGTCTAAAACACGAATATTGTTGTTGTTGTAGTAATAAAAAAAATAATAAGTCGTTACACTCTCTTTTCATTAAACACGCTTGCTTGGATAGACACGGTTGAAGACTTTTACTTTTCATTTATTTACCATTTAAATTGTGTGTGAAAGATATTTTATCACATTCTTCTTTGACTGGCTTCCACTAGTTCCACTAGATAGCGTGTAAATGCATCATTTCGTTTTGTTATTGTTGTTGGTTTTTTTTTCGATTGCTGCAAAGCTAAGAAAATTTTCTTACTGCTTTTGTGATTTTCTTTTTAACAATTTTTCAGGTTCAAACATGTGCAAAACTTTATTTTTTTTTAAATGAAATTTAAATCTACCCAGCGATATTTAATTAAGTAAACAGACATGCTATTTGATAATTAAGATAAGTAAATAAAATTGTAAGGGCAAAGGCAGCAGTATTTCACGGTCGGTCTCATCATGTTGGCATATCTCCTCGGAAATGTTTTCTCCTTTAGAATGTATTCCGTGTGGCCTATCCATGCTGTCATCTCCTATTTACCACTTTATCCATTTCTTGCTTCTTTATTCCCAAAACTTTCTTCATGAAATTCGCTAATTAATTCCATATCTTCTCATCGCTTATTTATTATTTCCTCGACAAGATTTTCTGCTGACAAGTCACCCAATGGTTGAGTGCTCTGCATCGTTGACTTTCTTGATTATTGTATATACAATAGGGTGTGCAATATTTGCATATGGCGGGGTCTAAACAGCATTTCCTTTAGGTGGTAGTTCACCTTCATACTGACACCACAGTCGGTATCGTTTTAAAAGTACAATAAAATATAAAAGACCCTTCGTAAAATTTATTATGCTTAAACACAATAGCCCATAATCATAGTCAGACTAAAGTCGGTATCTTTTTATATCCGATTTTAAATTTATTAAATTCTTATGAACAGAAGTCAACTCTTAATAAAAGCCTACTTTTTTGTGACTATGATTATGTTTTGTTTATAATTTTTACTTTAAATTTCCCTTCTTAAAATCTGTAACTAGCACCGCACCTGATGCTGCTTAACTAGCTTGACTTAATGCCAACATTGATGAAGCTTATTTAATTGTTGTGTAATGATATAGATAAGCCTGGGGAGGAAATAAAATTGTCAACCCTCTACCAGTCTGCCCTCTACTAACAGCCAAAAAATTGTGGCAAGTGCATGGCATTTGTATTTATTTATATCTAAAATAGATGTTTAGTCCGCATTTAATTAAATTTCGTTAAGTGTATATTTGTGGCATATGAAAACCGGTCTATAAAAAACTTGATAACTAATTCCGTCCATCTCACTCGAAACGTAATATTTTGCTTAATTTTTTTAATTTTTTTTCAATTTTAAAGCTCATGATGTAAATGTAAGCGTACGATTTACATATTAAGAGCTGTGAGAGTAGCTTACATGCTGCTGCATAAACTAAAAATGTATGTAGTTCCCACAAAAGCCGGTTAGAAAGAAAACAACTTTTAAAGTGCCATTAAAAGAGAAAGAGAGATAGAGAGAAAGAGCGTGATTTTTATTTCAATTTGTATATGTTACCTACTGTGAATTTAATTTGATTAAGTGTGAGATTTTCTTTATGTTTTTTATTCAACATTTCTATTCATTTGTTTTTTTATTTTTTATTTACAGATTTCTAAAATTATGCAATTATCATACATTCATACTCGTATATACATTTATTCATCGTTATTATTGTTATCATGATCATCATCATGGGATTTTAGGGTTCATTCGTCCACATGTTTGCTTTCAAAGAAAGTGAAAAATTAAATCATTTCATAATTTAAAATTGCATAAGGATTTTATTCAATTTGTTTGTTTGTTTTGAAAATTCAATTTAACTAATTAAATTTTCTCATGCTTCTTAATAACATGTTATAATGACTTTTATCAGCTTTTAAATAACATGAAAATGTGAATGTTAATGATGGCAGATAAATTCTCTAAAAACGTCATAACTCTACAAAATGATTTGTGAGTTACATAATTAATCACTCTTATTTCATTGGGCGTCATCGATACAAAACAACATCACTTTTTAGTGTTTGTGGAAAGCCGGTATTACAGTTCTCAATATTGACCATGACTGTCGAAATTAATTTATTATAATCGAAGAATGTTTTCTATCAATATTAAAAGAGTTAATTTTTTTTAATCAAAAAATGTAAATAAAATTGAGGTCATCTGGATAGTGTTAGAAAATACAAAATCATAATTGAATTGATGTCGATGATGACAAGTTTGCCGATGTCAAATAAAATTACATAATTAGTATTTTGAAATGTAATTAATTTATCTTCTTTTCAGGAGAGAAAGGGGATACTGAAAATAATCTTTAGTTTTTTGGCAAACTTTTCATGGGCTATACTAATTTATCCTCCTGGTGAAACATATCACCACACCCTTTTTACTCTCAAATCAGGGGTCAAATCGACGCATTCGATATTCGATACGTATGGAGTAAGAATCTTAATTTTTTTCATATTGTAATAGATTTATGTTTGTTAAATGCAAATAAATAAAAAAGAACTGTAGCATGAATTTAGGGAATTTTTGATAAAATGGATGAAGAATTTCTTCTTCTGACATCTTTTTCTTCAAATTAAAGAGATGAAAATTTATTAAAAATTGCAATAACTAATTGTTTTAACCTCAAATTAAATAAAATTTAAATTTTTTAAAGTTTTTGTTGAACCTGCTTGTTAAAAAAGTAATTTTGTTTTGGTTACGACAGCTAGTTTGACATCGAATGATACTTAATCGAAGACTAGCTACTTTATGCACTCGATATATCAAAATGAAAAATTTCAATATATTTTACTCGTTATCGAATGTAGTGTTTAAACCCCAGATTTCTAATTTTAGATTTGATTTTTTTTTTTAGAAAAGTAGCACTCAGACAATAGAGTTGCCGTTAATTAGAGCAGAGAAAATTTTTTATTACATACTAGCTGACCCGCCAAACGTTTTATTGCCTTCAAAAAAGAGAAGAAAAATATAAGTTGGGTTATGACGAACATATAATAAAAAAATTTGTTAAATCGGTGTAGCCGTTCTCTGATTTGATAAATATTTTAAAAGTGGGCGTGGTCTATTTTTATTTTTCCTAAAAACTTTTCTTATGTTGTTGTGAAAATATAAGGAAAAAATTAGCCAAATTGGTTCAGATAAATTTAAAAAGTGGGCGTGGTAATGGTCGTTTTATATTTTATTTTTATAAAAATTCTAGTTGAGTTTTGATGAAAATATGAAATAAATCGTACTCATACAGTAAAGAACTATGCAAGACCGGGTAAATACAGGTAGTATATAAAAAAAACCAGATACCGGCTGCAGCGCCACCTGCCGGACAGATTTGTGACGCTAAACCTTCCAAAGCGTAACCCAAAGGCATACACAAAAATTCAATTAAATCTGTCCAGCCGTTTAAGAAGAGTACAATGTCAAACACACTTACAGCCGAAATTTAATATGTGATCCTGGCTAAGAAAAGGTGGCTTATGACTCAAAAAAGAAATTGCGAGAAACAGCTGTTAATGATGAACAATGCATTTCGTCAGTTTCTTAGTAGTTTTTCTTTTGCATTATGAACAGTCATGCCCAAAAGGCAACCAAAAAAGGCAAAAGAGCATAAATGAGATAAGTTCGTGTGTGTATATAAAGAGCGATCCTGTTTTTAAATTTTTCAATTCCATTTATTATCTTGATTCTGGATTTTCAATAAAATTCTGTTTTTCTTTCATTTGTGCTCTTCTCTACATTCTCTACATTTTTAGTACACTTCTAAGCAAATTAGGACTTTCTAGTTTTCACCACGTGAAAGAGCGTCTCAAAAACTATCGAAACCAAAAAAAAAAAGTGGAAAATTTTTTTTGGAGTCATAAGCCACCTGTTCATAGCCAGGGTCACATATATTAAGATTTGCATAGAGCGAGCACACACAATATTTAATTGATGCAATTAAGAATTTAATCTCAATATTTAATTCTGTGCAACCACAGTGATTAATTACTTAACTAAAAATGGTCAATTCAGGCCCAAATAAATTATAAAAAGTCCTACAACTCCCATCACTAAAGAAAAATAATGTAAATAATGGCCCATAATCATAGTCCCATTAAAGTCGATATTTTTTAAAAAACGATTTTGAATTGAAAAAATTCTTATGAATCAAAAATAAGTGCTTATTAAAAGCCTACTTTTTTGTGACTATGATTATGGCCAAATATTTCTAAAAAAAAGTTTTTTTTTTTTGAAATAAATAAATTTTCTATCGAAGTAACGAAAGTAAAATTGATTAAACAAAAAAAAAAAAAAAAAAAGGTATCTGGCTTGGAAAAAAAAAAGTCATTGTACAAGGTGGGCAAAACGAAGTCATCCGATGTTGTTTGGCTCTCATTTTTTTTCTAAATGAAAATGAAATGTGTGCCGTTGCTCCGTCATAATTCGTTCAATTGCGACAGAAAAAACATGGCGCGCACCGTCCACTGTTGTCGTTTCACCAGCCCGATGACTCCTCCAGCGTAAACAGCGCACCATGCAGTCACTTTGAGCTGGTGTAATCGCCTCTCGTGGATTTTTGGTGCCCCAGAACCGATAGTTTTGCTTGTTCACGTACCCGCTGAGGAGGAAATGAGCCTCATTGCTCATTATGATTATTCTGCGTTCTTGGGGAGTGTATCGCTCCATGGCTTGTTCACTTGTATTCTACATCAAAACAGATTTGACATTGGCCACCATTTCCAAAAATAAGGGCATCTTCCAATAGGGTGATTTCTTTTAGCCCACCTTGTACATAGGTTTCTTACTGTATCATGGGCAAATTAGTTTTAATACAAAAAATTAAAAAATCGACAAACAAAAAAATTGTAAAACTCTAACATCATAATGATAATACTTAACGTAAACACGTCTGCATATACATATCTATGTATGTATTGACGTATGTAGCTTGCAATAAAACGTTTTCAAAATGAGACAACAGAAATTTAAACATATCGCTTACGTACTTGTAAATTTTTCAAATCCATAATTTTTTATTCCCTTTAAGCTGTTTAGGTTGCAGGTGTCACAAGATTAAATAAACTAAATTTGTAAGGAAAGGCTGAACATACATTAACGAGAAATTTTTTTCAATAGATTTGTTATATTTTTATAAAAAAAAATTTTTTTCAGCGAACTTTTACTTTAAACTAAAATGCTTTGCCTTAGAAAAAGCTTTCATAACATGTGTAGCAAGTAAAATTTTTAACTTTGTATACATACTAAAACCAATTTAAAATTTTATAGAAAAAGTGAACGTGTCTACTACTATTTTAAAATGTAAAGATCGTAAGCAATAACAAAAATGTTAATAAATAAAAACAAGTTAAATTCGGCTGTGCTGAGTCTTAGCGAAATATTCATATTTTTTACTTTCCATGCAATACGAAATCTAAAATTTCGGTTGTATTTTTCATTTTTGCGGTCCATTTGTGGACCGATCTTTTTGATTTTTGTCACAGACATTATGACTGTTATTTCATATAAAACTGCGTACCACGTTTTTTTGTCCGTTTTGTATTTTAGACAAATTACGCAAAAAACGCACCAAAAATAATAAAAAAAAAAGTATAGAGGTAGTTGCACTTCAGAGCTCATAGCTCAGGTATTTATAAACCAATTATGTTGAATTTCAAAGAAAACTGACAACAGAAACTTCTAACAAATTGTCATGCAAAATTTTTTTGTAGGTTTTCTAGGGACTTCAGAAAGTTGATTTCAACATACACACGGACAGACAAATATCGCTAAATCGACTCCGCTTCTTCTAAGAATCAAGAAAATATATATTTTATAGTGTTTCATATGCGGTGTTTAAATTACACAAGTAATGACAAACTTATATACACCCTTTTCACTTTTTGTGAAGGGTATAAAAAGAAAAATTGGGCTTGGCAATCATAAAAATATATGCCGGCTTTCCGGATTAAATCTTAGAGAAATTCTTTATAAAAGAAAATTTGTGTCATTAAAAAAGCCAATTTAAATTGTTAAAAAAAATGGGCGTGAAAGTAGGCGTGCTTAGTTTAAAAGATTATGGCGTATAGAACTCGTATGCAATAGCTAAAAAAATTGGGTTGAAAATTTAAAAAAGAAAGAAGTGGGTATAAAAATATATAATGTCTTTCTTTGTAGCTTAGAGTACGTACATGAGTATCAAATTTTAAAGAAATCCGTTGAATAAGTAAAGTTTTATTAATAAAAAATCAACATAAATTGTTTTATAAAAATGGGCGTAAAGTAGGCATTGTCAGTTTAAAGGTGAATAGGGATTATTATTAGAGTACCGAAATCGTATGCCAAAATTTTGAAAAGAAATGCATTAAAATTTTAAAAAGTGGGAATGCAAGTATAAAAATATATGATGTCTTTCTTTGTAGCCTAGAGTACGGTTATACTTACCAAATTTTAAAAAAATATGTTGAACTACCAAAGTTTTATTAATAAAAAATCAAGGTAAATTGCATGAAAGGCCTTATCAATTTAAAGTTGAATGGGAGTACAGAAATCGTATAAAAACTTTTGAAAAGAAATGCGTTAAAATATAAAAAAGAGGGCGTGGCAGGTATAAATATATAAAGCGACTTTCCTTGTAACTTATAAAACATACGTAATAAATTTTAAAGAAATTTTTTTATATAAGATAATTTTCATCATTAAAAATTAATATGGAAATCAAATCGTACATGTCAAATGTTAGAGCAAGATATTTGAATGTAAATATTTGTCAAGCTACTGGAAAAGCAAATTAAAATAAATTTTATTTTTTATATAACTCTGCCTTTAAAGGTCTTTTTTATATGAAGCCTATTAATTTTTTCGAGCTTCTTATAACTACTTAAAGGTCTTTCATTTCAACAAAAATTAATCTTTTTTTAATTACAATTATTTTGGTTTACTAAATGCATTATTTGCCATGACATTTTGCTGTTAAGTGAGCGATACATAATCACAATTTACTTTAAATTATCATGTGCTTATCACTTCTAGTAAGAAGTAATTTTTAAAGAAAATTTATTTTTATTTTAATATTTTACCGCCTTGTTATTGTTTTTATTTTATTTTTAAATTTAGTTGTTGCTATTTCACTCATTTGGGGTTTTTTCTATCTCCACGTAGATTTTATTTTATTTTAATCAAGCATACACTCGTATAGCCATTTAAATGAATGTTTTTGTTTTAAAATAATTTTTTTTTTGTTATTTGATATAAATTTTGTTGTTAATATTGAGAGGATTATAAAATTCAAAAAACATATTTTGTGTTTGTTTGCTTTAATGTTGTAGGTCATTGTGAATGAAAACTAATTTTAGTAATTTTGTTTTTTATTGTCAAGGTTAAAGTCAGAAATGGATAAACACAAAAACGTCTTATCAGCATTTTCATTAATCGTGACAAACATTAATTTTACTTTCAAAAATGTCACAACCGCTTCAATGCATTAAATTAAATACATGTTCGATGACTCTATTTAGAAAGTAGAATCTCTCTAAAGTTGTTTCATTTTTATATTATTTTTTATTTTACTATAAACGTGGCTGCTATACAAGTGTTTGTCAAATTCTCAGTTGCAACTGCTTTGTTGGTTAACTTAAAACCGTGAATTTGGCACTGTAATACCGAGTAAAACGACTTGTCAAAAATTGAAATTTAATGTTAAAATCAAAAAATACGCATAAAAATGGCTCTCACCCTTTTAGAAAATTTTCAGAATGTTTATACTTTTCATTGTATGAGGGCTGCAATTAACAAAAACAGCTGACAAAATTCCATGAAAAGCTTAACACTTGTATTATAGTGTAAAATACACTTATGATTTTTTGACAGACTTATCAAATACCATGTGATTTTGCTCTTATAAAATCCAATGAAAATCTTATATTATAGTGTTAAATCTGCGTTAAAGGCCCGTTTTTGCCATATTTAGTTAACTATTGATTAGAGCTTAGCAAATATTATTATCATTGGTAAATAAAGGGAATTAAAGGCACTGACAATTGCTCAACTTAAACGCCAGAGATATTACAGCATGATGCTTTAAACACATTGAACACAGCAAATTATACGCCTGCAAATGACATTGCCTTCATTCGCCATCACAATGTGTCTATTCTGGCCGCAGTGATCAGATGACTAGTTCATGCGCCTGATTCTAATTCTAGAGACACTGCAATATTTCAAATTTTTTCAATCAAGTAATATGTCGTTTGTCGCTTCCATTTTGTTCTTCTTTTTTTTAAACTCCCCAACAAAACAGGTACGAGTATATATTTTTAACATATTAATTTTTCCATTTTTAAATTTCATTTCAGGTAATTAATTAATTATTTTTTTTTCAATAACAAATCAGTGTTAATCTTTTTTTCTTTTTAAATAATTCTGAAATTAAAATTGACAAAACATGCACACTTTTTTTTGCTTTTTCAAATGATAATGATACACTGCAGAAAAAGTATTCATTGAGTGGTGTTACGACTTACTTGTTATTATGGTTTTTAGGACTCGTAGCGCAAAGCAGAATAAATTTTAATTGAATTCTACCATAAAATTTGAAATTAAAATTTTTTCATTAATTTTTTTACATGTAAATTCCAAACCAGTTTCTATTTTTTTTTTTTTTTTGTGTAAAAAAATTTAAATTTTTTGCTTATTGGCGTTAGAATTATAAATAATAAAAAAAGAATAAGAATAATATTCACATTTGAATTAATTACAAGTTTTATAACAAACACAATAACAAGAAAAAGTTAAGACAAACATGTACGTGTTAAAATTTTAATTGTTAAAATTACACTGTGCAACAAAAAAAATATTTTTAAAAATTGATAAGCGTACACCTGAAAAGAGAATCCCAACGCTGACAGACATAACGGATGTTTTTGCATGACAGCCTAGTGGGCATTAATTTGATTCCATTTTAAGCCACCTACTAGCCAGTAATAATGATCTACACTCAGAGAAAAAATGAATATATTAACCAATATTGTGCTCACCTTGTGAGCGCATGGTATAATTTTAACAACGAACTGTGTCAAATTGACACCATACTGGTGTCAAAATGACATCATACCAGTGATAAATCGACACCATCTGGTATCAAAATTACCCTATTCGGTGTTGAAACGATACCTTACGGTTGTTGAAATGACAACATGCATTGTCAATTTGACAACAATTCTTAATAAGTTGGAAATTTAATAACATATGGTTTGCCAATTCTAAAACGTTCGTTAAAAAATTGACAACGGGATGGTGTAAAAACGATCTCATACGTTGTTGATATTGATTTTGCTCTCTGTGGCATTAAGATATCAAAGAAGATCGCTATTCTCCATATTCCAGATAGGCCGTCCAGAAGCCAGATGAAGTGAACACTGGCTGAGAAAGGGGTAAAAGTAAAGAGACTTCTTTGGTGTCTGACAGCTGAGACATTTTATATTACATTGAAGGGCTATCCTAGCTTGTCAATTATTCAGTGATCCTAGTTAATACCGTCACCAGCTTAGAAATATCCTTCCTATTTCTGTTTAACAGCTGAGTGAGGCGTTTACCATCATAACGTAGCATATTCGACGTACAAGCTAACAAATTTTGAAACCCTGCCATCTAGTATCTATTTTCCCTTGGTAGTTTTCAAGAATACAGTTTCTGATGCTACTGAGCCGTATAGTGACCGTCACTGACATAGAAGCTTCCATTTTAGAGTCGACTGTGGTCAATCATTGTCAATGAAGCCGCTGGGTGGAGGAATCCAAGCCAACATCAGCCTGACATCCTCAAGAAAATGTAACATTCCATGTAGTGCCAAACATTAGAGAAATAACGGAATACACTCCAATTTAATGTGTAAAAGCGTCTTGTTGGATAGGATTTCAAGCGGTTATTTGTGGTTGGTATAATAACATGTGCGGAGCTTAACATTTTATTCAGGTGTAGTGATGACAATGTAGTTACCTGAAATTTTTTTATTTGAATTCATGTAATAGTTTGAGGCCACAAAATGTGTCTAAATTCAGTTTGTTGTAAATGTAGAACACAAATGGAGAAAATTCTTTTTTCAAAGTCATCAAGTTTTCTTTTTTTTTTTTTGAATTTCAAGTTCTTTATAAAATTATAATTAATTAATGTTTAACTTTACATGCCTTTATGATGAGTAATTTTGGTTTATTTCACTTTTAGATTAATTATTGTTGTTTAGTGGCCCAAAACCTGCAATTATAACGAATAGAAATACATTTTTGAATTTTTTCATTTTTTATTTTTCTATTCCAACTGCAATTTTCCAAATCACTAGACCAAAGATTTCTAAATAAAATTTGAAATGTTTGTTATACAAAAATTGACACCAACAAGTAAACGAAATAAAAAATAGTTGATACAACCAACACAAACTGAAGTCATTGTAAAACATGATTCACAAAAATAAAGAAAATTTTTTTTTTTATTAAAATAAAAAAAGTTAAGTGTTAAACCAAACCAATCTGAATTATATATTTTTTTTGGGAATTACCTGCATAAAAAAATAAATTTTAAAATTTAAAAAGCATTTCTGCCTTCTCTTTTTATTTAAATGTTTTTTTTTTTTTTATTTCAAAAAATAAAAAAAAATATGTACTTCAAAGTTATAATCGAATTTGTGTTTAGGAAAAAATGCACCAGCAACAAAAATAACAAGAAAATCAAAACAGCAGCTTTTAAATAAATATTCAAGTGCTGTTGTTCAAGTTGTCTGCACGCATGTTTATCTGTCTGTCTGCCTGTCTCCTCCTTTTAAGTGAAAACGGTCAATTGGTCAATATGTTATGTTAAAGTTATTGTTGTTTGTCTATTTGTAAAATGAATTTAATGTAATTTATTTGATATTGTTGCACTATTATATTCGCCAGGGTTGGATAATTCAATGCATTTCATTATTTTTAATATTCCTGGAGAATAAAATAGGACCCTAATAGTAAAAGCACATGCTCTATTTTTATATATATAATATAACATGACAGAATGTACAGTAGACTCTTGATAACATGAAATTTTTTAATTGGCATCTCTCGATATATAATAAAATCTTGCAAAATATACAATTGGGGCACTTATAGGCAATTTACACTGCAGCAAAATCTAGTTCATACGAGATTTTGCATAAAATCTAGTCCATTTTTGCTAGATTTTCCATGCAAAACACAACCTAGCTTGATACTAGATTTTTCCAAAATCTTGGTATACTTACTCATACAACTGTGGTTTTGTTATTAATACACCCAAAAAATCGGGAATGGTACCTGGGCAAAGTGGGGAATAATAAAAATCCCCAAAGTAACTTCTGAGTATTTGGGGGGTAGATTACAAATCTAGACGACCTCCCCTTTAAAATGATATACGTCCGATCTCGTAATCTTCTATGGTTCGTTCGGAAGTTACTTTGGATTATTTTGAAGTTTCCATGTATTTACCACAGTGCTGTTGCTATTTTATTCACAGCCTTTCAATTCATATCATTTTAAAGGGGAAACTGTCTAGATTTCTAATCTAACGCCCAAATACTCAGAAGTTACTTTGGAGTATTTTTACAAATTTTTTTGAAATTTCCATATACCCTAGAGCTATTGCTCCAAAGTAATTTCTGAGTATTTGGGCGTTAGATTAGAAATCTAGACAGTTTCCCCTTTAAAATGATATGAATTGAAAGGCTGTGAATAAAATATTTTGCTTAAAATATGTGGTCTAGAATTATCTAGTTACAAATAAATAATAAAATAAAAACTTGGGAAAAAATTAAGTTGCGTATTCGTGCTTTTCCATACTTTCAGTTTTGCACATTCTTCTTAAATATAATTTTATATTAAAATCGGCCATAAAAAAGTATTGATTATTTTTTAAAATTTTTGATTTAAGAATGGAATATAATTAGCCCAGCCATGAATACTCCCAAAGAAAATTTTGGTTTTTGGCAGAAAATTCCCTAAATCAGATAAAAGGAAAGGGAAAGGTGAAAACACTCCCGGGGAGTTTTTATTTATAATTGGCTGAATATCATTCATATGACTACTACGACAGACTCGTCACGATTTTTCGGAAAAATTCTTCATCTCCTAACAAACAATCTTCAGCCCATTGGATTATGATGGTTATGAGACTTCAGTCGTTGAACCAATTGAGTTTTGTAAGCCTTCATACCAAAATCTTTATGCAAAATTCTCCTCAAAGAAGTGCAAGATATGTTCAGTTCCTGAGACGATAACGAGTTGATGTTGATGAATGTTCTTGCACATTCTCAGCCAATGTTTCGATTGAAAGCACTGGACGAGAAGGTAAACAAGCCATTTTAATGAACTCTCTTTACAAATTGACACACAAACTGAACTGAAGGACAATTTCTTCTCGAAATTTTTCAAATTTTATGTGGCTTACCCTATATTAAAAAAAAAAAAAAGATTTATTAATAAGATTTTTAAAGAAATTTCAAATATTGCTAACCTATCAATCTGGGGGTCTCAGGTTCGATTCCTGCCCAAACCCTGGGAGCCGAAGGTCAAAGTTAGGAGTGTTCGTTAGCAAATTTAATCTTTAAATATTAAATAATAATAACAATTCTCTTAAAATAAATGATTAATTTCAGTTAAAGAAATTCAAATTAACGGCCACAGCCTAATTTCCTTCTTTTTTTTTTTGAGGGGGGGTAGCTTTTTGCAATTCAATAGCTTTCAAAGATGCTTAGAAACTTGGATTTTTCTAACAGTCTTTGCATATTTTTTAAATAAATAAAAATACATTGAATTAAGGAAAACCTTGGAATACCTATTTCCACTATTAATTAGTGGCTCTAAAACATATGTCTCGTTTAGTTTTGGAATTTGTACTTGAGAAACAAACACCAAGCTTTCAAAAAATATTTTTTAAGTGCGATTGTTTGTTTTTCCTTAATTAAAACAATAATAATTCTTGTTATTTTTTAATTAATAAATCGATAATAAAAAAAAAGAAAAACAAAAATACAATAAATACTTAATTAACAGATGGGGTGGTTTTCGGTAGTCGCTATAATATGGAATTTTGGACGAAAACTCCAAAATCTATTTAATAGTTTAACTTTACATTTCTAAATTTTTATAAAAGTTTTTACAATTTTATTTCAAAATACTTTTAAGTAAATTTTTTTACTTCTTATTTTTTAATTTTTCTTAAAATATTGTTGGTAATTATACGAGTAAATTAATGTTTTTCTCTGATATTTGTTGCTCCTATTTTGATGTTTTTCCTTTTAAACATCTTCAGTTTTTTGTTTTGTTTTTTTTTTAATATAAATAATTTCTTTTATGGCGTTTAATCCGCTTTTTACGTTCTAAAAACAATTTTCTTTTTTTGTTTTGTTTTAAGTTTTGTTCTTTAACATCATTTTTATTTAGTTACCATCAGTTCTTTGTGAATAATATTCTTTTGAAGTTTCTATGTAAATTTATTTGCCCCTCCACATTATGAACAAAATAATTTCATTCAAAGGAAAACAAAAAGTGAAGAGAAATAAAATTGATGGACTGCAGTTTTCACTGCCAATAAAAGTGGTTTGATTACCTAGATAATGAGTAAATAAAGAAAACAGAAATAATACACTTTTCATTCTTTACAGTTCTAGTCATCACATCAAAGTAAAGTTTTGAACATGTTTATTTTGCTAGGAAACAGAATTGCATTTTCTTCTATATAAATAAAATTCATTTTCTGTTTCTTTGTTCGCTTTACAAACTTTTGTTTTCCAACGGATTTGTCTGAAATTTAACACCCAATTTTAAACTATTTTCACCCACCACCAGCGTTGCCATTTTAGCCTTTTTTTCTAGAATTTTGCCTCAAAATTTATGATTTAGCTTCTGGCTTTCTTCTTCAAAATAACCTTAAATAGCCTTTTTTGGAAAAATTAAAACAAATCATACATAAACAATCTGAGACTGAGACCAATTTGGCTAAATTAATATTTTCGATAAAACTTTGATATGTAAATTGATAAATTGGTCGAACGATGGTAATTTCATAAGTAAAGAAAAGTATTTGGCTTCTAACTTGTAAAATAAAAATGCACTTTATTCCTAATTGATTAATTAATTGTTCCATTTAGAGTTTAGTTATCTAGTACTACCGCTTTTGAGTAAGACAAGGCAAGCGAAATATCAGCTTCGAAATCACATTAAAAATCAAAAAATAAATTATTATTTCAAGGAATTTTAAATATTAATTTTTTAAAATTGAAGTTGAAAACTAATTGAATTCGCTCAAAAGTACTTAAATACTATAGAAGATTTTGGGAATGAACACAGATCACTTTAAAGCTAATTTTGTCAAAATTTATAATCTACTGCCCAAGTACTCACTGCCCATTTTAAAGGGAAGGCTGTCTAGTTTTGTAATCTATTGCTCAATTACTCAGAAGTTACTTTGAATTATTTAAAATTTTTTTTTTAATTCCCATATACCCCATCACTGTTGTTCTCAAGGATTTTGGCAGTTTCCGTTTTGGGTCATAAAATAAAAACTACGAACATTTGCGAAAATGTTAAAGCACTCTCAGACAGTTCAGAACCTACAGATTAAATTTTAATAATTTTTATGGCCAAAATCGGGAATGGTACCTCGGCATAGTGAGCAATGGTAAAAATCTCTCAAAGCAACAGCACTGGGGTATATGGATATTTAAAAAAAATTTTAAAAATAGTTTAAAGTAACTTCTGGGTATTTATTTGAGCAATAGATTACAAAACTAGACAGCCTTTCCTTTAAAATGATATATATGTTATCCCTTAATTTTCTATGGTTCGTCCGGAAGTTCCTATAGATTATTTTGAAATTTTTTTAAAGTTTGCGTATACTCCAGTGCTGTTGCTTTAAGGGATTTTACCAACTTACGAACGAACTATAGACAATTACGGGATGGGGCACATAACATTCTAAAGGGGAAAGTCATCTAAATTTGTAATCTACTGCCCAAACACTCAGAAGTTACTTTGGACTATTTTGAAAATTTTTTCTAAGAAAAATACCAAAGTGAAATCTTTAATAAAAGTTATCAATCGTGCATCCATCAGCTTTTTTTATCAATTAAAGCTTTCTTTGTTTGACTCACCATCTCACCTAATAACTTAATAAAGTTTCACCGCAATTTATTTTTTTTTCTGCTGTATCTGCAAAGATTTATTAAATATTTTGTTATATTAAGCAAAACAAAAATTATTCAAGCATGAAACCTACATAACTGTTCTAAAACAAACACAAAAAAAAACAAACTATATGTTGCTGAGTATAACATTCAAATACACTGAACCATATAAATAAATAAAAATTGTTGGAAAACTTTTTAATACAAAACTAAATTAAGGTTTTAAAACACATTTGAAATACTAAATGCCAAACACTCGACTTAATTTTTTTTAAAAACTTCTAAGCAAAGAAAAGAAATAAATTGTTTAAAGGCCCTCTTCATATATTATTCCTTTTCAGTGCCCCATTTAATTAGCCATAACGAATTTTGCGTTTTAAATAAATGTGTATGCAACTGGTATTAAATGCAAAAAGCGAAAATATTAAAACCATTTGCAAAAACAATTGCAATTGTATTTGATAACACATACATGCACATAATTCTAATTGTTTTCTTTTATTTTTATGATGCTTATCATTGATTCAACCATAATTGGCTGGTTTTGCTAAAAACGTTAAAAGCAACAAAAAATATGCTTGTTACTCGTATAACTTAACAAATAAGAAACAGTTCATTCATAGCAAAAATACATAATTTTCAAAATGCATGCACGCAATGTGTAGAGAGCGTAATGCTTAAATAAATTATGAAACAGATTAAACTAATCTAAACATTAATAATAAATAATACAGTCATATTCACAAAAATATACTCTTTAAAATACAATTAATTTAAAACAAATTTTAAATGGAATTTTAATTTTTTTAAATTTTGTAAATATTACATTTAATATTTGCTTAAAATAATTACTAAAATTATTTATTTTATTTTATTTGAAGTAATTATTAATGAGTTAACATTATTTTTAATTATTTAATTTAATTTAACGTACTGAATACAGAACTTAAAATTTCATTATCACGTTTAGTTTGCTTTTTATTAAGGTAGCCTGCAAGTGTGCTTTAGTTATTGTTGGCTTATTTTAAAGTACTGCCTTACCAACAGCAAAAGCTGCCATATGTTTTGTGCTGCCATACAATGCTAACATTTAAAAGCATAAACAATTTTGTTTTAAAATTCTTTTAATTTTACAAATTAATTCAATTTTTCAATTTTCAAATATTTAAAAGAAAAATAATTTAAATCAAAAGTAAATTAAATAACAAAATTTTCAAGTTTATATAATTTTTTGTCTTGAAAAAATTTTAAAATATTTATTTCGTTTTTCAAAGCAATTTAATTTAATTTATAAAAAAGACATCCAAAAACGAAATATTAATAAATAAAATGAACCTGTTTAAGCTAGAATAATTTTTTTTTAATAGTTTTTACCTAGAAATTTTAGAATTGTTTTTAAGAGCTACATTAGATACATATTTTTTTTTAATCATTTCCAATTAAATAATGTACAGGTAAAGTTCACTAAACTTCAATTCAGTTTTTTCCTGCTACAAAAGCAACAAAAATAGAACTAGCAAGACAAAAGGAATTGTAATATTTACACACTATAATTTTTTACCCCCTAAACATGCATCATAGATAAAACATCAAAAAAATAATTGGAGTGCACAATAAATAACAAACAGACTACGAAGAAATTACATGTGGGAGGGTAAACCCAAAGAGTGAATATGAAAATAGGAAAAACTGTTTTTTAAAAACCTTTTTGCTTTTGTGTAGGAAAATTTTTATTATTTGAAGTTCGCAATAATTAAAATTTCATATAAATTAATTTTTTTTTTTTATACTCTCAAAAAATTGTTTGCTTTATAAAGTAAGTACTAAGAGCGGTAGCATACCCATAGACAAAAGCTACTCCGATCTTCAATAAATCACTCCCAAGTTTCATTAAATTCCTGGCAATGATCCTTATAAATATGCTATCACTTTTAGTATTTATTTAAAAAAACTGGCCATTTGCCATGACAGCACATTGAGCAAATTAACAAATTGGAATTAAGCACCAGAAAATATAAATTTTTTAAAAAAATTTTTATTCCCAATAGTTAATTATGCTGAAATTTTAAATTATTTTTGAATTATTTTTTGTAAAGAATTTTTTTTTTTTTATTAATTTTGTTAGCATTACTCAAGGCGAATTCATATAAGGTGAAATCATGGAGCATCTCTTTTTTTTAATTTTCTTGGTTTGTCAAAAAGACAGAGATGGCTTATATACTCCGACCATAAAATAATTTTGACAAATCAAGCAAAAACTTGAAACGCACAGTTGCTCCTTGTATGAATTCGCTTTGGCATTGCTGTGTTAAATTTAAAAAAATTTAAAGTTATTTTTTTTACTGAAAGAATTAGGATTCATAAATCATTAATAAACTATAAAACAAAAACTTAATCATTAAAATTCAACTGAGCTTCGTGGCTGAAGTGCTTGACTGGTGAGCTAAAGCTTCTCAAATAAAATTTCATAATAAATCAAACAAAAAGTAAATTTATCAAAATGTGAGTGTGATGCGTTCAAAAATTTTTAATAAAAAAAAATTTATTTTTGGCCTTAACCGGGGGTTGAACCTCGATATCTGTAGTTGAAAAACATTTATAAAATTCATATATATATAATGAACACGTTTCATATATTTTATGAAAGTTTTCATTAAAATAATTTTAATGAAACTTGATTCATTGATCTTATGTAGCGGGTCATTGGTTGAAAAATAATGAATTTTTTCATTGGATTAATGACAAACTTCATTGAATATATGAAAAAATTAATTCAATGTATGTATTTCAATTTGTTAATTTTATAATTATTAAACAGCCCTCGCAAGTGAAATGTTATTATATATTTTGTTTGGTTTTCAGGTTAGTAGGGGTTTAGGAAGAGATTTATTCATATTAAGTAAATGACAACCATATAATTTATTTATTTATACAAATAACAACAACAATAATAACAAAGATATAATAATAATGACATTTGTAATTTTGAAGTTGATAACGGAAGGAAATGGTAAGGTGGTAGAGTTGCCTTTTTTAATGTTATAAATAGTTTTGAGAACCGTCAAAAATGTTTCTATTTTTTCTTTGGACATTAAAGAAACACAAAAGAAAAAACAATTTTGTAAATTATAATAATCATGGTCCCTAATTTTACATATATTTCTAGAAAAACAATCTTTATTTTCTTTCAACTAATTCCTTTACGTAAGTTGAGTGACATGTCATGAAGTTTTATATAAAAAAAAATGTCAATTGATTACTTTTTAGAAAATTGCTTTATTAAAGTAGAAAGTTATAATGAAGTACCCAAATTCATAAAAAACTTTTTTATTTAATAAGGCCTTATTAAGCTAATTTCTAATTTGATATTTGTTTAATATGACCTTAAGCTTTAAATACTTTTTAATTTTTTTTTTTTTTTTGAATAAATAAAACCTGTGATTTTTTTTTTTTTTGACTACAGAAAGCTAAAATTTTATAATAAATTTTTATATGCACAATTTTGAAGAAAGATGTATTTTTTAATATTTCCATAGTTAAACAATTTTACATATCAGGCGACCATATAAATATACATATTTATTATTTCATGTGTTGTTAACATGTGTTTCAAGTTCGTATGTACTAAAGCCGCATAAGCAATTTAATATATGAACTGTTATACTTGAAAGTGGTATAAGTCCACTTAAAAAAAATAAGGAGTAAGCGGTAATTTTAGTAAGGTAAGAATACTATCTAACTAGAATTGCCACAAATTCATTTAAAAAAAAAATTGGACTTATACCACTTTCAAATATAACAGGCAAAGGCTATTAAAAAGCTTTTATGCATAAATCCATAGCAATATTTTGCTTGTTCAGAAAATATTAAAAAATAAATTACAATTTTGTGTGACACCTAAACTACCTAATGGAAACACATTAGTAGCCGTTTAGCTTTCGTCCATTTGTCTGACGCAGGATTTCGTAATTCATTATGTGTGATACATAGTGAGATATAATTTTTATAAATGATTTGTGTTGTTATTATCTTGATGTACATGTTAGTCCTTTTTTTATTTTAATTGATTTGTCTGATGTTTTTGGGGGTATTTGGTATTTGAGTCGAAAGGATTCAATAAAAATGAAATACTTTTTTTTGATAAATTAATTGATAAATACGAGTATTTACTTATTTTCTTGTTTCTTCTTTTCATTAATGTGTTGTAATGCATGTAATACATTTATGTATGTGTTTGTATGTAAATAGTAAATGTTGACATGCAATGTCATTAAATAAAATTAATTTTTATACACATTGTATAAAAGTATAATAAATAACATTTTAAAGGTGTGTTTTAACTCAATTAATGTGTTAATTATAGCACTGAGTCTCTGCAAAAGTTGTTCTTTTTAAAACTAGATTTTCATTTTGGTTAGGTTTCACCAACCAATAACACAAAAAAAGAAGGGGGCTGGCTCACTTGAGTTGTCTGATGTGGGGCCTCTGTGATACCTGTATAGAAAGAGAACCTTAAGATATCAAGCAAGCTAAGCTATGCTAAGAAAATTTGAAAAAGAAAATACACAATTTAGAGAAAAACAAGTTAAATCCGGCTGTGTCGAGTTTGCTACACCCTTCACTACTCATATTTTTCACTTTTCACATTCTTTTTAATGTGTTGTTTTTATAACACAAACGTTCAATTCGGCAAAAACAATTTTTTATGAAATAGGCTCAATATTTTGAGTACTTTTCCAATAAAATTTCCAGAGGAGTTGATGGCTTGTGTTATAAACACAGCACATGAATATAATGAAAACGGATAGTTTATTAAGCTTAAGGTCGTATTATTTATTGCAGCGAAATATTTAAAATACGATCTCAACTTAATAAGCTGACTGTTTCAATAAGAAAATGTCAACTAAACTTACAAGTAAAAAAAATATTTAAAATAAAAAAAAATACTTATTTTTTTATTAATACTAAAATAAATAATTAATTTCAGTTCAAGAAACTAAAATTAATGATTTTTTTTAATAGACAATAACTATAATAAATACTACAGGCCTGATTAGCTAAGGATTGTTCAATCTAATTCATAAAATTAACGAATTCTGAGAACCTCATTTTTAAAAGCAATAAAAATGTCAGCAGGCATTCAATTTTCAAATTAATAAAAAAAAAAAATCTAGAAAAAACACATTGAAAAGGAATGCAAAAATATATAATTTACTTTAATTTTGCAAAACATTTTTTAAATATTTAATATCAATAAAGAACTTCAAATTAACAGCAAAAATCAAAAAAATTATCTTTCATAAAGATGTCTGTATTTGTAATACTATTACACTCAAGGAATTTAAAAGACACGCACATTTCCATAAAAAAAAACAAAGCAAAAATTAATGAAAATGTGAAATATCGGTAGTATTTTTTAAATTTCTGGGCCATTTGTGGATCGATTGCTCTCATTTTTTGTAATTTTTTACAAAACTGATTTTCAGATTTTTTTTCCCTTTTGTAGTGTAGACAAAATGCGCAGGACATCCACTCAGAAAATTATCAAAAATATAGGTAGTTAAGGTTTTTGGCTCATAGCTCTGTCATTTATGGACCGATTGGGCTGAATTTAAATAGCAGCTGAAAGGTAAAAGCAGCTGAGAGATATGTATAGTTAGCTTTTCTGTACATTATCTAGGGACTTCAGAAAGTTGATTTCAACGATAGGACAGACAGACAAATAAATGACTCCGTTATTTATAAGGACTTACAATATATATACTCTATAGGGTGCCTCATGTACGGTGTATAAATTACACACAAACATATTCACAAACATATATACACCAATACCTCGCTTTGCTCTGTTTCAAAGTTGCGTCGCTGCTGAATTAGTACTAATTTTCACTGTGCGTCGTTAGTTTTTCGAAGTTGCGTTGTTTTGGGTTCGAGTCTTTAATTTTTTTTAATTTTTTTTTTTTTTCTAAGAGATGTCATAATTAACTTTGCGTCGTTTCAATTTGCGTCGTGTTTTTTTTAGAAGTAACCACTTACAGTGAAGGGTATTTCAAAGCTTTTAAAGCTTAAGCAGATGTCATTACTTTGCAACATGAAAAAGCTTAATTGCAACATAATTTAATTGATCACAAGTAAACATTTAGACACAACAACTAAAGAAAAAGATAAGAAAATGACAATGAAAATTCAAAAAAGTCAACTATTGCAACTTGGAAAAAAAAAAACACAAAATGAAACAACTGAAGTCAATGCTAAATGATAAGATTAAATTTTTAATGTTTATGTTGGAGATAAAACAAAAAAATATTCTTAGTTTTCAATAAAAATTACATAAAATAAAATAAAATATCAAAAGCCTTTAATAATATTTCTTGTGTATTTTTTTTTTTTTAATTTTTTCTAGATTCTATTATTAACTTCTAATTAAGTACGAGCACATTCCAATAAACCTGACAACGAAACTTGCAACATGAATACAAAATTAAAGATGTTTTTAAAGCAAACAAAAATACACTAAATAAGGAATATGGAATGTGTATACATTTCCAATGACCAAACGTTTACAACAGCAACAATTACGTTCGCCGCTTTTTACTACTTTATGCTGCTACTGCAAGAGAAAATGAAATAGAAAAGCCAATTTAAGCAGCTTAAAATTAACAACAACAAAAAAAACAGAAAAGAAAACAAACCAAGACATTGAATAATAATTGTGTGTAAAATAATTGCTAACAAGAAATTGGCCTGACCAGGCCAATAGCCTTAACTAAAGTGGAAAATTGTTATGTGCTCGTCTATGGATTTGCATGGTGATATAAATTATAAAAGCTTTCTATGATCAGCTTTAAATGTAATACATCACACACTATATATATAATTGCTTGTGTATATTTTATTGAAAACTTTTGCACAATGTTATTTATCCCCGCCTGCTTCCTTCTTAAGCACAAACGTAAGCTGGAGATCATCTCTAGTTTGGCTCAAATATTTTTATTAATTTTAAGCATTTCGGTTAATTCAAATGAAGCCTCTGTTATTAAGAAACGTGATGTAGCCACAAGCTCTGGTAATACAGATTTGGAGCTTAAGGAACTACAAGTGCTGCCTACCATATTAACTAAGCTTAATAAAACAAATTCTATGGTCTCTACCAGCAGCACCAAATTACAGCCTATGTTTGTTGCTAATTTCACTGGAGAAACTTCCAGAGAAGTAGCAAACAATGAAATTTTATTTAATGAAGCTAAAAAGCTTTCAACAGAGCCAGAAAAAACCAATAAACAATTAGGCATCGATGCAGCAGCTGAGACATTGGAAACTAATTTAAAAAGCCCAGGTGTTAGCCAACAAGATTTTAAACAAATAAAAGAGAATTTGGAAAGTGAAGCTGTTACACCCCAAGTCACTACCGAATTTAGCAGCAATGATATAAAAGAAGAAGAAAAAATCCCCAAGCTGGTGAAACAACATGTTATGAGCTCTTCACAGGACAAAGTTGATTTTAAAGATTATGAAAATGCTGGTTCTTTAGAGAACAGCCTAAAAGTATATGACAGCAATCCCAGACCTCCAAGTAAAATTTTAACAGAACTTAGAAGCGTAACAGTAACCGAAACGGAAACCGAAAAACCTCTTAATAAAGCACAAGACCAAAATAAACAGCTAGAAAATAGCATAGATAGTGATAAGGATAATATAAAAATTAAATTTGAAAAAGAAGCAAAACATAACAAAGAGCAAATCACCATTAAGCCTTTACCAGCCACAACTGCTAAAGCCGAACAACTGGACCTTTTGGAAACTTCTACTTTGCCAACCAGAGTTACTGCAAACAAGCAACAAGTTATACAAACAACAACTTTAAATCCTTTAAAGGACTTGGACACCAAAAATGAAATAAAATTTTTAGATTCTCTAACTGAAGTGCAAACTAAAGATCAGCAAGCTAATAAAATAGGCAAGGACTTAGAGAAAACACTTTTTACCAGCTCCCCAACTTTGTTAAGCCTTGAGGCTAACAAGCTGGAAACATTAACAAAAGAATTCAATAAAACAAATCATGCCAGAGCTATAGTTATGGCAGAAACTACAAGTGCTGCTAATATTGAACTGCCTGAAGCTACAACATTTGAGCCTGTTATTGAGGGTGGTCAGACCCTTGCAAATTTAACAAACTTAAATGTTAAAGGAAAGAAACCTAAATTCATTAATGATAATTCTACAAATGCCCAACAATTAAATTTACCCAACAATGCAGAGGTATGGTCGTTGGCGGCCATGAAATCCCTACCAACAAAATTAAATCTAACAAATAGTAACACAGAAACAGAGCACACAACTAATCAAACTGATAAAGAAAATACAACACACACAAATACGAGTGCCAGCAATTTGAGTTTAAATAATAACAGTGAGAAAAATTTACTAGATTGGTCACAAATTATGATGGACAAAGAACTATCCACTACCACCCGCAATAAAGATGACAACAGCTTACAGGAAATGGAAATTGCCACTGATATGCAACAAAATCCGCAAATTATGATGGATACCACAACTTGGAGGTCAGCAGAGACTAGTAGTGAGTCTAGTGAAATTATGGAACACTACGAACTAAGCACCACAACCGTTATGCCTTTTATAGCGCCACCAACCACAATCTTATCAATTTTGAATGCTAGTGAAGCAGATAAGAAAACTGAAGAAAAGTTTACAACAACTGTAGCCACCAATATGGCCAACAACCCCTTTAACACATCACTGAACATTGAACCAAATTTAAATGAAATAAACTTGACTTTAAATCAAACCCAACACGTCTTAAATAACAATACAACAACAGCTGCAAAGAAAAGTGTTGACGATGATGATGATGATGATGATGATGATGATGTTACTTATACAGTAACAACAGAAAATTCAGTGGCAGCGTTGATGACGACGAAGACGACAAAATTAGCCACAACTGAAGCAACAGCTGTTGTTGAAATGACTACAGTTGAGCAAATTTCCAGTGAGACAACAACAGTTAGTGCTTACGAGACTACCAAACAATACGCATCGTTAAGTAACGGCAACGTTATTATAAATCAAACCGAATTGAATATAAAAAATAATAAAAACGAAAATCAAAATCAAAACGATAACGTAATAAATAAAGAATCAAATTCTTCTGCAATCGAAATTTCCCAAAATGAATTAGAAAATAAGAATGTCGTTGTCAAACAAAATAAGCAAAACGAAATAATCGATACGAATACAATAACAACAACAACAGCAACCGTTATACCTATAACTACATTCAGGCCATCAACTATTTTGGCAATACCAACCTCAACTACCTCTCTACCAAAAACATTCAAACAGGAAGTTGACCAAAACAGTAACGAAATTCAAAAAAATTTAACAAACTCGCAACAACAACAACAATCAATAAGTAAAACAGCAACTGATTTGAACGACAATCAATTAACGAAATCAAATGAAACGCATTTAATAGAAAGAGAATATGAAACAACAACAACAACAGAATTAAAAGGCCATAACACAGAAAACATCACACTTATGACTACAGCGGCTACGTCATATTCTAAAGACGAGCAAATAAATGAAACAACTGAAATAAATTTAGATTTAAGAGAGACAGCAACAGCAACAACAACAACAACAGAAGCGGTGTCGACGACAACAGCAGTAGCAGCAGTAGAAACAACCCCTAAGCCTGTAAATGAGAGCACTAAAGTGCAGATAGAAACCACAACTGGGTCATCTGTTTTAACAGACGAGAAACTTGAGAAGGAAAATAAAACAAGTGAAATTAATTTTAGTAAAAATACATTTTATACGTCCACAGAAACACCTGTTGTTAGTGACGTTGAAGGTGATAAAGCTACCACAACAACAACTATATCGCCATCAACATCAACACCACCACTAAAAACAATTGGAACAACAGGACAAACCATAATTGAAAATACAACATTAAAAAAGGAAAACGATATTAAGGAAAACATTTTGACGGAAGAAGATGCTAAAACTGACACATCAACAACAACAACGATAACCGTCATGAATAATACAACAGAGACTACAACAATTACAACTCCCGTGACAGTGACTAAAGAGGAAGAGACCTATAAAAATTTATTAGATGATACAACCACAACCACAACGGCAACAGCCGCAACTTACACTTCCACAATCTCAACAACAGATACGTCACCTAAACCAACAACAACACCAACTACATCAACATTAGCAACGACTACAATATCACCACCACCCTCTTCAACGTCCACATTACCATCAGCTATACCCACAAAAGTGCAAGAGACTTATAATGTGATAAACAGTACAACAACTGAATTAATAGAAACAACAACACAACAGTTGGTAACGGAAATTGAAACAGAATCATCTACTGATCCAACAGTCTACTCTTCAACCACCAACCCCACCATCACAGGTGCTTATTTTGAGGAAATGTTACCAACAGCACCGACCACACACTCTACACCCATGATTGATACTGCAAATATTGGCAAGTCCCTGCCAACTCTAACCTCCATAATGGGTGGCAATAGTGGTAATATGTATCCGAAAAATTCAAACAACGTAGAAACGGATGTAAATGTTATCATTGCCATAACGGTTAGTGTTATCGGAGTTGTGGCTCTTATTCTGTTAGTGGGATTCCTGTATTTAATGCGTAAACGTCAAAAACAAACTTCATATTCACAACGTTGCCGTCCCGTTTTAGAGGATTACACAATTGATAATCTCTCAGTTGGTGGCAGTATGCGCAAGAGTTGCACTTTGCGTGTTTCGAAACGTACCTATGGAAATTTGGCATTCGATGATCCTGCACTGCGACCCAATCCTCTGGGTGTACATGAGTTGGCAAAGTTTGCCCAAGAAAAGTTGCGTATCTTTGAGGAGTTTCGTGAAGTGCCACAAATAACTTCAAGATTGGATGAAGTGCCCTCAGGCTGTGAAGATAAGAATCGGTAAGTAAAAAAAAAATTTATTGTTTTACTCAAAATTAAAATTAGTTTGAGTGGGTGTAAAAGATTTAAATTTTTGCTTACTTAGTGTAAACCGGGATTGACATCTTTTCTTATTGCAAATAACTCGTTTAAAAAATTATATTTATGCAATTCTGAATGGATGCTACAATTAAAAATGAAAAAGTCATATGCTGTTTTTATAACACAAGCGGCGATCAACTCGTCTGGAAAGTTTATATGAAAAGTATTCAAAATATTGAGAGTTTTACATACAATTTTGTGTTACAAAAACAGCACATCAGTCTTATTTGTCATTTTAATTATCGCTTAACTAACTATAAACCGATTTTATTTTTCGACGAATTTATTTCAAATTTTTTACTTTAACCAGGGGATAGACACATCAAATTATGCATTTGTGGCATATCCAAAAAATAAATAAAAAAGTATTGCAATGTGAAAGCAGTTGCGATGCGAAAGCTAAATGTTTTGAGTTTGCTCTTTGGTTATCGCAAGATATTTGTGGGTTTAAAACGAAGTTGACATGCGCTTAAGCATTACGAAGCGGGGTACTACCAGCCAATGCAAAGAGTAAACCATGAAACACATTAAAAATTCGATTTGGTATCGCTTTTTTTACAACTTAATACAGAGTAACCCTGGTGATTTTGATTTTCGTCAAATTCACAACGAATTCATAATTGCTGGTAAAATTTGATGTGTGTATACCTCGCTTTACTAATTTAAAAAAGAAAAGAAGTTATTAAAATACTCATACAAATAAAGAGTTAATTTAAGACATAAAAAAATTATTATACACACGTAATAATTAAAAACAGTCACACCATATCAAACACTCACTAAAATTTTATTTTTATTATCATTTACTTAAAAATTGTTTCTTTTTTATTCCATAAAGTTACAGTTTGTTTATTTAATTCTCATCTTTAATTTCTTTCATTTCTTTGTTTAGTTATGCAAATGTACTGCCGCTTCCGGAAACTCGTGTTATTTTACAGCGTCTCAACGATGATGAGAAATCGGAATATATCAACGCCAATTATGTCACAGTAAGTGCTTTATAAACTGAAATCTTTATAAGACTATCTAATTACCTACAACTCTCACTTCTAAGCAAATAAAAAAAAAAACTAAATTGCAATAGATTCAGTTTGAAAAAAAATTTAAATGTTTTTAGAGGGTACACTTGGCAAAAAAATTAGGTGTAATTTAAATAATTTGTAATTTGGCCATGTATCCTATCGAATTTTAATTCGCCGTATGAATATTTTTTTATTCGGAAATATCGAATATTTAAAAAAAAATTTATTTTCAAATTTACTCAAGTTAAAAAGCTGTAAAAGCAAAGATTTGCAGTAAAATCTGATTTTGCTGTCATCAAAAATTTTATATTTATTCAAAAGTGGCATAAACATTTTTAGGTTAGGTTAGGTTGTTAATATTAACTGGGCTCACTTGGATACATCAGAGGATCCAAGTGAGTCACTGTATAAGAGGAAGTGAAAAAGTATAGCACTACAGATAGAAAAGTGAAAAGAAATAAATAAGA
Source organism: Thelaira solivaga (assembly GCA_947397855.1). Taxonomy (NCBI): domain Eukaryota; kingdom Metazoa; phylum Arthropoda; class Insecta; order Diptera; family Tachinidae; genus Thelaira; species Thelaira solivaga. The sequence goes on from OX377610.1 coordinate 76,476,139, forward strand.
AAATGAGTTCATCACGTAAAAAACCAATTGCTGCTCCCAACGAAGCCATATAGCATGTTGACCCAGCTCTCCAAAGTCTAGCTTGTGCCACTCCTCGCGGGTTCTGACAGAGAAGGTGTTGTACAGTTTCCTTCTCCTCCTCGTTTTGACAACTTCTACAGTAGTTGTTTAATGGCAAACCCATTCTTTTAGCGGCCTGTTACTAACGCCACCACATTTCTCAATTGGGCTCTCTGGAGTCCCAGTAAATCACTGTTGCGATTGCTATCTAGCCTAGGCTAGATCATCTTCGACGTATTGCATATCCATTCGTCTCTCCATCGCAAAAGTATGTTCTCGATCTGTAGGTTGCTGGCCGAGCGAGGGATGCCTTTTTTAATTGGCATTTTGATTTCGTTGTGTTCAAAAACTTCGTATTCCAAAAAAAAAATTGCCTTAAAAGCATGAGGTACTACTAACAAATAATTTCGCCGTGGCTTTTGATAAGTGCTTTCGTTGTGTTCAAAAACTTCGTATTCCTAAAAATACTTGTATTAAGAGAGCTTCCTAGTCTACTGAGAAATGATTTTGCTGTGATTAAAAACGTCATATTCATCCAAAAATGGTATGAAAAGCATGGTTCTGTAAAAGATTAATTGAACTGTTATTTTCAAGAAGTGGACTTATACCACTTTCAAAAATAACAGCTCAATTATTAAAAACGAAATCAATTACCAAGTACTTTTAAAACTAGTTAAATGACTTGGTAAAAAAAAAAACAAAAACTTGGTTTTCTCTAAAAAAAAAATTTTTTAAAATGAATTACTTGGGCCATAATCATAACCACCAAAAAGTCCACTTTTATTAAGAGTTGACTTTTGTTAATAAGAATTTCATGAATTTAAATTCGTTTAAAAAAAAAAATACCGACCTTAGTGTGACTATGATTATGGGCCATTATTTTTATTACATTTATTTATAATTCAGTCATAATCATGATCCATAAATATTATTTTTGTATTTATCACAAGCCATAAAAAAATACTCTTTAAAGGTACTGACTGACTATCCAACACGATCGTACGATTATGTCAAAATAATGTGTGACAGAATTCTGTCCTACTTGAAGAAATCGCTTTAAAATGGCGAACTTTATGCCACACTATTATACAAAAAAAGATGCAAAAACATATGTTTACTCACCTTAATACTTTTAAAAGTATTCATTTTCTTCTTTGGCTCAAAATATCTTTTTTACAAATATGTGCAATGAAAAATAACTTAAATGTTTGTATAAACAAAACACAAGTTTGGTATTGTTGCTATTTTTCTGCCTTAAACATAGAAAATGCAACTCTGATCGCACAGATAAAATTTATTTTATGAAAAATTTCATAACATTAAAAAATCGGACAGACCTGTCAAAAAGTCTGCTGGTTCAATACACACTAGCATACTTTTTTAGCGCACATGGGTTTTTAGACAGATCGTACGACTAAGTAGGATAGTGAGTCAGTACCTTAAAACGCATTGAAATGAGTTTGCTATTGCCTAGAGCAAGGCGAATTTGCTCACCAGCTGTTATATTTCAAATTATCAAAATTTATTTCAATTTACAATTTGAATAGGAGAAACTAGTCCATTTTTAAAAATAGACTTTAAAAAAAGTTTGCTTTAAAAGTTTTAATAATTTGAAAAAAAAAAGAATAAAAAAAGTAATGAGCGAATTCACTAATGCGATCATCTTGTACAGATATACATGCATATTCATATTTGCATGTTCTATATTAGATTATAAAATCGACTGCGCTTACATACACTTTGATTACATACAACGACACTTATAGCATTAAGGCCAAATCAATCTGTTTTCTCTCTGTATGAGCACACTAATTTACGCCTTATGAATTTCAAAAAGAAATTATAATTAAAATTAAAAAAAAACGTAACTATACATGTACAAGGTATGTAGAGGTATACCAGGCAACAATTAATTATGTTTAAACATAATAATGATCATCTCTGCCTTCATGATGATCATTACGATGTTTAAATAATAGATACAAGTACAGCAAATGGAGATGAAAAAAAAAACTCTTAGAAAAGAAAAACTAAACTTAAACAAATAGAAATTTAAATAAATTTGTTTTTGTAAACTAAATGTGCAAATACTTACAGTGGGGAGTAAAAGTACGTACATGAGTGCTGTAAATTCTATTTTAGAATCATCCACTGATGATGAAAATAGCGTGTGTAAAATGGCCATATGGATATGGGTATTGCCTCAAGCTGAATTCACGCTTCTATATATATTTTCTGTCTCTGTTTCCTTGACAGACACTTTAAATTACGTATAAAAAAATTTTGTTCGAAACAATAATATTTTGGAAAAATCTATTAATGATCAAAATAGCGTTTGTAAAATAGCCTCAAGCTGAATTCACGCTTTTATATATATTTTCTGTCTATGTTTCCTTGACAGACACTTTAAATTACGTATAAAAAATTTTTGTTCGAAACAATCCTATTTTGGAAAAATCTATTAATGATCAAAATAGCGTTTGTAAAATAGCCTCAAGCTGAATTCACGCTTTTATATATATTTTTAATATGTAATTTGAGCTTTCTCTCTCTCTCTTTCCATGAGACACACTTTACATTACGTATAAAAAAGTTTTTGTTAGAAAGAAGTGGGTGAATTATATTTTGGAATAATCTACTGATGATCAAAGTAGCCTTGGTAAAATGGCTATATGCTAGACAGGCGTAATTCTTTAAACTGAATTTTCGCTTCTATATATATTTTTAATATGTAATTTGAGCTTTCTGTGAGAGACTCTTTACATTACCAATAAAAAATTTTGTTAGAAACAAGTGGGTGATTTCTCTGTGAAAAGGCTATATGTAGGTATTACCTCTGGCTGAATTCAATAGTTTTGCTTTATTTGCGCTCTATCTCTCGTGTCTCAATGATAGAGAATGAAAAAATCTTCTCGGAAGAATTGAGGGATTTCAGCCTAAAATATTTTTCTTTTTTAATTAACATTAAAATAAACTAGTTTATATATCATTTTATTACAGCTGTCGAAGTTGCCACATTTCTTTATTTTCATTAAAACTTGGAGAATTGTATTAAGTCAAATTAATTACTAAAATAATGAGAAGAAAATGTTATATAACAATTTTATTTTGTTAATTTTGTAACATAAAATTCTCAACTTTTCAGGAAGCTTATCTTAAATTAATTACAAAATTGAAATAAAAAGATTAAACAAAAATCATAATAATAAGCATACTAGAAAAGGCTTTTATTATATATATTACACATATTTGTAGTGATGTAAGGTTTTTAAGCATGCTTGTGCAGCCCTTTAATTAATAAGAAAAAAATCGCCTACTTCTCAACTATTTCAGTTTTTGAAATTTTAACGCCGAAATTACAGAAATAAAACTAAGGCAAGTTTACCAACGTATTATATAATTTTATTCTATTCTTATGATGGCTAGCGTTTTATTTAGCGGTTGCAACTCAATCCTTCTTCAGTATGACAAAAAGAATAATAGTACAAAGCCACTATATTATGAAGGCGTCGATAAATGTACGCATGTCAAATTGACAGATAATAAATAAACACATTATACAAAGAATACATTCTTTCAAATTCAAAATAACCGATGTAAACAGAGTTCTTACATAAAGTTAGTATTTAAGATTAGGGAAATAAATTTAATTCACGACACTACTTAAGTAAAAATTGACTTGTTGCCAGAATTAACTCAATAACTTTATAATTGTGGTTTAGGGATGATGGGGATTACTAAAATTAATGAAAAAAAAAAAAATCAGTGAACACAAATATCGTTTTTTTTTAAGAAAACCATTTAGGACTTTTAAAGTCGTAGTCCATTAAAATAAAATAAGACATAAGTGGTGTTTCCATATTCCCACAGATACAAGCGTAATTGTCTTGTGTCCTTTGAAAATGTGGCACAACTTGACAAAGACAACAAGTAAATTTTATTCAGAAATAGAACATCCACTATCTTATCTTTACGCTGTTTCATTGTAAGTACGAGTATTAAAGGACTGCACAACCATACTTGAAAGCCACATATCGCTACAAACATATGCAATATTTTATAATAAAAAGTTTTTGTAAGCCATATCACTAGACTTTTGTTTGTCACTGTATGTAAATACTTGTACTTGTATCGCATGTATGTATGTATGCTTTTTATATGTAGTTTGTTAAAGCTGAATTTTGTGCGTTTCGCAATTTTAAATTGTACATTGTACTTATTATTACTCTCGTGTTGTTGTTAATGTTCACAGCCCCGCAAAACAATTTAGCTTTTTTTTTAATTTTATTTAAATTCTCTAGTTATTCAGTTATTGCTGTAATAATAAATGTGCGGTTTAATATGCGAGTCTAGTTTTAGAAATACTTTGTACTTTTTTAAATTCCAAGTATTTATATATGTGTGTATAACTAGATATGAATACATGTGTAAGTACCTATACATATACATACACACATTTATAAATCAAGAGCAGGCAGAAATTGTAAAAAATGACGAAAACAATCTCACTTGAAAATAATTATAACGTTATAGCGCTCATCATAGTCTCTGTTTTATTTATTTTATTTTATTTTTTTTTTGTTTTTTTTTTTTTTCAATAAGATAAGAATATTTTTAATTAAAAATCGAACATGTACGAGCAGTTTTATTCATTCTCTTTTATGAATCATTTTGTAAAATTGTCAGCAAAATCTTTTTAATGTTCTTTTCTTCATTATATTTATCTCTCATTGTCAGTTGACTTTAAAATTATCCAGATTCATTCAAATATATACTGCTGATATTATTGTTGTTTGGATTTTTTTATTTCTTCTGAATTTTAGTCAATGGGTGCAGTAACTTTTGTTTTCTTTTATTGTACTAAATTTGATGTTACTTGTTGATGATGATGTTCATACATGAGCACATACAGTGATGGTCATAACTACAGCAAGGATTTTGATGCAAATGCATATTTTTACTCAGTAACTTAAAATCGATTCTGATTTGAATTCGAGAATTTATTGAAAAATGGCATCAATTTGTTATTGCATATTTTTACATATTTTATTATAAATACATATTTTTGCATATTTTTCTAACTATAAATGCATATTTCTTCTGCATAATTTGTATTCATTTTCATACTTTTAATATTTAAAAATATTCACCTGCTGATAACCTGGAAAGTATTTTACAAATAAAAGAAATCACACATTTAGCAGTCTAGGTGCCCCGTAGACTAGTAGGTACCGTGCTAACCTATCAATCTGGGGGTCGCAGGTTCGATCCCTGCCTAGACCTTGGGTGTTTTCTGCAGACAAGCCAAGAAGCTTCGCTGATTTGTGTTGTTTAAAAAAAAAAAAAAACATCCTCTTTATTAAACAAATTTCCCATACAACATTTACCTAAATAAGCCCTTATTAAACAAAAATGTTTTTTATGAATTTAAACAGTAATAAATATGTCTTAAAAATATGTAGTACGAAGTATGATCGAAAAATAACAGTTATTTTCAATTTTTTCAAAAAGTATTTATTTATTCATCAATAACTATCTTGTCCCCTACAAAGTATTCGCCCTCAGATATAATACACTTATGCCAACGTTTTTTCCAATCTTCGAAACACTTCTGAAACGCGCTTTTTGGTATCGCCAACAGCTCCTGTTTCGATTTTTCTTTTATCTCCTCAATCGTAGTAAAACGCTTTCCTTTCATCGGTGTCTTCAGTTTTGGGAAGAGGAAAAAGTCAGCGGGGGTCAAGTCCGGTGATTACGGTGGTTGAGGCAGGATTACGGTTTTGTTTTTGGCCAAAACTCACGCACAAGCATCGACGTGTGAGCTGGTGCGTTATCATGGTGCAAAATCCATGATCGCTGCCTCACGTTTCATGGCTAAAACATCCGTAAAAATTGCTTGGCATGAACTGAACGATATGCCAACATCATCAGCAACCTCTCTAATAGTGATTCGACGATTTTCCAAAATCATTTACTTCACTGCTTCAATGTTTTCATCGGTTGTTGACGTGCTCGGGCGACCAGGACGAGCATCGTCATTGACATCTTCTCGGCCTTCCTTAAACCGTTTATACCACAATTGAACTTGGGTTTTGCTCATAGTAGACTCGCCAAGCGCCACAGTCAACATTTCAAATGTTGACTTTAATTAATTTCATTTTATACGCAAAACTTAATACAGTTTCTTTGATCCATTTTTTAAAATAGTAAAAAATCGAAGAGCACACCAAAACACGACTAACCTTTTTATCTGTCAAAAACAAACTGACAATCCAAAATGGCTGATATTGTCAACATGTGTACCAACATAAAAAAAAATGCGAAAATCGAACATACGTACCTCACGAAAATAAAAAATAACAGTTGGTTATTTTTTGATCATACCTCGTATGTGATAAGAAAAACAATAAATGCATCAGTGCATTTTTTGGTGCATATTTTGTATTTTTAAAGGCATGTTTTTTGTGCATACATATTTTCGTTTTTTAAGTGCATGACATTCCCAGTACTGGCCATAACACATATGATAAACAAGAAATTCAATTTTAATCTATTTCTTTTGATAATATTTAAAATATATAAAAAGACCTAAAAGTTTAAAAAATATTTATTTAAAAAATTTTCTAATAAAACTGTAAAATCATGTTTTTTTTTTTTTTTTTTTTTTTTTTTTTAACTAAATTATGATTAAAGTAAATGAGCGAGCGACATGTTTAAAATTTTACTGAATTTCAAATAATTTTTTTTATATTTGGTTTTATATTGTACACTCACCTCTTTATTAACATGTTTAACAAAAAGAAGAAGATTAAATTTTAAAAACAAGTTTTTTTTTTTTTAAAGTCAAACATCAATCAAAGTTAATTATTTAAGCCAAATTGGGTTTAACGAAATAAGTTAAGGCAATTGCAGCCCACACAATCAATACTCGTATTAAAACTTATTTATTAATGGATTATTGCCAAATTATTAATCATCATTAAAAAGAATATTGTATTTTGTTCTTGAAGTTAAAATGCTAAAATTAAAGTGCTACTTTACTGGAGCTTTGTGGCCAAATAATGAAAACAGCACGAGAGAACATGATCTTCCTTATAAACATAAACAATTTAATTAATGTGCCCTATTCTGTATTCCGCCCGGTAGTAAAAAATGTGGAATCAATTTTTTTTTTAAATTTCGAAAACTTTTTCCACCCATTTCGTTATTACCTTTAAAAAATCAACAAATAGAAGACAGAATAAATAGTTATGAGGTTTTAAATTTTTTACTTTCGTATCACAAATGGGCAATTCCACAGAAAATAGCGCTTCCGTCGTTTGCTTATATTTGAAGATCATTAAGTCAGCAGTTTCATTAACTTTATTTTTAATTTACACTTTGAAAAATTTCTTATAATCAGAAGAGGAAAAATCAATTAAGCTACTGGTATCCTGAAAATATTCAATAAGAAGTAGTGACGTCGTCTAACGGAAGTGAACTTTTTCTGTGAAATTGCCCATATTTATAAGATTGCTATGGTAAACCAAAAGCTTAAAGTTCATTCATTTCCGGCCAAAAAAATTTTAATTTTAATTAATAATTATTAGTGAATTTATTTACTTTATCCTTTACTGAACGAAATTTTAATATTTTTAGGGCCCCAAAGATGCACCAAATTACTATATAGCCTGTCAGGCTCCACTGGAATCAACTGTTGAAGATTTTTGGCGCATGATTTGGGAACAACAGTCACGCGTCATTATACAAGCTACAGACCTCATTGAAAATGGTGTAGAGAAATGTGCCGAATATTTACCGCCTTCCGCAACACTGGATAATCATTCCAGTTTTGGTGACTTTCAAATTACCCTACAAAATCGCGAAGTTAAAGATAAATACGCAATTTCAACGATACTGCTGAAGCATGTAAGTGAGAATGCTACAAGAGAACTTACACATTACTGGTATAAATGGCCGGAGGTGGGTGTGCCCTCTGAAGAAGCTCCCATTATTGCCATGCTCTTAGAGGCCAGGTCGTCACTCATTAGCTATGCTATCGAACAGGCCAACGAGGACAAGGAAAAATCACTTAAATCAGCAGAAGAGGGCTTAGCTACACCAAATGACTCCTTGGCATTACCAACAAATAACACTTCGAATAGCAGCAGTGCCAATGGCAGTTCGGGTGAAATTAATGGCAACATATCGATGGTGCATATCAAAAAGAATGCTAGAAATCAAGGGTAAGTGAGATTTTTTGTTATATTTTTGATATTATTTGTTAAAAAAAATTAAAATAGTTGCTAGGGCATAGGGCAGTAGAAGTATAGAAAAAAACAAAAAATTTACTTTCTAAAAATTAAAAAATTAATTTAATTTAGTTTAATTTGTCTTTAAGGGCTGAAATATTTTAATTAAAAAAAATTTAAATTAATTTAATCGGTTTAAGTGGTTTTTTTGTGAATATAATTTACACAACTCAGATGTTTCATTAACTAACCAGTAGTAAATCACTCGAATTTCATGGATAAATGCTAAAGAGCGACCTGGTAAGAAATACGGAAAGAGGCTCACTTGGGTCTTATGATACCTGTATAAGAGTAAGAATGAAAAAGTTCAGCGGTAGAAAGATGTTTAAGATAAAGAGAAGTAGATAGAAGGCTGAATAAATTGCTACTTTTAAGCTGTTGTTTATAGTTTGGGATTTATAGCAGTCTTTCTGCATTTAACTTTTTCTTCCTATTAAAAGAAATTTTGTGCCAACCATTTGAGGTACAAAAAATAATTTTAAAAATTTAATTTTTTAACTTATAATGGGTCCGCCAAATAACTTTTTTTTTTTTAAAATGCTATAAAAACATCGAGTGTAGCTTCGGCTGTGTGGCACGTAGCGCCGTCCTGTTAAAACCAAATGTTGCCAATAACCTGATCTTCAATTTTTGTGAACAAAAATTCTTTCAACATGGCCCGATAATGATCGCCATTTACTAACGGAAACTCCTTGCTCATTTTCGAAAAAAAAAATGGCTCAATTATGCCTCTGGACCAAAATCCGCACCAAACAGTGACTCGTTTTGGGTGCGTTGGCTTTTCAATGTATGCGTGCGGGTTTTCTGTGACCCAAATGCGACAATTTTGCTTGTTTACATACCCGCCAAGATCAAAATGAGCTTCATCTGAAAAGATGATTTTTTTGGCAAAATCGGCATCTTCTGTAAGTCGATCGCAGGCCCACTTAGCGAAGCGAAAACGCAACCATATTCTTTCAGCGGAATGATAAAACTAATTATCTGTCAAATCAAACATGAGCTAAGTGTTACCATTCACGAAATAAGCACTAGTTGAAAAAAAAACGTTCGATGGCGGACCCTTTAATAGTAATTTTTACTTATTAATTCTTTTTACTTATGTTTTCCAATTTTCTTTTTATATTTTCATGTCCAAATTCATAAAAAATATTTTTGTTTAATAAGGACTTATTAAGGGAATTTTCTATGGGAAATTTGTTTAATAAGGGCTTTTTAAGCAAAAATATTTTTTATGAATTTGGCTGTTAGTGTGTGTGTTTGTAAAACTAATTTTTACTTTTAGCTGTGTTGTTATTAACCTTTAAATACTTACTTTTTTTACATGTGAAATTTGTTCTCTTTTTTTTTTTCTTTACTTTTTTCTTAGTCCCTTAACTATTCATTGCTCTCCAGGTACTGGACGAACGGGCACAATTATTGCCTGTGATATTGCGATTAGAAGTTTGGAAACACCCAAGCGTACCGTTGATATACCACAAATCGTTTACTATGTGAGAAGGGGCAGAGCTAGTGCGATACGTACCAAGGATCAATACGAGTTTATCTATAAAGTTGCCAATATGTATGCAGCTAAAATAACAAATCCCACAAACTACAATTAATTAAAATTGTAGTCAACACCAAATAATCCCTTAAAGTGCCTTCTTTTAATAGAGACATGACTAGAGTGACTCTGAAAAAAAGGAAAAGAAAACCATTTATTGAAAAGAATCCTTAGAAGATGGCAACAATGGCTTATTTAATTAAATTGTCTCGAATTCAAGAGGTGACATGACATATACTCGTATGTGCATCACTTGAAAACGGCTACTTCCATTTGTTGAAAAAGAAAATACGAAACTCTGCAACGAAATTTTGCTTCAAAACGTAATTAAATCTTTTTTAAATCTGTTTAGTGTTTTTAGAAATATTGTAAAAGTTGTAACAAAAAATTAAGTTTTTTATGCAAAATTAAGAAATTTTTAATTTTCAAAAAATTATTTAAAATATAAGTAGACAAAAATCCAAAATTTTTTTTATTGCAGCATGCAGCCTCATTAGTTTTAAAGAAAATGAGCCATATTACATTATAATTGTTAAGCAACTTTTGATTTTATTGCAAATAATGTCAATCTAACACACTATTTTGTTGGAAAGAATGTTGCCATATCGCTCATTGGTATTGCTTTGCCGTCATTTCTGGCAGCTGTGATGCTGCTGTTTTTTACAATGAATTAGCATCACTTAATTGGGAATAAAACCAAAAGTTGATAAAAAAGAACTCGTTTTGCTTGAAACTCATGTGGCTATATGATTACAGAAAAAAATGGCCGGTTTTATTCGTAATTTATTTTAAATTATTTTTTGAACATTAAAAATTTTTACTGCGGTATTTTGAAAACTGGTAAGCCAATATAAAAAGTTTGTAAGAATTAATGGGCTGCACGCATACTTACTTTAAAAAACGTGTATAATATTTTATAATAAAAAGGACTTGTAAGCCTTTTAAAGTATGCGTGTGCAGTCCTTTAATAGGTATGACGTGAAGCATATTTTGTTGCAGAATTTCGTATTTTCCTTATATAGTCTAATGTGTCACAATAGATCTATTTTGGCCGCAGTGACCAGGTGACTTGTTCCCGAGTAGTCTAATATAATAAACCGTTTTTAAATAAAACTCATAGCTGACATGTCACCTCTTAAATGTAGAAAATAACGGTATATCTCGGAGTTTAGAGTCAATTTAAAAAAAAAATCCAAAATATTTTGAAAACAGTTTTCAGTTGTTCTGCTACTAAACCCTGTATACTTGTGACAAACATAAATGGCTCAAAAGAAAAAGCAAAAAAGTAGTCATTAGAATATAATTAAAAAACTGGAGGAGCTATTTCGTACTTCAATTCGAAACGTAAAGGCTTTCGAAGAGAATTTTCAATATGAAAAAAAAGTAATTATGTAGAACGTTCGAAAAAAAATTAAGATTAAAAATCTGCTGGATTTTCGAAACATCTACATATTAGCTTTTTCTTTCGAATTGAAAATTCTTTTCGAAAGCCTTTACGTTTCGAATTGAAATACATAATAACCCAACTGGTTTTTATATGCTTTTTGCCTAAACGAATTGAGACAAAGTGCCAGTGGACACATGCAAAATTTTGTTGCAAAGATTTGGTAAAATTTTGTTTTTGCAATGTTGTCTTTTTTTGTTACAATTTGAACACCAAAAAAAGAAAAAAAAACAACTCTTGTTGTAGATTAAAATCTGAGTTTTTTTTTGGGACTCTAGTCGTTCTCTAAAATCAACTAATCAAGGGTCATGGAAAGACTATATTAAATAAAAAAAAGACCGCTCTTCTGCCCAAATATAAAATATGAAAATTAATATCAAAAACGCTTAATATTTTTTTTATTATTAACATTTAGGCACCAGAGTTCTTTTTTTTTTTTTTGTCAACCATGTCAAAAATTAAAACTCTTATTTGAAGAAATCCATGTTAGTCATTATAATTATTTTATTAAAATTTAATGTTTTCATAATTTTCTTTTTTTTTTTTGTTTTTTCTTTTAAAATTTAAGTTGAGCAATACAAGATTTAAGCAGCTTTATTATTATTTATAAATTTATCTTATTAATTACTTACAAACAAACATCTGTAGTTTCTGCTATTTGTTTTATTTTTTTTTTTTTCAATTTTGCTCAGTAACTTGTTGTATATTTTTTTTTATTAACAACAACAACAAAATTTTATTATATATTTAATTTCTCCTTTTGTGATATTATAATTATTAATTTAGTAAAAGAAAAAAGAAAACACACTGTACATTTATTTTACTTAAAAAAAAAGAATCATAATAATTATAATATTTAATTTGCTGTAAATGTTTAACTCTCTATTCCATTATTATTTAAGTATGTATCTATCAAATTTTGTAAATATAAATTAATATACAAAGAGAAAAATTAGAAAATTTATAATTTAAGACACTAAATCAATTAATACGCATAACTGGTATGCGTATTATGTGTATGTTCTAAAGAGCTGCACAACACATCACAGCAACTACTAAATATATATAGTTTAATATTTTTATAATAAAACGTGTTTGTAAGCCATTCAAGCTATGCTTGTGCAGGGCTCTAGTAAGTACTATATCTTAAAATGATGATGGCAGTATACTTCAACAGCAGTAAATATTTTATTTAAAAAAATTTTATGTTTAAAAACATCTTACTAAGCTAAATTTCTATAAGAAATATTACAAATAAAAGATTTTTTTTTATAAATTAAGCTGTAAACAGTTTACTGTTGTTGTTTTCTAAAGAAAAACATACAAAAAATCTCTTTAAGTATGCTGCTTTTCTTTTATTATTATTATTATTATTAATTAACTAATTAGAGAATTCTTTTCGAGCCAGAATAAATTTTGTACACAAATACCTAATACAACAATATACACATAGATAAATAATTCAAAATGTATTATAAACGAAAATATTTTAAATAAAAATATTCTATTACTTTACATACTATTTACATTCAGGCGTTATGCAGTTTATGTATTTATTATCATCACACCGCCGCCTTAACTGTATATTTATTACTAGGGTGCTTTTATTTATGAGTGGCAATTCTTAGGGTAAGGAGAGAGCGTTTCAAAAAAAATAGAACTGGCTGTAGTTAAATTTTTAAATTCCTATAAATTATTTCTAATGTTTTGGGATTCCACTGTGATATAAAGTAATATAAAGCCTCTCTAAAGCAGTTAATTTTATTTTCATATTACACAATTTCTGTACTGTTATGTAAAATTTGTTGGTCAAAAAAATAGGACGATGTCTGGCTATTTTTTTTTTTTCAACTAGTGCTTATTTCGTGAATGGTAGTACTTAGCTCATGTCTGATTTAACAGATAATTAGTTTTATCCTTCCGCTGAAAGAATATGGTAGTGTTTTCGCTTCGCTAAGTGGGCCTGCGATCGACTTACAGAAGATGCCGATTTTGCCAAAAAAAATCATCTTTTCAGATGAAACTCATTTTGATCTTGTATGTAAACATGCAAAATTGTCGCATTGGGGCACAGAAAACCCGCTCGCATACATTGAAAAGCCGACGCACCCAAAACTAGTCACTGTTTGGTGCGGATTTTGGTCCAGAGGCATAATTGGGCCATTTTTCTTCGAAAATGAGCAAGGAGTTTCCGTTAGTCAATGGCAATCGTTATCGGGCCATGTTGAACGAATTTTTGTTCACAAAAATTGAAGAGGAGGTTATTGGCAACATTTGGTTTCAACAGGACGGTGCTACGTGCCATACAGCCGAAGCTACACTCGATGTTTTTATAGCATTTTCAAAAAAAAAAAGTTATTTGGCGGACCTTATAGTTCACTGCCTATTGTATTAAACAATTTTATAAATTTACTAGCTGACGGGGCAAACGTTCTTTTGCCTTCAAATTTTATTTATATTAAAAAATAATTAAAAAAAGATGAAAAATATAAGTTGGGTTATGCCGAACATATAATAAAAAAATTAGTGAAATTAGTACAGCCGTTCTACGATTTGAAAAAAATTTAAAAATTTGGTGTGGCAAATTTTTCTTTTTCTTAAAATATAAGTTGGGTTATGGCGAACATATTCTTACTCTAAGAAATCGTACTCATAAAATAAATAACCGTGCAAGACCGGGTAAAAACAGGTAGTAGATAAATAAGCCAGATAGCGGCTGCAGCGCCACCGTTAAACCTTCCATTAAATCCATTAAATCGGTATAGCCGTTTATGAGGAGTACACTGTCAAACACACTTACAGTGGAATTTTTTATATTAGATTTAGAAAAAAAAATTTAAAAACCAACTATGGGACGTTGGAAGTCTTGCATAGAGCAAAGAAGAATTCTTATTCAAAGAATGATTTTAGAAGGCAAAAGTTATGCAGAAATATAGCAATTGTCCAATTTATAAAATAAAATGATACGTAATATTATATAATAACGTACTCTAAAAAAGTGGAAAATCTCAGGACAAGAACGGCAATGCCCCATTTATTGGTAAGCGTATTCATAAGCATTTGCCAGAAGTTTGTAATCCCTGACAGTTTCGATTGTTGACTGCAAAGCTTAACGGCAAATGTTTAAATTTTGGTTATGAACGCTTAATTTGTTCATTTCTAAGTGGAGGAAAATTTTATGAACGGACGAAAGTAAAATTATTTTGTGTGGTAGCAAAGGTTCTCCTTCTTTTATTAGAAGACCTCCACGAGCGGATTACAATCCAAAAAGATCATAAATCGCAAAGTTTCAAGCATAATAATGTAGACATGTTTTTCACATTGTCAGGTGGGTACACACAGGAAACAACTTCGGTTGTAAGCACTTCATTTGCTTCCAATCAAAAATTGATTTGTGATAATAACATTTTTTAGTTGTATCAACTAAAATTCGATAATGCAGCCCAAAATTTAGTTTTGTTAAAAATATAAGACCGATTTTCTATTGACAAGATTAAAAAATTCAACTATCACAACTGAATTTTGGATTGGAAACAAATTTAGTTCTCACAACCGAAGTTGTTTTTTCTGTGTACTAACTAATTGGGTGCTCCATAAAGGTAGCGTACTACCCTAGACCCTGGGTGTTTTCTGCAGAAAAGCCAAGAAACTTAGAGAATTTGTGCTGTTTATAAAAAAAAAAAACATAAAGCAACAACGGACCATTTAACAACATTGATATCTTCTAAATATGTAAAATTTTACTGTACGTGTGTTTGACATTGTACTCCTCCTAAACGGCTGTACTTAATTTAATTTCTGTGAATGCCTTTTGGTTACACCTTAGCATTACAATACGCCCGGCAGGTGGCGCTGCAGTCGGTATCTAGCTCTACTACCTCGTTTTATCCGGTTTTGCACGGTCCCTTACTCTATGAATACGATTTCTTAGAGTAAGAAGATCGAATATACAAAAATTTTATATTTTCATCAAAATCCAGCTTAAATTTTTATGAAAAATAAAATAGATCACGCCCACTTTTTCAATTTTTTTTTTTTTCAAATCGGAGTGGGTCCCTTGGCTAATTTTTGTTATGTGAAAAGAAAAATTTTCCACGCCCACTTTAAAATTTTTTTAAAATCGGAGAACGGCATAACCCAACTTAAATTTTTCTTAAATTTTTAATTATTTTTCAATATAAATAAAATTTGAAGGCAAAACAACGCTTGCCAGGTAAACTAGTGATGTTGCCTTATTCAGCCTCCACTTTGGATCATCCAACAGGATAACAAAAGGGCTTGTCAATTGACAGTTGGCAGTTTTTAGTCAATAAATTTGACTTTTTTTTTTCTTTGCAGACACTTATACCTATTTTAATTATTGTCGAGAATTTGTATCGACAGTAAACAAAGTAAAAGAATATAAATAAAAAAAGAGAAGCCTTGACTTCAGTGCTTTTTTTGACCGCAGCTGCATAAATCTGTTTTTTCCTTAGCTGTTTTTATCCGGTCTCACATTGCCAGTACAAATTGTCGATCTTCTAACTGACCCACATAAAAGTGGGCGCGGCCGTTACAAGAGTATATAAACGACCATTTTTGAAATATTGTGATGTTATGAATAAAATCTAAAAATAAATTAAATTATTTTTAATATTTTGGTTGGGAAATTTAGTTTTTTACACAGTTCAAAGCCTACTTAAGAGTAGTGTCACAATAGGTCTATTTTGGTCGTAGTAACCACTTGACTTATTCCCGCTCTTCATTCTAATTCTAATGGCTACTTTGCTAGCTTTGTATTTTCTTGTTTGAAAATTTTAAAACTTTTTGTTTGTCTATTGACTGAAATTCTCATTTGGTCGAGTGGTGTAACAAAATAAGTATTTGGCCAATAATTGAACAAGACTGAGATTAATCCAGAGTAGAGTCTAATGCCATAGCTATATGGATATGCTTTCCCTCTTAGTACTTATTGTACTAAGTAAACAATTTTTCAAAAATTTGCCATGAGAATATCTTGGAAAATAATGCGTTTTGCATACCAACATAAATTTGAATTAAGCACGAATAAAAAAAAAAATCTTTTGGAAAATGCAAAATTGAAATGATGATAAGTCAATCGGTCAGTCAGCAACGTTACTTTTTTATATGTATACGAGTAGATAATTTTAACTTAATGAACTCGAAATATTTTGTGAGAATGAATACTTTTGATCAACTGGGTAAGTTTTCACTCAATACAAAATATGTATGTACGGGTAGGTTTTGTATAAGATAAGATAAGATACATGTTTTTATGTATTCCATTTATAATCTTTTTGATTTATAAAGTCCAAAAAATGTAGAGCTAATCAACAGTACAACATAAATATGATATCTATTTTAATAAATTTATTTATATTGCTGAATGTCTTATAGAATTTATACAAAAGTTATTTGTATACCTTCTTTAGATTCTAAATAAATAAAAATAATGGCCCGTAATCATAGTCACACTAAAGTCGACATCTTTTAAAAAAGATTTTAGGTTCATTAAATTCTTATAAATAAAAGTCAATTCTTAATAAAAGCCTACTTTTTTGTGACTATGATTATGGCCTAATAATTTTAACCCTGTTTCAAACGACGCCAAATAAATTTTTAAGCATTTTTTTTAATAATACAAATCCCCTAAGCTTCTTGGTTTGTCTGACGAAAACAACCAAGAGATCGCAAGAATCAACTTATGACCCCCAGCTGATAGGTTAGTACACTCCAGACCAGCGTTGCCATTTTAGCCTTTTTAAGGCTAGATTTAGCCCCAAAATTTATGATTTAGCTTCTAGCCTTGTTCTTCAAAATAACCTTAAATAACCTTTTTTGGAAAAATGAAAACAAATCATACATAAACAATCTGAGACTGAGACCAATTTGGCTAAATTAATATTTTCGATAAAAGTTTGATATGTAAATTGATAAATTGGTCGAACGATGGTAATTTCATAAGTAAAGAAAAGTATTTGGCTTCTAACTTGTAAAATAAAAATGCACTTTATTCCTAATTGATTAATTAATTGTTCCATTTAGAGTTTAGTTATCTAGTACTACCGCTTTTGAGTAAGACAAGGCAAGCGAAATATCAGCATCGAAATCACATTAAAAATCAAAAAATAAATTATTATTTCAAGGAATTTTAAATATTATTTTTTTTTAAATTGAAGTTGAAAACTAATTGAATTCGCTCAAAAGTATTTAAATACTATAGAAGATTTTGGGAATGGACACATATCATTTTAAAGCTAATTTTGTCAAAATTTATAATCTACTGCCCAAGTACTCACTGCCCATTTTAAAGGGAAGGCTGTCTAGTTTTGTAATCTATTGCTCAATTACTCAGAAGTTACTTTGAATTATTTAAAAAAAAATTTTTTAATTCCCATATACCCCATCACTGTTGTTCTCAAGGATTTTGGCAGTTTCCGTTTTGGGTCATAAAATAAAAACTACGAACATTTGCGAAAATGTTAAAGCACTCTCAGAAAGTTCAGAACCTATTTTAATAATTTTAATAATTTTTATGGCCAAAATCGGGAATGGTACCTCGGCAAAGTGAGGAATTGTAAAAATCTCTCAAAGCAACAGCACTGGGGTATATGGATATTTAAAAAATTTTTTAAAAATAGTTTAAAGTAATTTCTATGTATTTGAGCAATAGATTACAAAACTAGACAGCCTTTCCTTTAAAATGATATATATGTTATCCCTTAATTTTCTATGGCTCGTCCGGAAGTTACTATGGATTATTTTGAAATTTGCGTATACTCCAGTGCTGTTGCTCGAAATGATTTTAGAAACTTACGGACGAACTATAGACAATTACGGGATGGGGAAAGTCATCTAGATTTGTAATCTACTGCCCAAATATTCAGAAGTTACTTTGGACTATTCTTAAAATTTTTTTTAAAGTTCCATATACCCCAATACTGTTGTTCTAAAGGATTTTGACAGTTTCCGTTTTGCATCATAAAATAAAAACTAAGAAATTATTCGAAAATGTTAAAACACTTCCAGAAAGATTAGAACCTACAGCTTAAATTCCTTTTTGATTTTGGTAATTTTCAAGCGATGTGGAAAACGACATTATTATCTTTAATTTTTGATATTTCATATTTTTTTATAAAAATTATAATTAAGATTCTTAATGTAATAAAGAATTAAGAAAATTTTGAATTTTAAGCTGTAGCTTTTTAACTTTCTTCTAGCTTATTTTTTTCGGCGTGATTTGGCCTTTTCTAGCTTTTTTTTTAAAGAAATATAGTTTTTTTAAGTCCTGGCAACGCTGTTAACTTTTTCTTTATTTTATAGGTCACTAGTCTCATGTTTAACATGTTTTAAAAAAAAGCTGAACAAAAATTTATTTTTATATATAACTAGCTGACCCGAAAAACGTTATTTTGCAGTTAAGTTTTATTTATATCGATAAAAAAATTAAAGAGAGAAGAAAATTTTTCTTTTCATAAAAAAATAAATTGGGTTATGCAGAACATGTAACACAAAAATTAGCCAAATCGATGTAGACGTTCTCCGATTTGAGAAAAACGTAAAAAGTAGATGTAGTAATGGGCGTGGCAAAATTTTTATTTTCATTAAAATATAAACTTCCTACTCTAAGAAATCGTACTCATAGAGTAAAGGACCGTGCAAGACCGGGTAAAAACAGGTAGTAGCTACATAAGCTACATAACACCAACTGCCGAGCGGATTTGTGACGCTAAGCCTTCCAAGGCGTAACCCAAAAGCAGACACAGAAATTAAATTAAATCGGTCCAGCCGTTATCAAACACAAGTACAGTCGAATTTTATATATTAAGATTAACAAAAAAAATTGTTATTCAAAGAAAATTATTTTAATCAATATGTATTTGAAATTCATTAAAAAAAATTTTATTTTTTTTAAATATTTAAGAAAAATTTTTTACATTGAGAACATTAAGTGTATAAAGGCACACCCGAATTTAACTTGTTTGAATTAAAGCGATATGTAGTGCATATGCATGCGTGTATAAATTTCATTTGAGTAGTTTTATCAATGACAACTCCCCAGTTGAAAATCACATGCTTCCTACTGCTGTCCATTCCTAACGTATGTAAACTCACAATCATTACAAAGTAAGTATCTTTAGTAAAATAAAAAGAAATATTTCATGCTGATTGTTGATGCATGTTGAAAGTAGAATAGAAGAATCTCACAGATTTTTTAAAGACATGTGAGTAGCCCCCTACTCTACTCACCCTGTAACATCAAAAAAAAAAAAAACAAAATTTCTTAAACACTTGCACAAACTAAAACATTTTTTATTAAAAAAAATTTTCGTTAAAACACGTTTTATTAAACTTTAATTTTTAATATATTTTTGATATCCTTTTTCATAAAAAAAAAAATCTTTTATTTGTCTTCAAAAAAATATATTAAAATATTTTATTTTATTTCTTTTTTAATTAAAATTTGAATTACAAACAGACAAAGGTTATGAAAAAAAAAAGTTAAAGTAACAAACTAACGGAAACGTTTAGTAATTAAGTATGTACACTTTGTGGTTCGATTACCTAATGATGACAAATCATTTTACTGATATTGCTTTTATATGTTAAGCGTTATCTATACTTTTTCTTTATATGCCCTGATATCGTCCGTCAGTGTGCTATATCGGTTCTCTCCGATGTTTATTTGTGTGTCGAAATAAAATGTTGGTATGTTGATACACATTTAATATTAAACAGTTACTTTTGGATTTCTATGACGAATGGGTGTTTGGTTGCGTTTAAATACTTATTTATTTATTTGTACTAGAATTTATTATTCTCGAATCACTGACATAAATCCTCGTCTCGCTGCTTTTTTAACACTTTTTTTTTTTGTTTGTTGGTGTTTATCACGAAACAAGAAGTAATTTTTAATTTACGGACATTTTATTTAGTATTGTTGACCAATAGATAAGAAAATGAAAGTTATTATTGTTGTTGTTATTTTTTTAGAAAAGAAAATCTAAGCGTCTTCGTGTTTCCACGAATTAAAACTAGAACAAGTTCTCTGTATGAAGAACTTTTTTTTTGTAATTTTTGATAAGAAACCATTTTATTCGAATGTTTTATGAAAAGTTTTATTTTTTTTTACAAATTAAGTTATCTACACATGTACCTTGGAGATAATAATACTTGAAGATTTGTATAGTAACTACCAAGAGCGATAGAAATATAAGATTACGCCATTCCGCACATAAAATTTTAATTTTTTGTGCATATAGCACAAATGACGTCACGTCAAGTGTTCATATTGGCTAATAATTTACAGCTAAATAAGAGAGATAAAGAGAAAAAGAGAGAAATGTATTACATTTTTTTCTTCAAACAGTGGACAATCTAACGGATAATCATGCGCATTGCGTAATCTTGTATTTCACTCATTCTTGCCAGCTACCTTGTTTTATGTAGCATTAGTCTTACGTCATTCAATTGGTTTTATGTGTCCATTTTCCACTAATTTTATTTTTTTAACTTAAAACTTTGGATTTATAAATATTTGAGCTGTTATATTTGAAATTGGTATAAGTCCACTTTCAAAAAAAATTAATTAGTGATAATTTTAGCTTTTATACTAAAATTACCCTTAGCTCATATTTTGAAAGAAGTGAACTTATATCAATTTCAAAAACAACAGCTCATTTGTTTTTGTAATTAAAACGTATCTTGGGAGTGTTTATATGCCAAAAATAAAATCGAATAAAATTGTTGTATTAAACTGCTATCGGACCTCCTCTTCTTTACAAAATTATGAAATTTTTTTTTTGTTCAATAATAATTAAAAGTAAAATAAAAAACTAGTGCAGATTTTCTCAGATGAAAAAATAATTGATTTAGAAAGCGCTGGGCTGATGGGTTCAATTATTATTTTAACAATCTCCTAAAAAAGCAGCATCAATTGGCCATATCCTATTATAGTACCTTGGGAGCTGAAATTTTTGTCCAGCACCATTAACGCTAATTGCTATATTTTAGTGCTACACGAAGCGTTTCCCCATTTTCAGAACATTTTTGGAAGCTTGCATGAAAATTCAAAAAAAAATCATACTGCCTGGGAGGTAAAGTCATGCCCACGCAAGCAAAATGTTAATGCGCTGTATTGGCCCCCTCACTAACCGGACCTTAACATGATTGTAAATATTTGGGGATGGCTACCTTGTAAAGTGTATACTTCCTATTCATGTGACGCAAATTTTGAAGGAATATTTTTTAATTGGTTTACATTTTTGTAGTGTTCAATAACAAGAAAAATTAAGTTCGTAGCATTTTTTTAGAAGCTTTAACCTTTTGAAACAAATTTTGTTAGGGGGTTCTATTTATGTGGCACGGAGGGTATTTCACTTTATTTTTATTATTAATCAAGGGCTTCAGTAGCAGTCACCACCGGAATACCCAACTAAAACAATCTCAGAATTCTCACAAATCTCGTAATTAAGTAATTTTATTTGAGTTTTCTAAAACCAATATCCCATTGCCCCCGAATTTGTTCCAACATTTTTTGTTCCTTCAGTATATTTAATCAGGCGCTTGTAATCAATACAAATACACCAATATCTCGCTTTGCGTCGTTTTGTTTTGCGTTTTTGCGTAGTTGCGCTGCTGCTGAATTAGTACTTTTTTCACTGTGCTTCATTAGATATTCGAAGTTGCGTTGTTTTGGGTTCGAGTCTTTAATTTTTTTTTCTTCTTCTTCGGATTCCCTTTCTAACTGAAAATCAACGCAATTTTAATACAGTTTTATTTTCATTTTGCTTTGCTAACTTTAGAGTTCAGAGTATTATGCTTTTTGTAACGTTTCAATTAGTGTGTTGTGCTTTTTTATAAATTTTTACGGGTTGTTTCTGATTACAAAAAAGGTAAATAGTTTTTTATATTACATATTTTTGTTTTTTAAATGTTTACTTTGTTCAATTTTCTTTTTAAAAAGTAGTATTTTCGTAGCCCTAGAACCTATCTTCGATGTTTACATGGTTTGCTATAGAAAATCAAAATTGTCTTTTCTTCGTGTTTTTTTTTCTAACGTAACCACCACGCAAATTGAGGTATTGGTGTAATATGTACCATAAAATAAAAATAATTAATTAACTGTTTTCAAATAATTTTGATTTTATTTTATTCAAACTCTTAATTGTTTTTACAATTTTAGTTTTTATTTATTATTTTATTTTAATTAAATATTAAAAAGAAAAAGTTTTATTAATAAAGAAATGTATTTCGTAACGATTGTATTTTTGTTATACAAAATTTAACGACAGGTAATAATATTTTTTTTTAATTTTTTGGATGCACATGGTTCTGTCAACCTGAAATAGTCACCTAGCTCATGAGCACTTTATTATTTGTTCAGTGATAAGATTGCAGGGAGAAATATATATGAACGTACGTAGGTACATATTAAAGAAAATTTGTAAATACTTAAAATAAAAATTAAAAAAAAAAAAAAAAAAAAAAAAAAAAAAACTTTTTTAAAGCAGTTTATATGCTTAGATTCGATAAGTATCGTCTTATCGTTATCAGTAGTGAACCAACCAATATCTAAACTCTATATTATTTTCACATTACTAAATTACACATTTGAAATAAATATATAAATATATATATACATGTATGCATACTCCAAATTTGTGTGCAGATGTATGTACTTGTGAATTTAATAGCTAAATTTTTATGTTGGTAGAACTTGTATATAAAAGAATTACTTATGCATGTATATACAATTCTCTGAACTGTATTTGTATGTATTACCTATTTGATTTTAAAGAAATCTTATATCATTGAATTTATAAAAATAAATTCAATAAACAATAAATATTATTAATATAGAAATTAATTTGTATTGCTATTTTTTAAGATTTTTATTAATACAATTTTTTCATTGTATATTAATTTTATTGCATAAGAAAAATATTAATATTCCTCCCAGACAGCAATACGAGTTCAAACTAATTTCTTTCTATATAACTAAACTGCAAGACGGAGAAAAAACGCGGTACACAGTCTTATTACAAGTAAGAGTCTTTGCAAAAAATTAGAAAGATCGGTACACAAATGGACCAGAAAAATCAAAAATACAACCAACATTTCACATTTTCAATAATTTATGTTTTGTTTTTGCTTTGCTTTTGCTTTGTGGAAATTTTTAAACTGTCATGCGCATAATATTTTGTACACACAACACGAAACCTAAAAAAGTGTATGGGTGTATGTGGTTTTTAATGCCTTGAGAATAATAGCATTACGAATACAGACATCTTTATGAAAGAGAGTCTATTCCATTTTTCTCGATAATTAAATATGTTTGGCTTAAAAATTTTTACAAAAATTTTGCAAAATTAAATGAAAATTATTTTTTTTTTGAATTCCTATTTAATATCTTTCGTAGAATTTCTTTTTTTATTAATTCCAAAATTGAGTGTCTGTAGACATTTTATTGCTTTTTAAAAATGAGTTTCTCAGAAAGGATTATTTCTTAGAACTCGTTAATTTTAGTTTCTTGAACTGAAATGAATTATTTATTTAGGATTAATATGTTTGTCATTTCTTTTTTTTTTTATAACTTTTTAATTATAAGTTTATATATTGAAACGGCTAGATTTTTAAGTTGAGGTCGTATTATAAAAATTTATTTTTTATTGATATTTCTTTTCAATAATAAATAAAGAAATTCTTATATTTAATATTACCTCAAGCTTAATAAACAAGTCTTTCAGTTACTTAATTTTTTGAAGTGAGTGAACATAAATATGGTTAGTTAAATATGTTTTCACGTAATTCCTTATGTTTTTTAGTATCTGTAAATATATTTTCAGTATTTATGACATATTAATAAATATGTTTAGGAGACATACATATATGTAAGTACATACATAGATACAAATTTGCATAAATATGTTGATTTCTCTAAGAGATTACAAACGATCCATAGAATATTACAGGTTGGTACACATATTATTTTAAACAAGACGTCGTCTAGATTTGTAATCTATCGCCCAAGTACTCGGAAAATTTTTAGATTATTTTTAAAAATTTTTTGAAATTCCCTTTCACCCCAGTACTCTTCTTCTGAGGGATTTTTTACCATTTCCCACTTTTCCAAGGTAGCATTCCCGATTTTGTCCAGGAAAATTACCAAAATCAAAAAGGAATTTAATCTGTAGGCTCTAAACTTTCTGGAAGTGTTTTAACATTTTCGGAAACATTTGTAGTTTTTATCTTATGATTCAAAACGGAAACTGCCAAAATCCTTGAGAACAACAGTGCTGGGGTGTATGGAAACTTCAAAAAAAATTGAAAAATACTCCAAAGTAATTTCTGAGTATTTTTTTTAGACAGTCTCCTCTTTAAAATTGTATGTGTCTCATCTCACAATCTTTAATGGTTCGTCGGCAAGTTGCTAAAATCACTTAGAGCAACAGCACTGGTATATGGAAATTTTAAAATAATCCAAAGTAACTTCCGAACGAACCGTAGAAGATTACGAGATTGGACGTATATCATTTTAAAGGGGAGATCGTCTAGATTTGTAGTCTATCACCCAAGTACTAAAAAAAATCTTTGGATTATTTTTAAAAAATTTTTGAAATTCCCTCATACCCCAGTACTCTTCTTCTGGGGGATTTGTAGCATTCCCCGCCAAAAAGAAGATTTTTACCAAAATCAAAAAGAAATTTAGTTTCAAAATAATCCAAAGTAACTTCCGAACGACATGGGACGTACATCATTTTAAAGGGGAGGTCGTCCAGACTTCTGAGTATTTATGTGGTAGATTACAAATGTGAGCTGATAGCTTATAAAAATTTCATGGGAGATTCACGATCGCATTTTTCCCTTCGAGGGAAATAAAGATCTCATGGGAAAAAATATTTTGCATGTTATTGCCGATAGGGTGAGTATGTTTGTGTTAAATTTATACAAATAATATATATTATTATATATTTTTTTTTATTTATTTAAAATTAGCAGAAGGTCCTCCAGCTATGTACTGAAGCTTTTTAATAATAAAAAATTTGACAATGCCTTCATCGAAAAAAAATTCCGTTTTAATTTTAAAAGTTACCATATCCCATTAATATAAGGTGACCCACTGGCTTTGCTGACTCGTAACAAATTTTTATTAATCGTTTTGTTGAAAATAATCTCCCGCAGAGTACATATTTATGTACACATTTACATAATTAACATTATATTTTATGGAACTAATATAAATACTAAAAAAAATGTTTCACAATAAAATTAATTCAAACTAAAAAAGTGATGAGTAATGAAGAACGTGTATGTGTGTTTGCATGTATGTACGTTGCTCTAGAGATGCCAATCCTAAAGCTAAAACAAAGAATTTGCAAAATTGCTAAATCCCAAAACTATTTATTATTTATTTTTATATAATCCCGTTAATCTTCCACATCTTAATCAATTGAATTATTAAATTTGGCTTTCATTAATTTAAACTTTCAATATCTTCCAAAATAGTTTTGTAAATTTCCCTTTTTTATATTTATTACCAAAATAAAACATCTGTATAATTACGGTTGACAATTTTGTTATAATTTTATTTCGAAATAATATTTACTCTACATTTATTTTAATTATCATTTCATTAATATACATAAATTATAAAATACTGAAAATATATATTAATAACTATTATTCAAGCTTAAGATCTCAATAAAAATTGTTTTTATTTTAAATTTCCCTAAAGACCTTCAAAAGAAAGCCGAAATATTGGAATATTAAAAAAAACAATGGTCCATAATCATAGTCACAAAAAAGTAGGCTTTTATTAAGAGCTGACTTTTGTTCATAAGAATTATATGAAGTTAAAGTCGTTTTTAAAAAGATACCGACTTTAGTGTGACTATGGTTATGGCCCAATTTTTATTGAATAATATTATTACTATTAAATTTATAAGATCGAATAATTTAATAAAATAATTATACACAAAATATTTTCATTTCTTTATTTAAAGTGCGGTTTATAGAAAACGAATAATCCAATCGTCTAAAAATTGTATATGAAAAAGAAAACTGGGAAATATTTTAAGTTGAGTGCTCTTTCCATACAAATATTTTAGACGATTATAGTGTTCGTTTCCTGTAAACAGCACAAGCATATATTATAGTATAAATTGACACAGTGTATAATTGCATATTGACATTAAATGCCGTCCGTGCATTTGTAAACTTAGATGTGGTATACCGTGTACGTATGTGTGGATGTGTGTAGCATCTATTTTAATAAATTATTCTTAACTCACAATACGATAAGTATAAAATGGAATATTTCGCTAAAAGTGTCTTAAAACATTATAAACTACTTAAACTAGTAAAGTGTGTAAATTGAAAACAGCCAGCTGAATAAAGATTTATTTATCTTTGGTATTACCAAAAGATACATGCGCTAACTAATGATATTTAACTATTTTAAAACCATTTATTTTCGGTTTTCTGTTCACTAAGCAATGGCCTTTTATCGTTTTCTGCACTAACTGCATCAGCTTGACTTTCGCAAAGTAGATTAGCCTCCACACATTCTTCACTGGGTACACGTTTATATGAATGCAAACGTCTACGACTACGTGGTTGGATAACATGTTCAAGATTTGCCTTTAAGGTAGAAGGTGGGCCACGTGGATATGACCGATGACAGTGGCGAGAAAATATAGAGGGATAATATTGTCGGTAGATGCAATAAGAGACAAATAAGCCGATAAGGCTGCCAACTGTAACATCTTCCCAGTGATGATGATAGTCACAAGTGCGACTAACGGCAATTAAAGCAGCCACCAATAAAGGTGCTATAGAAACACACAAACGCCAGGATTCGCCACGTCCTCGATGATTAAAAGCATGCAGTTTGGCTCCCACATAATAAGTAATGAAGCCGAAACTTGCAAAAGCAACTAAACAAAAACAGAATGATTAAAAAAACTACTTTTATTTATTAATTAAATTCAATGGCCCTATAATTACCGTCACGGTGGAGAGATTTTAAATCTAAAAGGTTTTCAAAAACAAATCTTTCAATAAAATCTTACTTTACTGTGACTATAATTATGGGCAAATTATTCTTACAAGATGAATGACCGCTGGGAAAACTTTTGCGTCCATCATTTATAGCCCGCATATTTCCTGTGCAATTGAATATATCCAATATATCGTCTGCAGTGCTGCTTTTATTATGTGACAACTGCATTACACCATCCGGAAAACAACGATAATAAAAATCTGGTCTTGGCCGACCTACACTAATTTTCAATAGACTTGTGAAGAGACCATTTAAGCCCAAAATTAAAGTCCAAGCCCAACTGGCAGCACGAAAATCTCGGTTATCCTTTGTTAGAACTAAATGAATTACAGTTACAAAGAAAGGACCCAGTATTACTGCTAATAAAAGATTTACTGGTGAAACAAAATCTTTTGTACGGGGATTTTTATACAACCACATTTCCTCTGAATGAATAATACGTTTAAAGGCTGTTTGTGTTTCTAATTTGCTGAAAATTAAACATGCATAAAAAATTACTGTTAATATTAATATACTCGTAGTTGCGATAAAAAAATTAGATAAATGTAAATTGAAATTACATGTGTAAGTAATATTTAATCTAGCAAATTACAATATATAACATTTTTTTATTTATTTTCTACTAACTTTTTCTTAAAATGAAAAAAAGATAAAATTATAATTTAAATATTATTTTTTTAACTCATTAACGCTACTTTGCGTTATTTTACACAGTGGAAGTAATCACAAAATACATGAAAATAAATATACTATTACATAATATTACTAAAAAGTGGTGAATTATAATTAGAAAGGCGCAGTTAGGCTTTTTAAAATTCATTGATAGATAAACTACATATTTGAAAACATTATCGTTCAAATACCTAAAAAAAATTTTTGTTTAGTGAGGGCTTAATAAGCAATTTTTCTTTCAGAAATTTGTTTTTTATGAATTTAGAAATTTAAAAAGATATATTAAAATTTACAAAAACTTTGTGATAGACAAAATAGAAATAGGAAAATTATTTGCCGGCAAAGTTTACAAAGTAACTCTACCCTTTAAATTTCTATCAGCTAATCTACCTACACCTGTGCTATACCGCCGTATTTATTAATTTACACATTTTTTAATAAAAAAATTGAAATTTGTAAATAAACTTACCTAAATATAACAACCAAAACAACTCTTATACCAATATCGATCATATCGCTGACATACTGTGAATGTTCTCCAAATATTATTGAACAACCGTCAGTATCACCAACTAATTTCGGTGAAGCATGAATATTTCTATGTTCCATTAGATGATGTTGATATTTATGAAATCCACCACCTAAATATTTACGTGTCAGTTTGCGTTTATCTGATGTATTCATCATTAGTTCGTCTTCTTCTTGACTTGTACTGCTATCACTTGTCGTATAAGGACGCAGTTTCTCAGCTGAACTCTCACTTAAGCTCCTTTTCGTAGAACGTTTTGTATAAATGCGTCCAGTATTGGTGTTTCTTAGTGGTGAACTACGTGATGTCATCTTACTTTTACTTGACTTTGCTGTCTGCAAAATATTATTCGTAGATAAAGAAATATTTCGCTGCTGCGGTTGTTCTTGTAATTTCTTTAGGTTCCTTTTTTTGGGAGGATAAGTATCGAAATTATTGTGTTCTTGCTGCTGAAAGTGTGCCAAACGGCTGTAGAGTTTATTGAATTTTCTATAATTTTCTTCTTCTGCTTTGCCAGAAGAATTATTAAACATGCTGTCAACTTCAAATTTACCAGAAATGTGGCCTCTGTGATGTTGCGTCTGTATGTCCAGGTTTTACAAATTATTAAAAAGAAACAAAACAAAATATAATTTAACTGTGTTTATAAATACATGTATACATGTGATAAAAGCGATAAGATAGGTATATATATTGCTTGACACATGCATACTCGTACAAAAATGATTATGACAGGAGCTATATTAGTTAACAGTGGTCTAACATTTAATATTAAAATTGATTACTATCATTTAATTTTGCGCTACATCATTGCGTAGTAAATTTAGTGCCCAGAGACATGCATATTTTTTAATTAAATTATTAGAAAATAATTCAATTTCAAAGCAGCATGTTATAAAAGCATAACAAGGGGTATCGCTAAATATAACGAATTTGAATATTACTTCTATGGTATTTATTTATTTAACAAAAATATAAAAATATACTACATACATAATTTAAGTAGAAAGCACTATTATTTAACTAACCGTATTAAGACGTTTTTGCAGCAACGAAAATTTCATAGTTGATATTTTTTTAATACATATTTATTTAATGGAGTTAGATTTTTATTTAATCAATCAAAATAAAACAAATCAACCATTTCTGTTATGACGTGTAGAAATTGAAAAAAAAACAAGGGCTATGCCGAGTTTTGTATACCCTTCACTGTGTAAGCTCAATATTCATATTTTTATTTTTCCACATTCTTGAGGTCATGTTATAAAAGTTTATTTATTATTATCCGAAATATCAATATAAAAATTAATTTTTATAATAGGAACATAAGCTCAATATGCTAGCTGTTTCGTAAAACAGAAGTTCAAATAAACTTATAAATAAAAATTATATAGAAATAAAAAAGAAATGACAAATATTGATAAAATTAATTTTCTTTGAATACCTATTTTTATCTTAAAATAAATAATTAATTTCAGTTCAAGAAACTAAAATTACGAGTTTTAAGATAAATTCTTTCTGAGAACCTCATTTTTAAAAGCAATAAAAATGTCAGCAGGCACTCAATTTTTAAATTAATAAAATAAATAAATTCTAAGAAACACATCCAATAGGAATGTAAAAATATACAAATTACTTTAATTTTGCCAACATATAATTAAATATTTAATATCAATAAAGAACTTAAAATTAACGACAAAAATAAAAAAAATTCTCTTTCTGTTCTTAGTTCTATTACACTCTAGGAATTTAAAATACACACAAACGTTTGTATAAGATCAACTGCCTGGTTTCGTGTTTCTGTGCACAAACATTACGCACATGTACAGCTTAAAAATTTCTATAAAAAAACAAGTAAAAATTAATGAAAATCTAAAATATAGGTTGTATTTTTGATTTTTCTAGGTCTTTTGTAAACCGGTCGTTCTCATTTTTTTGTGCAGATATTATGACTGTCATTTCTGATAAAATGATTAAAAATAGATGCAGTCGCGGTATTTTACTTATAGCTCCGTCATTTATTGGCCGAGGAGGCTGAATTTTAATAGCAACTGAAAGACAGAAGAAAGTGACAGTTTGGTATGGTTAACTTTTTTTTGCATTGTCTAGGGACAACGCCAGACAGGCAGGAAAGGACGGGCAGACAGACCGCTAGACAGACGGGCACTGCTAAATTCATGTGTTTAAAATATATATACTTGATAGTGTCCCATATACGGAGTAGAAATTACAAACGGAATCACAAACTTATATATACCTAACTTACAGTGAAGAGCATAAAAAGTAGTTACTCATTTTCACTGCCAGTGTTAAATACTCCAAACATTAAGTGAGTTTTACTTCATTTGTTAATTGCGTGCAATCCAAAAGATGCCAACTAATATTAACATTGAATTTTTATTTTATTTTTAATTATGCCTACCTATTACAAAATTTTAGGTTTATTATAAATGCTTACCCTTTTTAGTTGTTCCAAGTAATATTTTAAGCTCTGCAAACTATTTTGAAAATAACTTTTATAGATATTAATTCATTATTTGAATCTCCTTTTATCATAATTTGCCCGTTTACTATCCTCTTTAACCAGACCACCTTTCAATGGAAGTTGATCGGCTTAGATCTCTGCTGCTTTCCTAAAACGCACTATTTGGAACAATTAGGAAAATCAATCATTATTGAGGAACAGCCGACAGACAATATTTCCTAAGCCCTTACACACTCGTTAGAGTGAACCAATAATTAACAAACCAATCGTATAATTTTTAAACGTATAAATTAATTCCTTTGCGCAACTTTAATCAAACTACTGACTTTAATAATACATAAATTAAAAATATTTAATTATTACTTTTTGCCAACAGGGTACCCTTTATACTGTAAGTACAACTTACATGTAACAGGGTAACACAGAGGTGTCAATGACCGAACGAGACAGGTGATATATCTCATTCATTTATATTGAAATTTGATGTGTGTATGGTACCCTGTGACCATAGTGTAATTATATTATACTATGGGCATGATAAATAAAAAATAATTCCCAACGTCATATGACTGTCAGCTGTCTTTATTTACAGAATTAATACAATTGGAAAAAATACAATTTTCATTTTAAAATAAATTAAATTGGTTGCAATCAATTTGTTCGATATATTTTAAACAATAATGAAAACTAATTTGAGTGATGTAAGTGTTTATGATATAAATAATCTGCTCGATGCTCTATATTTGGAGTTACTCGATTTAGTCGAACAACAAACGTCATGCAGAATAAAGATTGAACGAACAAGTAAGATTGTGAAATCTTTTTTATTTTCTAATTAATATTCATAAATATTACTTTACAGCAAATGCAGGGCAATTACTGCTAGCAAAAACTCGTTATAACCAAGGTTTTCAAACAATTAGTGTGGCCCAAATTCCCACTGAAAATAGTGATGAGTTTAACGCTTTATGCCATGTGACAAAACTACCGGATGAAAATAGAGTTTCGGGTTGTAAAAAGAGTTTGTTGCGCTACAAAGTTGACAAGGAAAAATGTTACTTGGAACCCATGCATTGGTTTACTATATTACCTTCTTCATCTCTACGAAATGCAGCCGAACAATTTAAAAAATCAATTGAATTTGTTATAGAAAGTGCTAATATACAAACGGAAATGTTGGCCATAATGCAAAACATAGATCATTTGAAGAAATTAAAACAAAAAATTTAATATTTTGTGTAACATATTTTTCAATAATGGACATTTGCATAACAGTTTTACTTATCTTTACATTTAAAAGTCATTTTTACCAAATTGCTCATACCGCATTCAATAACATCGCCGTTTTTGATGGGTTGTGATCCCTTTGGAGTTCCAGTTAATATAATATCATTTGGTTCCAAGGTCATATATTGCGAAGTATAAGCAATAAGATCATCCACTTTGAAAATTAAGTCTGATGTATTGCCTTTTTGTTTGCTTTCACCGTTAACTTTAAGCCATAAGTCCACATTGTGAGGATCTTTAATATTTTCTACCTTAATGAAATGCGATATAGGTGTAGATGTATCAAATCCTTTGCCCAAAGTCCATGGTTCTCCTTTAGATCGTGCTTCGCTTAACATGCACTGTGCTGTCATATCCAGCGCCAAGCAATAACCTCCAACATAGTCGAAAGCGTTGGCCTTGGAAATATTTTTACAATGTTTGCTTATTACAACGCCAAGTTCTACTTCATATGCAACTTTTTCAAACACTTTCGGTATCTTAAAAAGAAGATGTTTATATAGCTAACCACCTTTAGTTGTATATACTTACTAAAATATCTTGACCTTCTTGTATTAAAGAAGTGGATGGCTTTAAAAACAACAGAGGTACTTTTGGAACTGGTACATTTCTTTCCTTAACTATGTCCCTGCGAATGAAGCAAACAAAAAGCTTTTAATCATGTGATTATTGAAACCCATGTTTTCAATAACGTACATGTAGTTTAAGGCGGCACCAACAATCTTTCTGCAATTTTTTGCAAATGATTCCAATTCAGTAGTGTTAACAGTATTCATTGCTCTTTTTGAAATAATATTTAGCACGCTAGGAACAACTATTTATGATAAAGAACAAAATACTTAATATATGAATTTATTGTCAACCGTTAGGTCGTTTCAAAGTGAAATAAATATTCACGTACATGGAAACATATTTCTCTTTAACTT
This sequence comes from Thelaira solivaga, assembly GCA_947397855.1. Classification (NCBI taxonomy): domain Eukaryota; kingdom Metazoa; phylum Arthropoda; class Insecta; order Diptera; family Tachinidae; genus Thelaira; species Thelaira solivaga. Next base: position 76,509,439 of record OX377610.1, read on the forward strand.
ACTCATACTGCTGGAGTTCTCTCTTTTGTCAATAAGCTAAATAAATAATTGATAACTTTTGACTTGGTTTTTTAAGAAGCTTGAAAAATTATCTGAATGTTTTTTTATTAGCGATTGTATAAAAAAGCTTTGTTATTAATAACACTCGTCATGGTCCATCATTATTATCAAATAAATACTGTCAACAACAGATGTTCGTCTAAATAGGAATTCTTTTCGAGGTGAAAATTTTTGGATAATGAAAGAATTACACAAATCATATTCGAATAACGCTGCATAGTTCTAGTTGTATTTTTAAATATGAAATAGAAAATTGACCAAATAGTAATTAGTTAGTATAAAAATTTTACTTTAATAGTATGTTGCTTAAAACAATGGGCCTAAGATATACAGTTATAATACGTTATGTCGAAGTCTTAGTTGGTGCGAACGGTCTTTAAAGAGTATATTTATAGTTATGTCATCATTTTTATCATAACCTAATATTAATGCATAAAGTATGTAAATAACGTGACCTAAGCATATGTAAATAAGCAAACAATACATATTTTAAGGTTTTTGAAAAAATTTCGTAAATTTTGTATATATATCAAAAAAAATTCTCGTTTTACGATATTCGTTATAAACTGATTCGATTGCACATTAAATTTATGAAAAATTGCTACGATGTGTTATTTTCTTAGAGAATCGCTAAACTTGACATCACTTTTATCTCACTCATTTCAGTTTAATTTCTGGTTGCGCTGAGTTTAGTTGAGTTTGTAATAATTTTTTAAAACTTTGTATGAAGCAATAATTTATTTTAACTTAAAGTTTTAGAAACAAGTATTCAACAATTAAATACCTGTGAATTGTTTGTGCTGTGAAAAATATTATTAAATAAAATCGCAATATATTAAAATGCAAAACAAATATTAAAATTAATTTAAAAAAAATTACTTTACCAATGACTTGCGCTTGTCCATCGCTGTGAAAAAAAATCGGTAAAAATTGTATATGCGATAGAAAGAGGCAAATATTTAACTATTTTTACAAATGGAAAATGTAATATGTGGGAAAAGGTGAGCCATATAAAGCAAAGCCAAAGTCATTTGCTTGCATAAGGAGAGAGTAGAATAACTGCAGCACAATTTTTATTGTAATCTTTTTTGCTCTTCTAACTCATAATACGTGTTGGTATTATAAAGAAACGCGATTGTTTTCTAAGAAGACAATTTCTATTTAATTTGGATTTTCGCTGTGATTCTATTTATTTTTTTTTATTAAAGTTTTATTAGTACATTTTTGTGTTCAAAACAAAAATAATAAAATATTTTAAATACAAATATTGCTTAATAAAATCATTGTAAATTATATTGTTAAAATAAATTAACCTTTAAATAGAAATATAGTTAAAGTTTACAGTTAAAAATAAATAAAAATATGATGAAAATGGAGACTGATAAAATTATGGATGAGACCAATTCCAATTCGCAACCTGTAAGTTTTTCATACTTTAATTATATATAGAAATAACAGTTATTTTATAATTTTTGCAATAATTTTGTATTTCATTGACTGAAAATTATTTATTTGCTAATCCAAGGTTTCCGTTATTCAACTAAGTTTTCACTTATATTATGGTTTTTAAGTTTTTTTTTACTATAATATTTTTTGTGTTATATTATTTTGGTTGCAATAAATACTTATAAGTAAGTAAATAAAAGTAAATAAAAACTGAAATGAAAACAAAGACAGTCTACTATAACAACTGCACAGTGGATTTAAGTGCAGTTAATGTTTATTAACATTAATTAACATTCTCTATGTAGAGCTTTCGTTGGCTTCTCAGTCAGTTAATCTCGGGCAAAGAATTTATTTGATAAGCACACTGCATCCTGAATCATATTTTCAATAATCATTATTTAAAAAAAATGTATTTAAATTATATATGCAGTTGGTCCCTCCTATATATATATATTATAAGTTTGAAAAAGTATGTAATTAATTATGTGTGTAAAGAGGTTAAAAAGTTTATTTCTCAATATTTTATTGCACCATCATCTTTTTTATCAATATAAAATGAAATATGATTTTTATTTTTAAAGTAAATTAACATTAACATAGAAATAAGTAACTATACAGTTACTGGAAGGACACTCAAACAACATCTAAAACAGCAAAAAAAAAATTAATTCTAACTGAAATAAATTTAACTCAATCTTCTGTTTACATAAAATATCAGGAAGTATTTGTAATAATTTTGATGTTTTTCTGATTTTCCTGCCAATATCTGAGACGTGCATATCTATATGGCATATACAGGCATATGAGGAAAAACTGATTATTCCGGAAGCGTCGCTCCGGCAATCCAGTGTCTGGAAGTAATATTAATTTTTCTATATATTTCAAATAAAAGCAAATATAAAGGGTGGTTAAATTTTAAGAGCTGATGTTGATTTTGAATAAAACAAATTATTTAGGAGATTATTGTCATTTTATTTTATTATGATAATATGGTATGGTTCAATTATGTATGGAACAAAATATCGGCCAAATGGTCCAAATTTTGCGATGACGCTGAGACATAATTGAGGTTCTATGCTATTAATCTGCCAAATTATCTCATACTTTAGCTCTTGGATTGTTACACTTTTTCTTTCAAATAACTCTAAAGAAAGAAGTCAAACGGTGTCAAGTCACATGATCTTGGCGGTCAATTGACATCGCCACTACGTGAGATAACACGACCATTGAATTTGTCGCACAAAAGAGCCATTGTTTTGTTAGCTGTGTGGCAAGTGTCACCGTCCTGTTGAAACCAAATATCGTCCACATCCATATCTTCCCATTTGGGCCATAAAAAGTTCGTTATCACAGTAACTGCCGGAAATAATAAATTTTTGATATTTTTCTTTTCCTTTCAAAAACAAGGATTCCACGAACTGTAAATTAAGTTTTATCAATCTTTATATGAAATTAGAAAAAGAAAAACGTTTAAAAAAATATTTTAAAGTTAAAATGTTTTTGTTTTTTTTTTCAAAATTCAAAAGAGCGATATAGCGAAACAGTGCTAAAAGAGTTATCTATCGTTAATCTCTATTTCAAATTTTAACTGTAACCCTCGTTTACTAATTTCCAATACAAGCTGACATACATACATACCTATTTCCTACAAATTACATCTACCAAATAATTTCCATTTTTAAACTTAAATAACCTCCTACAAGATACCTATGAAGAAACTTTCAAATTAACTGTGCAGTGACTGACATGCTAATATGTATATTAGAGGCTAAATCAACTGTTATATCGTAGTATTTTTTTTATTTATATGTGTGAATGCTATAAAAAGCTTATATACTTATCAACCTATACTTAATACAAGGTTATATATAAATTTTTTTTTATTAATTATAAATACACACCATTATAACGCTTAAATAAGCTTCGTATTAATAAACTCATTGTTTAGTTTAAGTGAATTTTAATATTTTTGTAGTAATTTTTTTAAATACATAGGTATGTACAGCTATTTACTTCATTGAACAATATATGACAGTTGTTGTTTATCTCTTACATGCTTTAATTTACAAATTTCCTTATAAGCTGTTATTATTACTATGTATAATTTTACAGAAGTTTCTATTATATATTATTACTAGTTGACCCGGCAAACGTTGTCTTGCCTTAATTTACATTACATTAAGAACCGTGCGAGACCGGGTAAAAAAAAGTAGTAGGCAAATAAGCCAGATACCGACTATAGCGCTACCTGCCGGGCGGATTTGTGACGTTAAACCCTCCAAGATTATACATATAAACTTTCCTCTTCAATCACTCTATCTATTAAAAACTAGGTATCTCAACCAAGTTATGCAAGTTAAATAGAGTTTGTATATAGCAATCACAGATTTTACCGTATTTTCGTTAGACACATAAAATAAATACGTTGTTCCCAATATTTCGTATAATCCGTACATTAGCTACATAAAGTACTCTAGTTTATGTATTGTGTATTTTAATTTTAAAGATTTATTTTCACTTCTATTATTTTTATTTTTCCTTCAATTAATATGATTTGTTAATAAAATTTTGAATATTAGTGAATTAACAGAGTTTTCAAATATTTTCTCTCTTTTACATTTAGTTCACTTCTACAATGCTTTATGATCCTGTTCGGAAGAAAGAAACCTCCCCATCATTTCAAGTGGAGCGTGAGACCTGTTTGACGTACTTCTCACAGTGGAATGAAGCTGATCAAGTCGACTTTGTTGAACAACTACTTTCACGCATGTGCCATTATCAACATGGTCATATAGATGCGTTTCTTAAGCCAATGTTACAGAGAGATTTTATTTCACTATTGCCGAGTAAGTGTAATTTTATCTCTTTTTCATAAGAAGTTTTGTAAGAATTGCCTAATATTTAAAAATTTATGGTAAACTGTGTTATAACTGCAAGCAACATGGATTTGTGACGTTAAAATTTCCAAGATTATACATATAAACCTTCCTCTTGAATTACTCTATCCATTAAAAAACCGCATCAAAATCCGTTGCGTAGTTTTAAAGATTTAAGCATACATAAGGATATAGGGACACAGAAAGCGACTTTCTTTTATACTATGTAGTGATATATACGAGTATATATATAATTTTATATATTTATTATGTGTGTACATACGATAGTTGCAAAGAAAATGTAAACCATAAAATTAATTTTTTTCTCTTAAAATTAAGGAAAACAGTTCTAGCCGGGCCTACGATGCTAACCAACGAAAAAATAATTTTATTAAAATAAATTTTATAAGTACGATTAATATTCTTCAAACGGTTTGCTTAGCTTTTTCTACACTAGTTGTTTAAAAATCAACAATGAAGAGAGGGTCTACAAAGACACCACAATTTTACGAAAAATTTTCATTTTAAACTTTCAAATTTAAAAAATACCACAAAACCAATTCGCATTGCATAAAACCTATGTGTGTTTTATAAAAAAAATTAAATATTTTAAAATTCAAACGTAATAGCTATAGGTATGGTAAATGTTTTATTTTTCTATTCTTGTTTATATATTGTTGAGATCTATACTAATATTTTTTGTATTTTTGTTTGCAATGAATAACCGAACCGATTTAAGAATTTGTTTTACCACTATAAAGCTACATTATAACATATAGCATAACGCTACGCCCACGTTTACGTCCATTATTCAATTATTTAACAATTAAAATTCTATTTTCTAATGAATTTTTTTAGAATTTGGTACATAAAATCAATATATGACAGGAATGGTGACTATGTTCCATTCCTGCGTAGGGCAATTAAAAGGCCGCTAATTTATACTGGCCACGTCAGATCGGATAGATACAGCAAAACAAAAACCAGATTTTATTTATACAATATGCTTAAACTAGGATGGGGCAATACTGGGAGATACCAGGCGAAAACAGCTACTAGTATTTAATAACTTTATAGAAAAAAAGTTTTCTTTTAAAAAAGCAATAACCTTTAAGTCAGCAACAATTAAAAAGTTTGAAAAACAAACTCTAATAACTTGACACATACATACATATGTACGTACCTATATAAAACGTTTAATTTACTTTTATTTATGTACAAGTATGAGTTAATTTAAAAGTAAATAGTATGTACATACATACATTCATACATATATTTTTATGAATATTATCAAACTTAAACCCCAACAAAAACAGCATTTTAACAAACACATACATACTCTGTTTAATTATCCGTAATTTAAATGTAGAAAGCTTAAAACCGCGGTGTAATTAAATTATGAGGTTTTTTAAGCTTTTTTTAATCAACTCTACTTGTATTTTAAATAAATTAAAAACTAATAATGCAGTGATTGCGAACAAAAAACGTTATTGAAAAATCAACTACATTACTTACAAATATTGGATTAACTTATTTAAAGTTAGAAAGCTCTTATTTGAGTTGCTAAATAAACATACATACGAACCATATAGCAAATATCATATGTATTAACAATTTCTTCAATTTTTTTTAAATTGTAACCTTTACTTAGCCTACCCTTTTTAAATAAACTCACAAGAAATGAAGAGGAAAACGTAACACAAATAAAATGATTTTATTATTATATTTTTTTTTTCATGGAAAACCAGTTATAGTGTGATGTGATGCCGCACACAATGAAGAAGTTTAGCATTGTAGCTCTCACTCTAGTTGGTTATCTAAGGCTGCATATATGTGTGTACGTTTGTGGTTATTTCTATTTGGAGTTTCTTAATTTTTTTAAAGTAATTTTCTATATGAGTATACTTACCTATTGTCAAAATATTTTTTTTTAATTTAATTTTTTTTCTGTAATTTATTTTTCTATTAGCTTAATATTTCCCACAAAGCACCAAATTAAAATTAAACATAAAATAAAACTTTGTATGTATAGCAAGTGAGCTAAAAAACTGAACTGCAAAGATTTTAAAATGAAAAACAAAAAATGAGTTAATACTTAAACTACGGTCACGTTAAACACATATTTGTCGAAATAAGAATTTCTTAATTTATAAAATTGGACTGTACGTGTGTGACATTGTACTCCTTCTAAACGGCTAAACCGATTTAATTGAATTTCTGTGTATGCTTTTGGGTTACGCCTTGGAAGGTTTAGCGTCACAAATCCATCCGGCAGGTGGCTCTGCAGCCGCTATCTGGCTTTTGTATCTACTGCCTGTTTTTATCCGGTCTTATGCACGGTCTTTACTCTATTTCTTAGAGTAAGAAGATCGAATATACAAAAATTTTAAAGCAAAACGTTTGCCGTGTCAGCTAGTTGTTTTATATGCATTTATTTTTTGTAGTAAAAGGCATGTTGGACTATAAAAATATTTGCCAAAAAGTAATTCGACAAATATTTTTGTAATTTGATATCGGCTTTAGTAATTCTTCATGGTAAAAAAGATGGTATATTAAAATTTCTCTTGTAAAATCTTAGCCATACCAGTTGTGCGATATTGAGAGAAAACAAACTGTTTTTAAACTCATACCATATCCGGTTTACAAATAAGTGTTTTTTACAACGTTGACTGTTAAGATTAAGGGAATGCTATTTTATGGATTCAATAAATTTTTTCCTAAACATTTGATCGTTATTGGTAGGACAAAAACCTTTGCAAGTTTAAAAATTCTTCCAGTTTTTTATCTGTTGAATTTTACGTTTAAACAACATAAATTTAATACAAATGAATAATTCATAGGTAGTATCTGAAGAAACTACGATTTCCATTATATTTTGAATACCTACATCTCATATACTCGTAATTATTATATACAATAGAAATTTGTTTGTTTGTTATAAATCTTATGGTGTAAGTAAGTATGTTAATGTGTACATTTGGGAACACTATACTTACATACATACGTACGTACTGTATGCACACATAAATGAGTGAATGAATGAATGATTATTATTTTAAATTAGGTTAAACGTGATTTGACTATTTTGTTTGTGTATGTGAGTACATAAAAATATTTGTTACAGAAATCTTACATGCATACCTATATAATATATGTAAATGTACAATACACACATTTCCATTTGCAAGTGTTGTTTAAAATTTGTGGCAACTGGAGTGAAAGATTTTGTGTTTTGTTTTATGTATGACAGAGTTTACCGTAAAATTACATTGTTTATGAAATGAAAAAGAAGTTAATATGAAAATTTTCTATTTTTCTCTTAAAAACTAATAGAAAAAGGCTTGGATCATATTGGTGAGAATATATTATCTTATTTGGATGCGGAGTCTTTAAAGGCAGCTGAATTAGTATGCAAAGAATGGTTGCGTGTTATATCGGAGGGTATGCTATGGAAGAAATTGATTGAACGTAAAGTTCGCACAGATTCGTTATGGCGTGGATTAGCTGAGCGCCGTGGTTGGATACAATACCTTTTTAAACCACGTCCTGGTACTACACACAGACCTCATTCATTTTATCGGTCATTATTTCCTAAAATTATGAATGTAAGTTGTTAAAAAATAAAATAAAAAATTTTTTCAGGGTAATATAACATACGTATGTTTTGTTTCTCCTTTTTTAATTAACTTACACAAAGTGTACATATATTTTTTTACTATTTCCTATTTTAAGGACATTGAAAGTATTGAAAACAATTGGAGAACAGGGCGTCATATGTTGCGTCGCATTAATTGTCGCTCTGAGAATTCAAAAGGCGTTTATTGCCTACAGTATGATGATGTTAAAATTGTATCAGGATTACGTGACAACACCATTAAAATATGGGATCGTACGGATTTACAATGCGTAAAGGTATGTACAATAGACCTACATATTCAATTGCTGCAGTACTGTAAAGAAAATTTTGATTATTCATTCATTCATCCCATGTTTTTTAGACCCTTACAGGTCATACCGGTTCAGTTTTGTGTCTTCAGTATGATGATAAAGTTATTATTAGTGGTTCATCTGATTCAACTGTACGCGTGTGGGACGTTAATACCGGAGAAATGGTTAACACACTTATACATCACTGTGAAGCCGTGTTACATTTACGTTTCAATAATGGCATGATGGTAACCTGCTCCAAGGATCGTTCAATCGCCGTGTGGGATATGACTTCACCTAGTGAAATAACGTTACGTCGTGTATTAGTTGGTCATCGTGCTGCAGTTAATGTTGTTGATTTCGATGAAAAATATATTGTATCGGCCAGTGGAGATCGCACAATTAAAGTATGGTCTACATCATCATGCGAATTTGTTAGAACTTTAAATGGTCATAAACGTGGTATTGCCTGTTTGCAGTATCGTGATCGTTTAGTTGTAAGCGGAAGTTCAGATAATTCAATAAGGTTGTAATTTTTTTATTGTTGTTGTCTCTTTTATATTACTATATTGTTTTACTTTAGACTTTGGGATATTGAATGTGGTGCTTGCCTACGCGTTCTGGAAGGTCATGAAGAATTGGTACGTTGCATACGTTTCGATTCAAAGCGTATTGTTAGTGGTGCCTACGATGGGAAAATAAAAGTATGGGATTTAGTTGCCGCTTTAGATCCAAGAGCGCAATCTAATTCATTATGTTTAAATACTTTAGTGGTATGTTGTTATAATCGTTTAAGCCCATAGATAATGCATAAAATATTTGTTTAGGAACACACTGGTCGCGTTTTTCGTTTGCAATTTGATGAATTTCAAATCGTCAGTAGCTCACATGATGACACAATATTAATATGGGACTTTTTAAATTTCACACCAAATGAAAATTCAACTGTTCGTACACCTTCACGTAAGTATAATTTGCAAATGTAATGATTTAAAAAAAAAACATATTTTCTTCGTAAATTTTTAGCTGCCCTTATGGAACATTAACAATTTGCAACAGATCAGATGCTTATATATTTCGGTTTAACTGTTTCCTTGGATTACTGTAAATTTGTAGAAAGGTGACAGTTATTGTTTGATTGATACGTAAGTTCCGTAAACACCGTTACATTTATACAAAACATTATTCCGTTAAACTTGCGCAACCGATCTCTCCCTTTTAATCTCTAAACAAATGACTATTTAACAAATTTTCGTAATAAACAAGTAAAAATTATGCTAAATCCAGATACAAAAATGTTTATATGTTCAATTAGCAGAGTGTATGCAAAAAATATGAAAACCTGTTTAGTTTATTAAGGCTTTACAGATAAATAAATTACAACACTTATACTTGAGCCATTAAGCTTACAAAATACGCTCAAACAAATTAAAAAAAAAAAAAAAAAAAAAAAAAAAAAAAAAAAAAAACATCAATTATCTTAAAACTAAAAAAAATACAATTATATAAATGAAATGTATATGAAATTAAGTAATAAAATTGTAATTATGAGTATAAAAAGAATTTTTTGTTAAAAAAAAAAGTGTTTATTATGAAATACAAAATTAGATAAAAAAACAACCTCAAATAAATAATATTCCTTGCTTTTCCTCCCTTGTTCCCAAATTCTCCTAAATTAAAGTAAATCCCAAATATATGATAAAGAATAAAACTACGAAATAAAAATTAAAAAAATGAAAATGATGCATTAAAATTTTTTTAAATATTTAAATAAATAAAGTAAAGATAGCGTATGTATGTAATTTCAAAGAATTCTTTTGAAAAACGCATTTAATCATTAAGACATATTTAACTTTTTTATTAAAAAGTGGCTGCTTCCTAGAGATGTAGAGATTATACCTACAGCAGCGGCAAAAAAAAAATAGCCCTGAAGTCAAGGCTTCCCTTTTTTATTTATATTAGGACAATAATAAGTAAGGAATGTCTATACTATGAAAAAAAAAAGAATTTTATTTATTGACATTTATGAAAATAGTTTACTAAATACGATATGCAATCAACGACCCAAATACTCGGAAATTATTGTGGATTATTTTTCTTTCATTAGAACATCCTCTTGGCACAAGAATAATTGAATTAGTATTTGTAGGTTCATTTTTATTATAGTTGTAGATAATACATAATAAATTTATTTACAAGAAATATAAAACTGAATACAAAAAGTATATATGTATTATTTTTCGTATATGAGTAATTTATATTCACGCCTTAGTTCATATAAAAATTCTTAAATTTATTATTTATTGGTCATATGTCCCTTAATTTTATATCTGTTGAAAAGTTCAATTACTATTTCTTACTGTATATCACATGTAAATAATACAAGAAAGGAATTTTCAGCCAACTACATGAACAGAGCTATGGTAAATAGAAAATGTCCATTGGCAACGCCATTTTTGATAATAACATACTACTGTCAAAATACTGGTTTACCATCTACTTAAACTACTTTCTAAAAGTGTATATAATTAACATTATTCTATGAATTTGCCTTGATTATTCCTTAATAGCATTTTATTAAAAAGATCAAAAGGTGCATTCCCATTATTGCAAGATTCACTTTGAAGCAGGTGATACCTATAATCAAATACACTATAATTAAAGCTTTTGGCAACGCTGTATAAAGGCGCAAATTTTTATCCATTGTTTATAAACTAATTGCACATTTTACACATTGAATATAAGAAATAAACAATTTAATTAACCTTTAAAAATGTTGAAATTTAATTTGATTGTGGCTGTATGTGAAAACTTTGGAATTGGAATAAAGGGTGACTTGCCCTGGAGGATAAAGTATGCATATAAAAATTTTACTATGGAAACGAAAGACGTATGTAATTTATTTACCAATATCTATTTTAGATCAGAACTTCGGTATTTTAGTAATACGACAAAACGGGTTAGGGATACTAGTAAACGAAACGTTGTTATTATGGGTCGTAAAACATATTTTGGTGTACCGGAGTTCAAACGACCTTTATCACAACGTCTAAATATTGTTTTGAGTACTACTTTGAAACCCTCTGATCTTCCCATTAATGTGTTATTATGTCCCAATCTCGAATCAGCCATGAAAGTTTTGGAGGAAAACGAAACACTAAGAAAGGAAATAGAAACAGTTTGGATTGTTGGCGGTAGTGGTGTTTACGCCGAAGCCATGGCTTCATCGCGATGTCATCGCCTCTACTTGACAAAAATTTATAAAGAATTTGAATGTGATACTTTTTTCCCAAAAATACCATCTGAATTTAAGGAAGTTCAATTAGATGAAGATACACCACGTGGAGTACAGGAAGAAAATAATGTCAGATATGAGTACACGATATTAGAGAAGCAAAGTAAAGAAAATGTGTAATAAAATTTGAATTAAAAATAAATTATATTTATTTCTGTTTTATATCATCGGCGGTTATAACATCACCCTCTATGCCTTTAGCAGCCAGCATAAGTTCGTAAAGCTGTACCACCTGATCATCCTTTAGCATTTCGACGGTTTGAACGTCCAATTCATCGCCTATACTACCTTGTGGTTTCCCCCTTAAACCTAATTGTTTACTTATTGTCACAGCATATTTCTAAAAGAAAACAAATATATTAAAGCAGTTTTTCCAATAATATCCCTGCTATCCACGCACAGCCCATTCAGTCATAAAGAGCTGTGCCTCCATTGGTGTGCACTTTATATGCCGTCTAAATTCATCTTTTACATATTTGTCACCTAGTTCGCGTAATTCGTCAGGTAAACCTTGAATTTTAAATTTCCAGTTTTTTATTTCTGTTATATCGACTTTAATGAATGAGCCATGTACGTACCTCTGTGTAGTCTCAACACCGTCTTATAAAGGATGCGAACTTTCTGAGAATGAGTTAATTGGTTCACAATGATGTTCGACATTTTTAAAAGATTTTATGTTAGATTATTTGTCAACAAAAATCTTAAATTATTCCCGTAATATTCTGATTTTCATAACTATTTGAGGTTATGTAAAACAATAATAAAAAACAGCTGTTACATAGTGCTAAAAAACGTTAAAATATATTCATAGGTGTTAAATAAACAGCGGTCTTAATTGCAGAGAGATTGAAAAATTTTCATCATGTATTACATATTTTATAAATATTATGAGATAAAAAAGATAAAAACTTCTTAGTATTTACAACAAATGAATAATTATTAAATTTTTTAATTTACCGTTTTTTTATAGAAGTTTTATATTTTAATACACTTCAGTGCAACCCTATATTCTAGAATATACTATTGACCTTTTTTTTACAAGTGTGAACGCCATTTTCCTTGTTTATAAAGCGAAGTTTAGCTACCGAAGCCGCCATTCCTAAAAAAAGTGTGAATTTGACCGAACGTGTGATTGCCGCACATATTAATACACAAAAGAAGAAAAATTAAGTTCAACCAAAAATAATTTTTTTTTGGAAAAAAGGTGTACAACATTTAAACGATTAAATTTTTATTATAATAAACAAAGGTAAGTGAAATGAAATAGCTTATAATAAAATTTGTGGTAAGCTTAACATAGAAAATGTAAATTAATTATAACTAATACGTGGAGAAAAAAAAACACGTGGGGTTGAGGTAATTTTTTCCAATTGGTTATTCGTTTTTATAATTCTTTTATGTGGGTAAAAATACTTTAATTGCAAAATTCGTATGTATATACGTATTTGTGACTTGGCATTAATTTAATTAAGTATTTAATGTAAAGTGCGTCACTTGGAAATTTCTGGATAAAGGAATTTTTCTGAAACGTGACTCATATTTTATATAGTATATACTTATTATTACAAATATGTTTGAAATTAATAATAAATACAAAATTCATCTATATAATGGTTTTTAAAGTTAATTTTTATAAATTTTTATTTTTTTTATTAATAAATTCCATGAAGTGTGCATGTGTGTATTCTAATCGTGTCGGGCCACAATATAACCTCCCTTATTTTCTGTAATATGATGCACACGTACATACATTATAATTGTGCAAATGTATGTTATCTATATTCTTTCTTTGTAGTGCACATGGATTTTTTCCACACGCAAAAGCATTTAGTAAAAATTATGTAGGATTTTAGTACCTTTGTATTCTTTTTTACGGCCTTGGTAACAAAAAATTCTTTGTAACGACGAAGGGCTGATTCTGGCAGCTGCCACTTAAGCGGAACAGTGGGCATCTGTTATTGATTTTTTTTTGTTTCTAGAAGCATGTATGTATGTTTCTAAGGGGATGCTTTGTGCTGAGAAGGGAAAAGAAAGATGAATTATTCATGTGCTAAAAGAGCACCATGTCTTGAAATATCTCTTGTGTAGTAAAAAATAATTTAAAATAATTAACGTAGACTTTAAAGTCAACGTTATAGAAATTTTTCATATAATTTTTTCATAAATTTTACTTCAAAGTCTACGTCAACTTTTTTTTTTGGATAAGAGCATAAATCTATAAAAATTCCAAGATTAATTAAAAAAAGCACAACAGTATGCTTTAGTATGAGATATATATTGCATATTTACTTTTATTTTGCAAATGAATGTCAACAAATTTAATCAGTAATTAACTTCTGCTAACTACGGTTTAATAATAAAGTAATTATTAAATCGGGTTTTTAAAGTTGATAAAAAAAAATTGTTGGGTTTTCTGTTTTATATAACTGCTATGTGTTGTATACATACATATATGTATACCAAGTTTATATGTATAACAAAGTTTAAATTGGATAAGTGCCGTTTATAGTGTTAGTTAACATCGTGTTATTTCAAACGTACACAAACAATATATGTACATTCCGAACGAAAGTTTGAAATAAATGTCTTATTGCTTTGCGGTAGGGTATTGCATCATTTTAATGTTTAGCCCAATTGCCCGGGAGTTTCTTCAGTTTTCTCGTAAGAAAAATTCTAATTTTTTAGATACCTATAAAGTTCTCTGATATAATGAATTGTTTACCAAAAATTAAAATACTAAAATATTATTGATGTAAAAATAAGTCATAAATATGACGAAATTTTGATTTTAACACTACAAGCTACATAATTATTTAAATTATACAAAGGAAATAATAAACTAGAATTTTAAATATAAATGTTGGTACTCTTATTTCAGATGTCTAAAGCTCCTGCTATTGGTATTGATTTGGGTACAACCTACTCTTGCGTAGGTGTCTTCCAACATGGAAAAGTTGAAATTATTGCCAACGATCAGGGTAATCGTACAACACCATCATATGTTGCCTTCACCGACACTGAACGTCTTATTGGAGATGCAGCCAAAAATCAAGTAGCCATGAATCCTACAAACACCATTTTTGATGCTAAGCGCTTGATTGGTCGTAAATTTGATGATACTACTGTTCAAGCTGATATGAAACATTGGCCCTTCGATGTTGTCAGTGTTGACGGTAAACCAAAGATCCAAGTTAGCTACAAGGATGAAAAGAAAACTTTCTTCCCTGAGGAAATTTCCTCCATGGTCTTGTCAAAGATGAAGGAAACCGCCGAAGCTTACTTGGGCAAACCAGTTTCAAATGCTGTCATTACAGTGCCAGCTTATTTCAATGATTCACAACGTCAGGCTACCAAAGATGCTGGTACCATTGCTGGTTTGAATGTGTTGCGTATTATTAATGAGCCTACCGCTGCTGCTATCGCTTATGGTCTCGACAAAAAAGCCGCTGGTGAACGTAATGTTCTTATTTTTGATTTGGGCGGTGGTACTTTTGATGTGTCCATCCTCTCCATTGATGACGGCATCTTCGAGGTCAAGTCCACAGCTGGTGACACCCATTTGGGCGGTGAAGATTTCGATAACCGTCTAGTCACCCACTTCGTTCAGGAATTCAAGCGCAAGCACAAGAAGGACCTCACTTCCAACAAACGGGCGTTGCGTCGTCTACGCACTGCTTGTGAACGTGCAAAGCGTACTTTGTCCTCCTCAACACAGGCGAGCATTGAAATCGATTCCTTGTTTGAAGGTACCGATTTCTACACTTCCATCACCCGTGCCCGTTTCGAAGAGTTGAATGCTGATTTGTTCCGTAGCACCATGGATCCCGTCGAGAAGGCCTTGCGTGATGCTAAGCTCGACAAAGCCCAAATTCATGATATTGTCTTGGTCGGCGGTTCTACCCGTATCCCCAAGGTGCAAAAGTTGTTGCAAGATTTCTTTAACGGCAAGGAATTGAACAAGTCCATCAACCCCGATGAGGCTGTTGCCTATGGTGCTGCTGTTCAAGCTGCTATCTTGCACGGTGACAAGTCGCAAGAAGTTCAAGACTTGTTGTTGCTCGACGTTACTCCCTTGTCTTTGGGTATCGAAACCGCTGGCGGTGTCATGAGCGTTCTTATCAAGCGCAACACTACCATCCCCACTAAGCAAACTCAAACCTTCACAACTTACTCCGACAACCAACCTGGTGTATTAATTCAGGTCTATGAAGGTGAACGCGCCATGACTAAGGACAACAATTTGTTGGGCAAATTTGAATTGTCTGGCATTCCCCCAGCACCTCGTGGTGTGCCTCAAATCGAAGTTACTTTCGATATTGATGCTAACGGTATCTTGAACGTAACTGCTTTAGAACGCTCAACCAACAAGGAAAACAAAATCACCATTACCAATGACAAGGGTCGCTTGTCTAAGGAAGACATCGAACGAATGGTCAATGAGGCTGAGAAGTACCGTAACGAAGATGAAAAGCAAAAGGAAACCATTGCCGCTAAGAACTCTTTGGAATCATACTGCTTTAACATGAAGGCAACATTGGATGAAGATAACTTGAAGAGCAAGATCTCTGAATCTGATCGCAACACAATTATGGAGAAATGCAACGAAACCATCAAATGGTTGGATGCCAATCAATTGGCCGACAAGGAAGAGTATGAACACCGTCAAAAGGAATTGGAAGGCGTTTGTAATCCAATCATTACTAAGTTGTACCAAGGTGCTGGTGGTGTTCCCGGTGGCATGCCTGGCGGTATGCCCGGTGGCTTCCCAGGGGCCGGTGCTGCTCCAGGTGCTGGAGCCGGTTCTGGTGCTGGTCCTACCATCGAAGAAGTCGATTAAGTATCAATTGGAAAGAAGTGAAAAGTACTACATACCAACAAAACAACATTCTTATATTTTTATTGTTTCTTCGTTTTTTTTTTTTAAATACGTATATTCTAAATATATACTTCTGCTTGGAGTTTGCAATAAACCTACAACCAACAACTGCTCTTCGTCGTATTATATACTTATCCATATATATGCAAACATCATCATCCCTCAATATAAAAACTAGAATTTAACACCATTTTAGTAGAATTAAATAAATACTTACCGCTTGCATTGAAATTCCAAAAGATTAAATAAAAATTTTAAGAAACTTTAAAGATTTAAATTGATTTGAAAAAGAATGTGTTTTTCTTTTATTTGAAGAGGTATAGTAGTTTAATTGTGCATTAAAGTGGAAAGGCTAATATTCTGGTGTTGGTAATAGACGAAGAAAAGCTAAAAAACATTCAATTTTACCCACTACGTACTGTAAAAAAATGTCCTATTCATTCCTGTTTAAAAATGGGTTTAATTCAAAACGGAAATGATGAAAACTCAAAGGTTAATTAGTTCTAGTGTAATTTTTCCAGCAGCAAGTCTAAATTATGAATATACGGTCTGTTCTGAAAATCACATGTGGTTTTGAAATCACACGTGTGATTTTGCGCTGTTCTGTAAATCACACTGCTTTTGTATTTTTCTGTGTGATTTTTATCTATTTCAAAGCACAAAAAACAGCTGATTCTTTTGTTTTGTTCACAAAAGAAAGCACAAGAGCAAATAAAAAATTATACAGCAAAAAAGGCGTCTTTATTTTTTTTTAATTTTTAAGTGTTTTTCTTTTATAAAACAACTAATTGTTCTTCAAAATTAACAAAGAACACATTAAATAATTTATTTAAGTTATTTATTTCAACGTTCGTTCTATAATAGCCGCGAATATGTATAACCAAATGATTTGAAAACGTAAGTGCCTTAGCTGAACGTTTTGAAATCACAAAATTATGTGGACAGAACACCTTTTTTGTGCTTTCAAATCACATTGACAAAATGTGATTTTCAGAACATGCCTGATAAAAAAAGTATTGATCATGGCAGAAGAAAACTGCTGTGCTATTGACGAAACACACACAAGTATGCAAAGCTTATTAAACTTTTAGTGTGTATGTGCATATGTATGTACACACAGATGTTTTGTAGACATTCTGAATTTGTAAGTTAATAAGTCCGCTTAGTATTGATTTCTTCCATTTTGCTAAAAATTTACACTACCAATATTGGAATAAAAAGATAATTACAGTGGATAATGTACTAGTCCTTACGAAACTTTAATTGAAATTACTACCACACCGTAAGGCGAACTCATATATGTATGTTGTATATTCTCCACAGCGAGTTATTCCAAATGTACATATAAATATTTATTTCATATTTTAAAACAAATTGAAAAATTAGTAAGATAAAAATGTTATAAAACAAAAAGTGAAGATAAAAGGAAATTTATTATTGTAAAAATTATTTGTACCGTATAATGTTTTCAATCCATTCATATTCATTTACATCAAAATGCCTTGGTTTTTTAAGTATGTATACTATATTTTGACAATATGTTTCTGTGGGGATGCGTCACCTGGTATAAATTTAGAAGAAAAAATTTATTTTCTATTTAAACAACAAAATTTTTCTCAGTGCAAATATGCATACAATTGAATCGTTTCCATCTCTGACTCTTAGCAAAACAAAAAGTTCATTTCCAAACTGCATATGTACACATGTAAAGTGTTGTTCATTCGTTATCTGAAGTTATCAATTGTGTACTGCAACAGTTGCACTATTTTTAATTTAAACACCTAATAGTCAGAAATGGTTCTGAAGTTTGCAGCGAACTTGAATTTCCTTTTTTTGGAATCTCCTACTATCGCCGAGAGAATACATCTAGCACATCGTGCCGGTTTTCGAGCAGTTGAAATACCTTTTCCCCGTAACGAAGAAGCACAAGTAACTAAAGCTAAAACAGAAACAGGCATACAAATTGCTCTCATGAATATAGCTTTAGGAACTGAAGAATTATCTTTTGGTTCTACTAGTATACCAGGGGCAGAAGATTATTTTAAAATCCACCTTAGCGAAACTATAACAATGGCTAAAAAGTTGGAATGTGGCAAAATACATTTGATGGCGGGATTGATAAAAAATGCATCTTTTGATCATCATTTAAAAACGTACCAGGCGAATTTAAAGATAGCAGCCGGCTTGCTACAACAAGAAAATATTGTGGGTCTCATTGAGCCCATAAATAAATATTCTGTGCCATCATATTTTCTAAATTCCTATGATGTGGCGCGTGGTATATTGGATAACGTAAATAGTAAACATTTACGTCTGATGCTGGATATATTCCATTTGCAATTGATACGGGGTAATATAACTCTTGCCTTAGAAGACTTATCTGATTTAATTGGCCACATACAAATTGCCCAAGTGCCGAATCGTCATGAGCCCAATCATCTAGGTGAGCTGAATTATGAATATGTGTTTTCTCTGATTGAAAAATTGAACTACAATGATTGGATTGGTTGTGAGTATAAGCCGAAAACAAATACAATAGAAGGCTTGCAATGGCTACAGCAATACAGTTTGAAATTGTAAGATTTTTTAATAAAAATTTTTAAATGTAAATATTGGTGACTGGGCTATTTATATATATATTTATATAAATAAACATTTATAAATATTTATTTTAGCTATTAATAAAAATCACAAGCAGGACTAGAAGTCTTGGAAGTGTGTGTTAGAAAAACATATAAGTGTTGAATCTTTTGGAAATTGGTATGATTGTATTGTTTTTGTTAAAGCAATATATAATTTTCCCTAGTATACTTCAGCACTTCATTACTAAAATAAAATATTTCTTTGAATGAAACGCTTAATTGAAAATAAAAAAGAAACATTTTAATTCAAACCAGTAATTACTCTTTGAGGTTTGCACCACCGTTTAATAGTTTTTAAGTCAATTTTTATTGAAGTGTCTGGAGTTTAAATTTAAGACTTAATCCAACCAAGCAAAATTTGTATCTTTATTTTTATCACCATCATATGGTTTATTTGGTACTACAGGCAATTCGTTATTGTTTTGTTTATAATAACCCGGTACCGTATTGGATGGCGGCTGGCTATTAATGTGTATAGTTTTTAATTTTCTATTAAAAACTTTTGCCAAACTACTTTTCCTTTTGATGGGTGATTTAAGGTTGCTTTTAAAAATGTGATCATCATCAAATGATTTTGGTACATGAGGACCTATTTGGTGCAGATATGTTTGCCATTGCTGTAATTTATCATCTGCTGCTTTGAGTTGTGCCAATGATTTTTCATGGCCAGGATTCAAGCCGATTGGTTGCACACCTGCCACTTCATTGAGATCAACTTTGATGGGTGCCAAAGCGGAAATGGCTCTGGAGAGACCAATTTGTGAATGCCGTATGCGGTGTTCCATTAAATCGGCCCCTAGTAGTTCTTCATTGGGATCCATACGTATTGGTATTATTTTATTGACAATATAGAGTAGTAAAAATGTAGAACAAATACCCCAGCAAGTGAGGCACAAGGCGGAAAGAGACTGAATGCCCAATAAATACCAGCCGCCACCTTTAAAAAGACCTGAACGACCTTTTGTAGTTTCTAGAGGTATTGGATTGTCAGCAAAAAGTCCTACAGCTATAACACCCTAAAAACATTTTTTATATTTTTTTTAAGGAAAAACAAATATACAAAGGGAATAGTGTTGCTCACCCATATTCCACAGACACCATGCACCGAACTAGCCCCTACAGGGTCATCAACTCCCAAACGATCAAATAATGGCATAGTTAAGACACACAATAAAGCACCCAACAGACCTATTACTAGTGATTCCCAAGCTCTATATAAGAAACAACCGGCTGTTATAGATACCAAAGAACCCAAAACACCATTAATCAAATCCATAATATCCAAACGCCCATCATGACGCCAAAGAGAATACCTACACAAAGGAAATTTTTAAGTTGTTGCAACTCTTTATGTGTTTGTTAGGACATAACATATACACTTACATGCAACTAATAATACCGCCGCCAAAGGAACCCATCATAGTCATAACAGCAGCTCGAGCAGCATATTGCCATTTAGAGCCGCTAACACCATACGTACTACCAGAGTTGAAGGCTAACCAACCCCACCATAACACAAACAAGCCCATACAAGCATTAACAGGATTACCCAAGGGCAGTGGGTCATAACCATCTGCATAACGACCCAAACGAGGACCCAGCATAGCAGCAGAGGCAAAAGCCGCTGTTCCACCTATAGATAAAATAAAACAAGTAAAAGTAAAAAAAAAAAGAAAAGAAAAAAATCAAAAGCAAGCAATACCAATTAAATGCACAGGACCACTACCCGCTATATCCACAGCTCCCAAGTTGTTAAGAAAACCATGTTCGCCCCACACCCAGCCACTGGGTATACAATAGATGATGGTATTCAACAATGAAAATAAGCAGTACGCTTTGAAATTGCACCTGAATGTCAAAAATTTCGCAAATCACGTGAATTATATTACACATACATATGTATGTATGTACATATCTAAATATGAATTTTCTTACCTTTCTGCCATTGCCCCACTTACTATAGTCGTTGCGGTGGTGGCAAATGACAATTGAAATAGAAATGCCGCAAATATTTGACCCATCAAAGGATCATCTACTGGTGGATCAAGCAAAAAATCACCTATGGCTATAAATGGATTCGATAACGGTCCACGTCCATAGCTCATGCCATAGCCAAATAGCCAATAGGTAAAACCACCCAAAACTATGTCAATTACATTTTTCATCATTATGTTTACCTCATTTTTGATCGAAACACAACCCGATTCCAGCATACCAAAACCTAAAATTTTAAATAAAAATTCGGATCCATAAACTGACGATTTTCTGGAAATTGTTAATGTTTTTAACAAAATTCATTTTCGAATTGCATTTCGTTTTTACCGAAGTGTAGTTTTTTTCCGTTATTTTAAAGGGTATTTTTTATAGACGTATAGAACTTTAAGTTGGCATTACTGTTCAAGATGGCGACCGATTTAACAGCTGTCAAGTGATTTATTCTCAGTTTGGTTTGGCAATTCATCATGAATAGACTGACGAATGAACAACGCTTGCAAATGGGCACAAAACGAGATTGCCGTTGTTCCCGATTTTCATAAGCGAATTTCGTTTAGCGATGAAGCGCACTTCTGGTTGAATAGCTACGTCAACAAACAATACTGCCGCATTCGGAGTGAAGCTAATCCTCAAGTGTATGTCGAAACACCGTTACATCCAGAAAAACTGACTGTTTGGTGCGCTTTATGGGCTGGCGGAATCATTGGTCCGTACTTCTTCAAAAACGATGATGGCCAGAACGTTACAGTCAATGGTGATCGGTATAGAGCCATAATTACTAACTTTTTTATTCCGGAATTGAACAACCATGATGTCCAGGAGCTGTGGTTCCAACAAGACGGCGCAACATGTCACATAGCTCGTACCACAATCGATTTATTGAAAGACACGTTTGGTGACAGCCTAATTTCACGTTTTGGACCTGTGAATTGGCCTCCAAAATCTTGTGATTTAACACCGCTAGACTACTTTCTGTGGGGCTATGTAAAGTCATTGCTCTATGTGGATAAGCCACAAACGCTTGACCATTTGGAAGACAACATTCGCCGTGTTATTGCCGATATAAGGCCACAAATGTTGGATAAAGTCATCGAAAATTGGACGTCCAGATTGGACTACATCCGAGCCAGCCGTGGCGGTCATATGCCAGAAATCATATTTAAAACGTATTGCCACAAGATTATCTTTCGGATAAATAAAATTCATGTCAATCGAATAATCCATCGTTGTTTTATTGCAATTTAAAGTTCTATACGTCTATAAAAACACCCTTTACTATATTATGATGGCCGCCGAGATATGATGATTTTCATTTAATTAATTTATTTATTTATTTGAAGTTGATAATCATTTACATGTTATCACACGGTTTTCTGGTCAAATTATTTTCCTAATATAACGATTTTTGTCTGAATTAAGATATTTTTTTAATATACAAAACAGACACACAAACTTTGAAAGTAAAAAAAAAAATCACACTTCATCATACTAAAAAACTAAATTTTTTTAGATGGTTTTACCTGTTTGCATAGTAAATATAATAAATGATGATGTTAGTACCCAATTGGTATCCTCGGTACTTAGATCATATAGACCAGGTATAACATAACTGCTATTACGTACAACGCCCTTTAAAGCTGTTTGCTGGGAAGCCGAAACATTCGTCACCCTTGAGGTCATTATTAAAACTATTTTCCCTTTACGATTTCTATATTTGTTTAGTGACCTCTTAGTAGTTGTTGAAATAAAATTAACTGACGTTCTTATTTTTATCGGTTAAACGAACTATGAACTGCGAATTTCGAAATCAATAATAGAAATGTGACAAAGTTTGTGAATGAACATTTGTATTTAGTAAATTATATTGTTCATGATTTTGTATCTGTTGTTGTTATTGTTTTTGTGTTTCAAAATTAATTTGAAATTAACTTCCCATTGACCACAAATTAGTGGAAAAAAAACATTCATGTTAAATGCAAGCAACACGTCAATAACAGGTTAATACACTGCCAAAAAACGAATGCTATTATTGATATATGCCCTTTTTTAATTTTCCATGTTAAGATATTAATATGCATGTAAGTTTAATGACTTTTAATGAAATATAAATTTTGTTTAAAGTAAATTATGTATTTTTGATATTTGGGTTAAGTGGACGTTTTTATCTCAGTGTATTAATTTGTTTTTTGTTTACATCGACTATGTCTTTTTTCAGCATATGCAAGTAGTACGTTAAAATTTTCTGTAGTGGGTGTGTGTAAATGATTTGGTTGCTTGCATGTCTTCATGTAAATATAAAATTAATCTTAAATTTGTTTTTTTTTTTTTGTTACAGCAAATCGTAGTGTTGTTATTTATTTTTAAATTAACCACATTTAATTTAAACTACAAGCAGTTAAGTGGCACTTAACTTTGTTTAAATATGCATACCTAGTATCTTTGGTAATTTGCTTTTAGTTTGTGTGATTTCTTTTTTTTAAGACATCTAATAATAATTCTTTTTGGCGAAAAGTTTGCATTTGAAACAAGATATGACGTAATATTTTAAATAATTAAAATTAAATATCAAAGAAGTGTCTGTTTCTAAAAATTTAATGTAATGTATTTGCTATAAATTAAATACGAACGAAAGCTTAATTATCATAATGGTATTTAAAACAAAAACAATACATGAGTAATGCGAACGAAGCGTTTGTTCGCATTTAGAAATTAGAAGACAGTTTATTAAATAAATAAAAAATTATTGCAGATTTCATTAAAAAAAAAACCTTATTCAAATTGTATTTAAAATTTCGTTATAAAGTTGTTAAATTAATTTAAATTTTTGTTTCTTTTCGTTCACAACCGCTTCCGGTTTGTAGCCAAGCTAATTAAATAGAGTTTAATACACACAGTTATATTTTTTAGTATTAAATGATAATTTTTCCTTTTTTCTCTTATTAGCTTAAGGCTTCTCTCAATGTTGTGGTCTCTTTACGAATAACAGAGAAAAGTTAATAGGATAAAATAAAGCAGTGATGGGTTACACAAAACAAATATATTTTTCCATGTACATTTTAAAACTCATAAATAAGTCGTATATTAAAGTGTAGATAACTTATTCTGCTCTGTGCTGCTTTTGCTGCACAGTATACTACAAATTCCCCATTCAAATCGCCTTTGAATTATCTCTCATTAACTTAAATCTTTAAGTACCATTTTGTTTTTACACAAGTCCATCACTGGTATTTAGTACATTATTGTAATCGCTGTTTACAAAAATTCAATACCAGAAATCCCAACACTGTTGCAAAGTACATAAATGAGGAGAGTAGTATAAAAATAACAACAAGAAAGAATAGAGGAAACGCATAATTTTTTCCGTGATTCTATAGAAATTAAAGAAAAAAATTATTAAATTAATTAATTTAATTAAATAAAGTGCAATAAAATGTATCTGCTAAGCCTGATTGTGATAAATTTCCTTTACAATATTAAAGGTAAAAAAGATATGAAGTAAATTTCAATTAATTTAATTGAATGAAAAAAAGTGGAAATGAAAATTTCATATACACATTATGTACATGTACATGCATATATATAAAAGTGGAATATATGTATGTACATGAAGCATAAATTTCTATGAGTGTTGATAGAAAAATAAATTAAAAAAAGAAAAATTAAGAAGTTCTAAATAATCAAATGAAATGCATAAATTTAATAAAAGAAATATTAGTTCTAAAAGAAAAAAAAAAGTATTAAACTGGAAGTGAAAAATAATAAATTTCTATAAATTTACTGGTGTAGAAAAAGTTTAGAAAAGTGTTGGTCTATGTATGTATGTTGTATATATGTTTTACATACATATGTGTGTTCCTTTTAATAGGTGTCCATGACCAAATGTAAAAAATCCCCCACTTTTTTAGTCGAACAAGTAGGAAAAAAATGGAAAAAAAATTTATCCATGGCACACATTTGGATGCTATTTATTATTTTGCAATGCGTTTCTGCGTCTTTTAAAAGAGAGTTTCAACATATAATTTCATATGTATGCTTTTACTCTTTATATTTTTCCCCACTATGTTGTGTTCACTGTTTTTATTGTGCGAAAGATGGTTAGTTGGATCTCTTTTTATGATATCATATTGTTGTTGGTGTTGACGGGCTTTATAAGTATGTGTGTATGTAGTTAAGCACACACATAAAATCCATGTGAACAGAAAGCACAAATTCAAAATATTAGCTAACTGAAGTGGAGAGAAGAATTTTACAATATTTATAAAATAACCAGACATTGCAAGACTAATTCCATATTTTACCTGTAAAACACCAATTTCTGCCTTAAAATGCAAATATGCATTTATAACTTACGAAAATAAGTATGTTAATCGCACTAGATGTTTAGAATAATTAAAAATTTAATTTTTTTTATAAAAAATTCAAATTGCTCATACGCAACTAATACACCGGAAGTTGAGTTTCTATTCTATTGTGTTATAGACGTGTGTACGTACGTATGCATGTTAAAATATTTTAATTGCTTTTGTTTTAAGTCGTACACCATACATTAAATTTTTTTTATATATATATATATGTAGGTAGTTAACATTTCAACGGAAATCTCAACACAACAACAATTTAATAAATAATTTTAATGTGCTTGTATTTACAATACAGTTTTATTTAATTAAATGTAAATTTCTTTGTCATTGGAAATGTGTAGTTTAATGTGTCAATTAAGTGCATTTAATTAAATTTTAAGAGTTAATTTATAGAACATTTTAATAATAAAAAAAAATCAGTTATGCCAAATAGACTTTGAAACATTTTTTTTAATATTGTATGTCATATTATACTTATTTTATGAACAAATTAAATAAATAAGCATATTACTGATAAAAAACAAACTTGCCACAAATTTTTAATTCTTAGCTAGAACGCACCTGCTATTAAATATAAATATTTATAGAAAAAAAGCTTATAGCTTATGTTTAGAACTGAACATTGTTTTTGAAATGAAAATAACTTTACAGTAAACATAAAGTGATAATGTGTTTTATTGAAATTGGGGGAAAAAAAGCACCTAAATAAAGTTTCCTGGCCAATTTGATCATATTTACGTTATTCTCTTCCAGTTTTTTTTATCACAGAATATTGTATTAAATTTCTTCCGAGAATTAAATTTTCCATGAAAAATAGTTTCCTGCAAACGTTTATTTTCTCGCTGTAGTTGTTTATGCCATATGTCAGAATAACTATTTTTCACCAATTTATCTCTGACTGTCATAAATAATTAAATAAATATTTATTTATTATTAATACTTTAGAAGTTCTTTCTAGAGATTGCTATCGAATATTTTAGGGAAATGTATGATTTTATTTTGTGTTAAATTAGAAACAAAATGCTTCACAAACGTTTGCTGCATATGGTATTTTATAGGAACAAAACAAACAAATAAAACAATTTAAGCAAGAATCACATAAACAAAACGATTGGGTTTTGTGTTGCGTCTTTTTATTTTAGTATGCAATTACAATCGTACATTTGCCTACAAAATAAAAGTGAATGCATTTTTAGTTTTTTTATCGCAATACCTCGTGTAAACAATTATTTATTGCGTAGGTATTTTGAAAATGGAAATGATAAACATGTGCGTAATGTGTGAGCATACTTGAAAGCCACACATCACAAATATGTGTAATATTTTATAATAAAATATGTTTGTAAGCCATTTCAAGCATGCTTGTGATTTGCTCTAATTGGTATTAACCAAATCAAAAATGCGTGTGAGCGAAAGCAGGCAGTCGTGCTTTTTGGATTGTTTCTATATTCATTAATTTCTTTTCTGGCTGTATACGTTTAAACGAATCGTACTGTTTACTTAAATTACAAAATAAATCAGTACAACTGTTTGCATTGTTTTTGATTTGATTCTGTTTTATTCACTGAAAACTACAAAACGAAACGAGTGCGATTGTTTGTTTATTTTCCCATTCTGGCTTAAATAAATTGCCGCAAAGTTTTCTGAATATTCAAACTGCCAGAACATCAGTCACAGTTTGAAGTAGTGTTCATGTTTTTCCTCTTCAGCTTTATACGATATTCCACTAAATTTAAAACCTTAGCTATTGGAAAAAAATTGTTTGAAAAAGTGTTAGGCGAGATTATCCGCCAGAGATCTCAAATTAATTAGTGGTTAGTAAACTAACCCATCAATCCGAATCCGTACATTCGTTTCCTGTCTGGACTGGGGGTTTTATACGAACAAGCCAAGAAGTTTTAGGACTTTGCGTTGTCTTTTTAAAAAAATATAGAGAAAAAATATGCCCTGCTCTCGCCAAATACCTATTATTAAAATAGTTGTCCATTAAACTTACTGCCATAGTTATTTATCACACACATACACTTTTCAAAGTGGGGATATTTTTGTATGCTCAGACTTATATTAATCCAACAATGGACAATTTTTACTGTTATTAAATTGATTAAATTTTTAAATTTTCTTTTAAATATTTCCTTAATGCATGATGACCTTTTATAATAATTTTTTTATCAATAGCATCAAAAATTAAAATAGAAATAATGAGAATAAACAAACGCGATGACCTTTTGATGGGGGTGGTTTATCTAAAATCTGGCATCCCTCAGTATCAGTGAATTGTTTCCAAGTTTTTATTATTGTTGTTTGTTTTTTCATATTTTATTTTAGCTGTTCAGAAGAGAGTGAGTGAGTGGGTGGGTGGTTTCTATGTTGCAGTAAGAATTGTTTTTTTATTGTTGTTATTGGCTCGTCGTCACCGAAGATGAAAAAAAGGCCTTTGGGGGAAGTTTATAGTGTTAGTGTTAGTATGTGTTTGTGTGTAGCGGATATGTCAAAGGATATATGTCACAAACACAAAGTTATTTTCACACACAGCATATTTAACACTCATGAAAAGTTGCTCGCACTCACACACACTTTTATGCATTATTTATTTTCATATGCAATTACGAACATGAAGACATATATATTTTCAATGAAACATATACACATACATACATATATACATATTTAATGCATGCATCCATCATGTATAAGGACATGCATACATACATCGTTAAATATGCAGGTCCTTAGGAACATTCGACGAAGTCATCTTAATTTTGTTGAAATGAAGTTTCACTTGGAAACATCATGTTGCTGGTGTTGTTTTTTTTGTTGTTGTTAGTTTTTAATGTTGTTGTAGCAGCAGTAGTTTTAGCAGCAGTGTTGTTGCTGCTGTTATTATGTATTAATGTTATCGTTATGGCAGTTGTTGTTCTTGGTGTTTCGTTGTTTGTTTTAGCTGTTGTCATCATTACCAGCACCATCATCGCCAGTTGACTTTTATGCATTTTTCTGTAGTTTTCTCTTTGTGTTTTTTTATTCGTTGTATTTTTGCATAAGTAATTCTTTTTTGTAATCGTAGTTGTTGTTATTGCTTTTATTACGAAATAGAACAAGTGGGAGAAATTATGTATAAAAGAGTTGACTAAAATATGCAAAAAGGATGTTGTGTAGTTGTTGCTCTTGTTATTTGTTTGTTATTTATTTCTACAACAAACACTTTATCATTTACAAATTTTAGTCAGCAGTATGTGCATTGGTATGTATGCGTTAGTAAGCGTAAGTGTTGTTTGATATTTTAATAGAAATTATTTAGACATTATCTGAGGTGTGTGCACCCAGCAGCAGTTGTCCTTGTTGTTAAGCATTATTTCTCATGTTGCTTTTATTTTTTTTTTATATATTTGAAAGGTTTCATTATAATGATGTCTTGTTTCGTGAGTATATTTAACAGAGATGTAAACTTTTTAGCATTTTTTAACTACCTAAAGCATCAATGTTTTTACTACCTACTAAACTCTATATGTTTTTTTTAATTCCCTATTGGAATGCGTGCGTGTGTGTTACTAAGTGTAAATGCTTGCATATGCAACAAAAGTTATAACACACACTCTGTGCTAATAATTATATTTTTTTAGTTATTTTTAAGAGAAATAAGAAAAAAGGACATGCTAACCTCATTTATTTTTTTAGTTGTCACAATCGAGAACAAATGTCTAAATATCAATTTTTTTTTATTTTTATATGATTGATCCATTATACAAACAGAAACACATATATACATACATTTAATTGTTCACAAAAACAGTTGCAGTTATGTCAGGATTCTCGCTTTTTATAACGGGTCTTTTATTAAGCGATTCTTATTTTTAAATTAAAAAAAAAAATAAATAATGGGTATCAGATGTTAATGAAAATTTTTATTATTTTGAGAAGCCTTAACGTGGCTGGCATTAGATTTCTGCGTTGTGCTTGAATTATAGCCATGACATGGACTTACATTGTAATCTTTCGGCCAAGATAAAAGTTTTTTACTCTAAGTATAATAGTAAGCTTTTAACATAAAGCTTAAATTTATCTTAATGTGTTCTTGGGTATTAGAATATTCTTGGCCTTCCTGAAAGTTATGACAGTATTTGGTTTACCAATATGATTCTTAAAGACTAATTTGCTATTACCTCTTGATGAGTGAGTTTTTTTTTAATAAAATTTTTTTTTATTTTCTTGTAGACGTTCTTTCCGCTAGTTCAAGTCTTATACCCGGTGGCCACTGTAGAGACTATAATGGCAAACTTTATGAAACCGGTATGCATTACATGCCCGGACCAGATTCTTGCCGTCTTTGCATATGTGACAGTGGCCTACCAAAGGCATGCAAAATGGTATTATGTGAAGCCTTTACCAAATGTAAATCCTTTCAAACCGTCGGTTCGGGCAATAATTGCTGTGAGGTTATCTGTCTTGATGATCAACTAACGGATGGCAGTACAGACTTTGGTGTTTGACTAATCGTTAGTGGCGTCACAGCCACATTATCGCTGTCGATGATATTTTTTCTTATCAATCGTTTTAGACGTAAGAAATTGAGAGCTAGAGAATCAAGGCAAACCGCTGAAGATCAAAGGAGCATTGTGGGCAGTATAGGGTAAGTGAAAGTGAAGAAAAAATAATTCAAAAAGGATTTTTTGTTAATGAATCTCTCTCTCACTCTCTTTAATTTTTAAGATATATTGCTGGGAATATGGGTTATATGGAAGGCAATTTAGGTAGTATGGATTATACCTATGGAGGAGCAGCCACCCATTATCCTTTATGGAAACCTCCTAGTGGTTATTTCCCAAGAGGTGAGGCCCCACCCCCATATGACGAAGCTGTGGCTATTTCGCAAGCAGAAGCTCTGAGTGCTCAATGTGCAGCAGCCGCTGCAGCAGCTCAAGCTGCTGCCACACAAAGAGCAACTATGGGTATGAATCCAGTAGAATTGCAAAATGCTGATTTAAATCGAAGAGTCCAGGCTAATCAACAAATGCAACAAATACAACATCATACTCAGCCCCAAACACAACATGCCCAATTAAACCATCAGCCTGCACATGGTGTGCCAACTTTACAAACCCATGTGCTGGGTCCACAAAGCCAACAGTCCAATCAGACACATCAAATTACACAAAGTACTACAAATTTAATAAATATTAATATAAATAGTGGTGGCAATATAACCACCATAGCCACAGGAGAAAATCACCAGCCGCCGTATAGTTTACAAGATGAAAATACTTCGTCTACAAGTCTAATGCAACAACAAAGTTCGAATCTGGCCAATCAGCAGGTGCAAATGCAACAGCAACAGCAACAATTAATAGCGGCCACAGCAAACGGTTGCAATGGACAGGGAAATGGTCGAGTGCATATGGCACAAAGTAACTCTATTTGTGTACAGACCATGACTCCCATAAATCAAATGCAACAACAGCAGCAGCAACAGCAGCCACAATTGTCTGCATCTCAAAGTGGCCTGCAAACGTCCCAAATGTTGATACCCAATACCAGTACCAACACCAACACCAACACCAACAATTTGTCAAGACACTCACAGAACCTTGTTATGAACAATACAAATGATTGCGGTTACAAAAATTGCCACTTGAGTGTAAACAATGCCTCTAATACGGTATCACGTCGCTTACAGAGAACAAATGAACCTCTCCAACAATATGTTGTGGATGTAGAAGTCAATGTGGGCAATGCCAGTAATAGAGGCTACAATTCATTGCCACCTTGTAACAATAGCCCAGCAGCTGATACAGAAGTTATAGCATCACCCACACAATTTAACAGCAATTCCAATTCACCTTCTATAGCTAGTGCTATTTCAACGCCCGCTATAGATCAAATCTCTACACATTCATTAAATCAAACCAATGATGCTAACAACACTATAGCAATTTCAGAAAATTGTACACAATTAAATAACACTAGTCACAATACTTTACCCCTACAACATAACCAAACCAATAAATCAGCAGGTATGAAAAGTACTTCTTCATCCTCTTCCTCATCTTCATCGAAACGTTACCATCGTACAATGCCCCGTTATTATGCTACAGCTGATCCTCTTTCCTCTAGAGAAATGCTCACTTCAAATGCTCTTAATAATGCCAGCAAAGCTTCTGTAAAAACAGAAGCTAAACTCAACACTAGCAACATTGCGAATAGCAATAACACTTCAGCTAATTCATCATTGACATCAACTAAAAAGCCCACGTGCCAGTGTCCCATACAACATGTGCCAATGTCTTATATGGGTTCCACACAATTAACAAATGCTCAAAATGCCACCAATAATGCGTTTTTCACTGTCCTAAGCAGTAAGCTTAGCGCCTCAGCGTCTAGTTCACCCACAACTTCACAACAGCAGCATAATAACCAACGTTTTCAAACGAGTTCAAATACAAATTCTTTAAATTATCAACAAAGACCAAAATCATCACAAAGTTTAAATCATACAATACGTGGTGGTGGTGGTGGTGGTGGTGGTGATGGTGATAATATTAGCTCGGCAAATAATACCATGAAACGATCTCTAAATATGCATTGTAATAATGAAACCAAAATAGCAACTATTTCAACTGGTGAATTGCAAAATGCTACATCTAATGGTCAGCAACATCAACAACATACACAACAACAACAGAATCAGCAACAGCAGCAGGCACAACATCATCATCACATTCATACTGGTCATGCTCACCATCATGGCCATCATTCATCATTGTTGCCACTACCCCAACATCATGATGACTCTACACCTCTTGTATTGGGTCGTGTTACAAAACGTTCCAGCAGCAGTAGCAGTGGTGATCGCTTACGTAGTACCAGCAGTAGCAGCACTAAAAGTTCAGTAGCCGAAAGTGTTGGTATAACGTCTCCAGCTGCTGCTGCCTACTTGAATAGCAAGGTATGTAAATGGTACGAGTATACCATTTCAGTTTAAGTATTGAATGAGTCCTGTTTCACATTATAATATCCTTCCTTATTATTTTTTTTCATATACTTATGTGCTTATAAAAGATTTTTCCAAAGCCGCCTTTTAACTTGTTGCTGGTTTAAATTGTTTTAAGCAAATTTATATTTTCGAAAGTCTGAAAAAGTAACGTTTAAAAGAGGGTGATTTGTTTTAAAGGTTTTCCATTTTTGCGAAATCCCAATTTATATTTTGTTTGAACTTAATATCAATTCGAATCTATACAAGGTGGCCGCATAGGAAATTCGCTAAAAATTAATTTTAATTTACAATTGAAATCAGAAAAATTAGTCCATTTAGAAAAATACATTTTTAGAAGCACAAATCCAACCCCAATAAATGAAAATGTGCAAACTCATGCATCAAAAATTAAAAAAAAATTTTCTTTAAAAATTTTGCCGATTTAAAAGAAAAAGATGAGCGAATTGCTAATTTAGACACCTGTATGGATTCGCCTTGCTTAATATAAAATCCGAGAATAGACAGAACAGTTGCTCAACTTTTTTTAAATTCTCTTAACATTGCCGTTATGTCCATACACAACAATTTTTTTTCGGCAATTTTAGTATTATTATTCATTCTACATTCAAGCTATTTGTCTGCTTTTTTTTACAATTTTAAAAGGTAACAATAGAGAAAAAAGAGAACTGCGAAGTACGATCCATTCTTCTTTCCGTTCTTTCATATAAGACCAGGACCACACACGGCAAGTTTAGTTGGGCAATTCTTGATTTTTTAGGAGAGAGAGGAAAGAAGAATGGAAAGGGGTACAAACTTGCTCGTACTAGGAAATTAGCTTTTCGTATCTTTTATAAAGATGTAAAAAAAGAAGACAGGTAGCTTGAAGGCTGAATGAATGACTGAATAAGAAGTCTAAAATTGCCGAAACAAAATTGTTGTGTATAGACACAGCGGTAATTTTAAAAAAGAATTAACAAAGAATTGCCCAACTAAAATTTGTGTGGTTCTGGTCATAATCTCAACAGTTGTGCAACCAAAATTGTGGTGTGTTCTGGCACAAATCGAATAGAGTTTTGAATATTTTTTAAATTAATTTTTTTAAACAATGGTGCATAACCATAGTCACACTAAAGTGGGTTTCTTTTTAACAACGATTGCTATGAAAAAGATACGCTTTTAATAAAAGTCTACTTTTCTGTGACTATGATTATGGTCTAATGTTTTTAAAAGAGTTTGAATATTTGAGGAGACAAATTGTTAAAATTGTGGTGTTTTACTATGAAAGCTTTCACTAATTAAATAAGATGAAAAAAAAGTTTTTTGATCGATTTGAGAAGAGAAATTTCAATTCTCCTTAAACCTAAGCCAACTTGTACATTTTAGTGACCAATAATTTATGTTGTTATTAAAATGTTCATTCAATTTGGTCATAATGTATTAGCTTTTAATCCCTAATACAAAATGGAACCTTTAAAAATAACATTCTTTTTAAAAGTCACATTTAGTTAAACAAAATGCTCACTTTTCATATTAACTATAACCAATCGTTATCATACACCTATTATTCATCCTTCTTTAATCACTTTAATATTTACTTTTATTTCTTTACTTTTATTTTCCATCACTAATTCACTTTTGCAGAATATTGCTTCATTACGCAGACAATAATAATAATTATAAATCAAATTATAAAATATATCATCATTTTCCTATTGCACAAAAAAAAAGTAAAAATACAACAACATACAGTCAGTCCCTATTTTTAAATTGAAAATTTCATTAAATCTAAAAAAATAAGCAAATATAACCTCAAAAAAAATTTCAAATTACTTTTTCTTCTACTCTTTGAAATTTTCTTTTATCCATTTTGGAAAATTTTTTCAATAAAATATCCAAATGTAAAACTAATTAAAAAAAATATCATAAAAAAGGTTGATGCCTATTTAAGTTTTGCACATGGGACAAATCATCATTTAAAAGCCAATGATTTAATTAATCCAGCATTACCACCGAAACTACATAAAAGTTTAACGAATTTAAAGGTCACTACATCAACATCAACAGTAACATTGTCATCTCAAGCTACGGCAACAATTACTAACAACCATCGTAGGAATAATTACAATAACAACAATGATAGTGCCGCTACAGCCAGCAACAACACAAATAACTTCAACACTACCTCTATAAATTGTAATAATTTTTCATCATCCACTACTTTGTTTAATGCTCCTCCTTCAATGGCAAATTCAACGTCTGTACAAACTATTTACACTTTAAGTAAACCACATCATTCTTCATTTGCATCATCATCAACAGGCATTAATAATGGCATTAACAATACCAACACCACCAACACCACTACCACCATTATAGGTCTGAGTCCCTCATCATCGAATCTGTTGCAAAGCCGTAAATCAGATCATGAACATATAATGAAAATTACCCAACAACAACCGCCTTCACTGACATTACCGTTGAGCACCACATCAACAATTTCTTCATTTACCAGTTCAACAAGTAAAATAAACTCTTCAACTTTTTATCCTTTGCAAAACAATGTAACGTATACGCTGCCAAAAAATATAGGAGGCAAAATGTCACTTAATTCCACCATTAAAAGTGTGGTGAGTAAAGTGCCATCGGTTATAAGTTTACCCTCAACAACGGCTACAAATGAGAATTTTAATTATAATCATGGTGGTGGTAGTGTTAGTGGTGGCAATGTTGTTGCTAATACTGGTGGTGAACATCATATTTATCACTCTAACATGCAGCATCACACAATTAATGATGCAGTTGCAATATCAAAAAGTACTACACTGCCAAAAATATTACGTACAAAAAGAGAATTACATAATTCAATTGGGAATAATTCCCCACATATTAATGCGTCCCATGTATTACCCACCTCATCCTCATCTATATCCACCACTACTAATAATCCATCAATAAACTATGCGGTTTCTCAATGTTCTATGCCCGCCTATCCCAAACAGTATTCTATATCACCGTCTTCTAATGCTGCTAATATCACCACTACAACTTCATCTTCTATACAACCACAAAATTCATCTAATCAAAACTCACATCACAACATAACCATCAACACTAATACCAACACTACCACCACAGCTACCAGTACATTTACAACACAATCACATCCAACCAACATAAATATGCAAACCCAAACAATAACCTCCACATTGGCAGCTAATTATTGTCCAGAGGATTCCCATTTAAATCCTCATTATCTTAGAGCCACCAATACCAATCATTCAAAACAATTACCTGTTTGTACCACTTCAAAGAATTGTTTAAATCCCAAAGAGCATTTTTTACCAAACGACACAAGTTTGGATGATGATTATCTAAGTGAATGTGAAAATTGTAAAATTGCTCAAAGTTCTAAATATTACTTGGACGCTGAGACATTAGCCTCCGGCCCACAAGAGACTATGACGCTGCAGCGTAAATCAATGGAGGAATGTAAAGACGAACCAGAGCCAGGCTATTATCGTATCTCACACACATTGCCAACAAATTCAAAAAAGAATGCGTAAGTAAATTTTTTATTATTGTACTATGTACATACATAGTTGTGTCTTTAATTGTAATTTCTCCTTTAAGAGTAGGATAAGGAAATAAAAAAGAAAAGAATAGAATAAAATATAAAAGCTGTGTTAACGCACATTTCCTTTTGCTTTACCTACACTGAGAAAACAATTTTGGTTGTTAGAAATGAAAAATATTGGTCCATAATCATAGTCACAAAAAAGTAGGCTTTTATTAAGAGCTGACTTTTGATCATAAGAATTATATGAATTTAAAGTCGTTTTTAAAAAGATACCGACTTTAGGGTGACTATGATTATGGCCCATTATTTTTGAGCAATTTTGGCGAAAACTGAATTTTTGATTAGTAACAAATTTTATTGTCGCAAACAAAATTTTTTTCATTCTGTATCTATACTAATGTTGTAAAGAGCAAGATGAATCTATACAGGTGGAAGCATTAGCAATTTGCTCATAATTTTCTTTCAAATTTTCAAAATTTTTAAATAAAATTCCTTTTTTTTTTTTTAATAATTTGGTGCATGAAATTTGTACATTTTTATCTATTGGTGTAGGATGTGTTATGCTAAATGGATTCATTTTTCCAAATCAAATTGTAAATTAAAATAAATTTTGACAATTTTAAATATAGTAGCTTCTTAGCGCATTCCAAAAAAATTCATTGTTGTTTGTCACAGAAAAATCAGTATAAAGCAACATGGGTTGAATCTCACTTTTCAATGATTTAAGAATTACAATTTCATTTTTCAACGGGTTTCTGTGAAATTTGACTTCAACTAATAGATTAACAGATATTTTCAAATAGATTTTATTATATAAATATTCTTGAGGTTTAAGGTCTTTAATAAAATTCGTTTCATTATTGTTTTCCAATATTTCGACGATCCTTTAGATGTACTTTTTCCCCCTGAAGAAATGTTCGGAAACAGATATTTATTAATATCAAATTTTTTATAAATGTTAAACAATTATTAAATGAGCCGTTATTTTTGGAAGTGATATAAGTCCACTTTTTTTTAGAAAAATTGGTTAGCAGACATTTTAGTACATATAAGATGGTGTCAAAAATATTTTTTCAAGTGTAGTTGTTGCACTTTCAAAAATAACAGCTCTAATATTAATCAATATTTTTTTACATTTTATATATCACAATTTTCTGTAAAACATATTGCAATAAGGCGAATTCAATGAGGTGGTATTAAAGCGAATTGAAATTAAAAAGGTGTATTCTATTAGAAATTTAATGAGGCCGAATTAGCAAATTCGCTCATCATTTTCTTTCAAATTGTCAAAATTTTTAAAACAAACTTTGCATTTTTTCAATTTTTTTTATTGTGTAGGATTTATTGGTATAGAATTTGTGCAACTAAAAAATTAATTTTTTAAAATAGACTAATTTTGTTCAATTCAAATTGTAAATTTCAATAAAATATGACAATTTAGAATATACCAGCACTGCAAACTGAAAACAAAACGAAAATGGTTTGCCTATCAAGCAGTATTACTAACTTAAAGTTATATATTTGTAGAAAAATCGCCTTTTAAAGACTAGCCTTTTTTTAACACTAGATTTACCGACAATTTTACTATACCAAAACCAGTCATTTTGACCATATATAAAAAATTAATATTTTAAATGCATATGGTGCACAAAATGTAAAGTGTTTTACAAAAATTAATAAATTGTATTGATAAAATATAAAATTAATAAAATGCATGTGGTTATTTTGGATATTAGGTTAGTTTTTATTCAAAATAATTTTAGCTTGCCACAATTTTTACAGATACAAACTTTTTTTCTGTACATTTTCCACACACATATTTCTCGCAGACTAAGCAGTTTGTTGTGGTCTTGTTGTTATTGCAAAGTGCTATTTGGCACCATTTACGTTGGAGAATGAATTGAAGGACGCTCAATTTCATTTTCCTGATAGCCAGATGTAAGTTCTTCAGCCAAACAAAACAAAAAATCCTTCCTTGAAATC
Source organism: Thelaira solivaga (assembly GCA_947397855.1). Lineage (NCBI taxonomy): Eukaryota > Metazoa > Arthropoda > Insecta > Diptera > Tachinidae > Thelaira > Thelaira solivaga. The sequence continues at coordinate 76,547,447 of OX377610.1, forward strand.
ATCAGTCAAAATGACTGGTTCTGTAATATGTACCACAAACAAAAATTATCTCTTTTATGTTAGACACGAAAATAAATTAAATCATCAAATATGTTTTATTTAGTTGTTATGTTAAAAGTCATAACATAGTTTCAGAAAAAGATATTAATACAGAGCAGATATTTGCGAAATAAAATGCAAAAACAGTCAAATGACATTGTGAAGTAGTTTTGCTTACCACCTACCTTGGATTCGTCTTGTTTAATTAAAATTTATTATTAACCCAACAGTTACTTAAAAGTTTTTCAAAATTTTTTTTTAGTTTTTACGTTCCTTAAAAAAACTATTTTCAGTCCCGTAAAAGGCAACAACAATCGCGAACAATGGTTTTCAACAATACCAGCGGCTAGTTCATCCTCTGAAGAAGACATGAATGAATGAGATTTAACACATTTTCTTTAAAATAAAAAAAAAATATATATATATACAAAATAAAATTAAAACAAATCAGCATTATATATACATAAGAACACATAATTATAAACACATTCGCAAAAACCACAAAAGATGATGCATAAAACCAAAGTTATAATTAAATTAAATTAAAAAAAAGAGAAAAATAGATGTTGTTAATTTTTAAAATATTAAAAACATTCTAATAAAAAGAGAAAAAAAGGAAATTAGTTTAATAGGATATTAAATACATGAAAAAAAAAGAAAATAATTAAAAACATAAAACCTTAAACATTTACTAAAATCAAATATTAATTTGAAAATTAAAAAAGACAACACAAGCCATTAATAAATTTAAGCTGAAACCAACCAAACCAACCAAAAATTAGATTGTTAAAAATGTTCTTTAAAAACAAAATATTATTAAATTTATAAAATATACATAAACATAAATTTTTTTTTTTTAATTTAACATAACCCTACAGCCATAATTATCTACTAAAGAAATAAATTAAAAATTTCTATGTATAAAAAACTACACCCGAAAAAAATTATTATTCTAAATGTACAAAAAAGAAAAGAGAAAACAAATAATACACCAAAATGTGAGAAATGTTTTTTGTGAAGAGTCAATTTAAATTGTGCTCTTTATCAAATTAACAATAAATAATATTCCCAGTAGCCTTTACTTTAAAGCTCTTCAGGGCCTTACTACACATTCGTCTAGTAAATTTCAAATAATTTCAGGCCCCAAAACATTACATTCGATATTTAATTGAAACATTTTAAATTTAAATATTTTTTTATTAAGAAATTTTAAAATTTCGATAGAAACTGCTCGATATTAAATTTGACGATTAGACTTAAATTTTTTTTAAAGGTTTTTTTTTGGAATTTTTTTTTTGTTTTCCTTGTAAAATATAAAACAAACATTTTCTCTAATTCTTAAGCGCTACCTTAAAAAGAACAATATTACTAAATTTTCCATCTCTGCTCAGAAAAGCTTTTGTTCGATTTTTTTTTTTTTAATTTTAGAAAGGTTTATTTAAAAATATTTTTAAATAAAACTTATTGAATTTGCACTCTTAGACACTTAAAGAAAAACGAGCCAAATTACGGCATCGATATCGATTGAAATTATCATGTTAATTTCATTGAAATTTCGATCACTATTGAATGGTCATATGACTTCGGATTTGCAGTTTTAACTATTTTTGTTCGCACAAAATTTTTTTTCGTATACAATTTTTGTCCGTACAAATTGATTCTTCGTATAAAATTTTTGTCCGTACAATTTTTTTTCTCATATCTATTTAGTTTGAAATCTCTCTCTCTCTCCTCTCTCTCTCTCTCTTTTAAACCTTATGTACAAAATATCGCAAATTTTCTTAAATGTTTTCTAATAAATTTTTGTTTTTCTAGTAAAAATTTGTTTAATTTCCCAGTTTCCCAAAAAATTTTATTTTTTAAAAAATAAAATGAATATTTTCTGGCACAAAATTTTTTTTAATTAAAATGTTAGTGCTCTCGAAGATTTTACTTTGCATGAAGAAAAATTTGTGAAAAAAATAAAAAAAAGGAAAAAATTCTTTCTACACATTCGTAGAAACTCTCGTCACATATAGATGAGACTTTTTTTTTGTTATATTTATTAGGTTGTAATTTCGACAGAGCTTGTAGAAAGTAATTTTATTGTACGTTTTAGTCTTTGGTAGTTTGATTGCTGAGCGAAGTAATTAATACATTTCAATAACACTAACTCGACTGGAAAATTTTTAAAGAGCACTACATTATAGTTTCTTCTCTTGATTTTCGCTTATTCGCTCTAAAGAAAATATTTATCCGTGCAATAATTTTTATCATGCTAATTGTGAATATTCCCAAGAATTTTTCCCAATGAAAATTTTAATTTTTGGGAAAAATAATTCTCTAAATCAGACAATTTTCTATGTTAGAAAGGGGAGAAATTTTTTTAATAATAAGAGGAAAGGGAAAAATGAAAAAACTCCCGGGAAATTTTTATTCATAATAGGGTTGTATCCCTTTCAGTCCCAAGGTATGATAATTCGGCTTAAAATAACGTAAAAATGTATTTTTTATGTCCATACAGGAGATATCACTTGGACAAAATATAAATATATAAAACTGAGACATTTATGCATAAACTTCTCTCTTCAAAATACGCTTGTGTAGCCCGGGACGGAAAGGGGTATAAATATGTAGTTTAGTTTATTTATTAGTCAGAGAAAGCTAGAAAGAGATAGAGAGATAGACTTCAAACTAGATAAAAAATGTGTGGACAACAATTGTGTATGAACAAAAAGAGTTAAAACTAAAAAAATAAGCCTGCAATGCCCAGTTTATATAAAATTTAAATGGTAATTTCGATCGATATCAAATCCGTAATTTGGCTCTAATTTTTTTTTTACAAAAGTAAGAGTGTAAATTAAAATATATTTATTTCAGAAGTATGTTTTTTTTATTTTTATTTATTAACAGTAAATAAATTTACATATTAATAACATTATAGGAACTGGCTGCCGTGGCATTCGTCTTAGAAGTATGTTTTAAGAAACGTTTCTAATATGTAATTAGATCAACAAAGGGGGCAAATCTCTTCTCAGCAGAGATGGAAAATTTAGTAATATGGTTGTTTTTAAAGTGGCCTATAAAAACATTTCTCAAATAATGAATCTTAAAAATAAAATTTATAATTGAAATCAAGACTAAAAAAAATAATAAAAAAAAATTATTAAAAAGCTAAATATAAAATAAAAACAAATTTTACGTGTAATATATAAAAGTCTAGTTAAAGAAAATGTTAAACAAATCTTTATAACAAAAGAAAAGAAAACTTCAACATTTTGTCATATAATTTATAATTTCACTAAACAAAAGCATGCGAAACTTTCTTTTTTTATAATTTTAAAAATATCTTTTGTTTTCTTTTTAAATGTAACTGAAGACCAAAAAAAATTAGCACAAAACTAACAAGCATTAGTATTTACAAAAAAAAAAAAAAAAAAACAAAAAAAAAAAATTATTCATATCTAATTAAAAAACCAACAAAGAAAAAAATATAACTGACAAGAAATCGCATTTAAAGTATCTATAAATAAATATGAAAATTTTTTGATTAACCGAACACCACCACATTTCACCACACTCACTTACTTAACATTTTGCTCACATTTCAGTCACGATAACAAACGATATTAAAGAAAAAGTAAACCAACAGGAAATTCATATTTATAGAAAACCAAAACATAAACGAATAAAGTAGTGTTTAGCGAAAAACAAAAACCAACTGAAATAAACTTTTAATAAAGGAAAGACAAAAATTATTCAAAATTTTTAAAATGCCGAATTATGAGAGTTATTACATTATTTTAGCTGCATATTGACTTGAATTTATTTAATTTGAAATGTTTAATATATTTTTTTTTATCACTATCAGTGAATATTAAGTGCTGGACAACTTTTTTGACACTCGTTCTAATGAGCTGTTAACTATACCTTAGCAGCTTGTTATTTTAAAGTTTATTCATAACAAATTCTTCATTATATATAAGGTGTCCGCCGGGAAGGCGCCATTTTGGTAAACATTAGTCTTGACAGTTCATATTTGGCAGTCGTGAAGTAGGCACGTGGCAAATTTATTATGGAAAAATATTCGATAAACCAACGTGTTTTAATCGTTAAAACATTTTATCAAAATCAATCATCGATTACTGTGACGATAAGAAAGTTACGTGAAATTTTTGGGAGAAACAACGTGCCAACAAAAGGCACTATTTATTGTATAGTGAATGATTTCGAAGAAAGAGGGTCTGTAGGTGATAGGCCCAAGCATAGACCTGTACAAAATTCTTGAAAATATAATTTTTTTTTATTTATACCCTTTTGAGCCACAAAACTTGTTTATTTAATCACTTTCTGCAAATTAATTTAATTACATCCTACTTTTTTTTTACATTTTAACACTATGGGGCAGTAGTGTTTGGCAACTGGTTGAAAAGAATTTAGCTCGTAAATTATGACTAAAACCTTTAGCTTAATACCAAGCCAACTTTTTGCCACGATTGTTTTTTATTTTGTATAAGATTTCAGTGTATTACGACTTAGAATTTTCCAAACTACTCTTACTCTTCAATAAAAATTAAAAAATTTTTTTATTGCCACACAGGGCCGGGCTACAATGATTTTTGTACCACCAAAACTGAAACTGATTTCTAGTATACTCGATATCCTGATTCCAACTGTATACCTACTTTTTTAATATTACTTGTAGTTCTTGAGATATATCGTTATATGGAGAAAAAGAGGAGGTTACGCCATATAATTTGCAATAACTCGATTAAGTTTACAAAAACACCTAAGGATCAAGCCTAAAATAACCTTTAAACTAGGTTGTCATCAATTTTTTACTAGTCTTGCAGTTTCTGAGTTACTGTTAAAGTTTTGTAAAACCTTAACAATTTTTTTCAAGAAAAATTCAAAAAGTTTTTTTTTTTTTTTAAAATTCCTTAAAAATCTAAAATGAGCAAAATTTTAAATTGTGCCCTGGCTGTTGATACCTGCATATGATACAAGTAAAATGAGCTATATATAATTATATTTATAAGTTTTGAATTTAGTGGTTTTGTTTGATTTTTACTCTAAAAATGCTTATACAAATTTTAAATATTTAATTTATTTGATTTGAATATCTAAAATTTTGAATAAATTTTTGTGTTTTCCCAATCTTAAGCATTTGCAATAGAATTTAAAATAATAAAAAACAATTTAAATACATATTAAACATAAGAGTACTAAAAAAATATTGATTGATTGATTATACATACACTGTAAAAGAATTATATATAAATTTAATCAACTGTAATTACAATAAAAAAAACCAAAAATAGAACACTAAGCATGAAAGTTAATTTTATGTTTTTTAAAATAAAATAAAAAACAAAAATGTTTTACAAACCACCACAGATTGCTTAAAAAGAAATAAAAATTTTAAAAGGCTGCGAATTTGGAATAACAATAAAAAGTTTTTTTTTTTCAATTCATGTGATTTAGACCAAAAAATAATAGCAAAAATTTCTTCATTTTGTAAATTTTTTTTTAATAAAAAAATTTTTTTAACACATTTTTAATAAAAAAAAATGTTTTTTCTTTATTTTTTTATTTTGTTTTGATTTTTTGTATTAAAAAAAATTCCATATTGTTTTGTGGCACCAGTTTTGTTATTTTTATTAAATTTTTTTAGGGTTTTTAGACTAAGCTCTAGCTTTGCTCAGTAAAGTTTTTTAATTAATTGAAAAATAACTAGTAAAGTTTATAAAATAAAAACTAGGTCTTGCGTTGTGAAAAAAACAACTTCGTTTTAAACACACAAATATCTTGCGATAACCAAAACATTTAGCTTTCGCATCACACTACAAAGTTGCCACAATGGTACAATAATAACAACGTTACAAAAAGCCCATATATTTTGTTATTGCTTTTGAGGCTCCTCCTATCAAAAATTATTTCCGGTGATTCATATTATGAAGTGTGCCCTTTAACACATTGATATCTTTTAGTTTTTGACAGAACGAGCTTCAATCAAGTAGGATTCAGCTGGCGTCTCAGTGTCACTTGGTTTTCTTACACCATGATTGCCCCCTAGAAATATTAAATAGGGCTCTAAAATTTTTATGTCTTTGCTTTTTTACACAAAATTCATATTGTGCTTTTTTACCTGCCTTTTTTTAACGTTTTATTTTAATTTTCGTCTGTAAAGTCATGCACATTCATAAATCGTTTGCTTGCCCTGACCTCCTTTGACGGTTAACTTTAAGTTATTTGTATAAATCTTAGGCCACAATCATAGTCACAAAATAGTAGGCTTTTACTAAGAGCCGAGTTTTGTTCATAAGAATTTTATGAATTTAAAGTCGTTTTTGAAAAGATACCGACTTTAGTGTGACTATGATTATGGGCTCTTTTATTTTATTAAATTGTTAAAATACATAGAAAGTGTCAAAAATCCTCCAGCAAGCTTCTTTACCATATTTGCCTTCAAACTTAAAAGTCCAATGTGAATTGGATGTTAGAAAATTTCTTTTGAAGAAATTTTAAATTTGCTTTTTTGTTTATAGGCAAATCTTAAGCTTTACTTACTTTTCTTAATTTCTTTCCAACAAGTCATTGAAACACCTTTTATTTTATTTTTGGCTGATAGGTCATTTTGCAGTTCAATTGACAAGCTTGTGGGTTAGAAAACTGCTATTTGGGGTTGAAAACTTGAAATAAGAGCAAGAAAAATTCTGTTATAATTTTTGTTTTTTAAAGAATTTATTTCATTAAACATTCTGTGGTGGGTTTCAATTACATACTAAACAAGCAAGAACAGACAAAAAATAATAATAAAAAAAAAAACCAAACAAATCAATGTAACATGTTTTAATAGTATTTTAACAAACCACCACCAAAAATGGAAAATAGCATTTAACCAACAACCAACTAACAACAACAACCCCCTCTTTATAAATACAAAACATATTAAGTCAAATATTTATTGTGTTATAAATTCAATACGATTATACTTAATTCAAATGCAAACAAACATTTTTTAAAACTGTATATAAATAAAATGTCACGAACACCTTTTTCTTTTCCAATAATTTCAAATTTACAAATCAATAATAACAACCAAAAAAACAATAAAAGTCATTCATGCATAAAAAAGTAAAAAAAAAAAAAAAAACAAAAAAATTAAATTAAGTAAAATTAATACTTTCTTGAAGCATTTATTAACAAACAAACAAGAATTGTATTAAAATAAGCCAAAAAAATAAAAAAATAAAAAAATTATTTAATTATGAAAAAAACAAACTAATTAATAGGCAAAACACACAATTCTATAAAAGCCATAAATAAAGTCTTTAAAAGGCAACATTTATTTATTAAAAAAGAAGAAAAAACTGAAAACAGTAAGCAAACCCAAATATTCTAAAATATTCAAAATCAAACTAAATTTTTTTAAAAAATTTTTAATTAATTTAAATGTAATTTAATACATAAAATGCAAACTTCTACTTTCGTGTTGAAGTACTTATTATTTTATTTTATTTTATTTTTTTTTTTTATTTAGGACCAGCCCTTACTCATGCAATGCATTGTGATGGAACTAGGAAAATAGGTTGTGGGAAGGAGGAAGTACTTTTTTAAAAGTAACAAAAACTTATTTGGGGATCTGCTAGCGTAGCTGCTTAAAATTAAATTTTTCTTATGGCCAACTGGAATTTTGTTTTCCAATTAGTAGAATAAACTAAATTAAAAAAAACGGGCTCAAAAATAAACACTAAAATGTCGAAAAGGTTTAAGTTTTCCCGAAATGTATAAAATAAAAATTAACATTCAAATTCATAAATAAGATTTTTAAGTAAATTTTCTATAAGAAGTTTGTTTACAACACAAAAAAAAATATTTTTATGAATTTTGCCGTAAAAAAAAAATACAATTAAAAAATAACAACCACAAAAAATTAAACTTTTTTGGAATTTCTGCATTTGAGCTGTTATATTTAAAAAAAGGTATAAGTCCACTAATTTAAAAATTACTCAGCAGTAATTTTAGTAAGATGGTGTCTTTATTTTGTTGAAATCATAAAGAATTAATTTTTTTTAAAAATAACAGCTTAGCTGTTAGACTAATTAAACTCTTTTTTTAATTTTTGCAATTTTGAGCCACCAGAAACAGTTCATGGTTCATGGTTAGAATTGTGTTGAAGACAGAAAAATGAAATTCAAATTGGTTTGCGAGATTTAGACATGAGAAAAATAAAATCCGAATGGTAGCTAAACTAGAAAAACACGATATGGGGTTTTGTTACTACCCAAAACTACATCGAGAAATTTCACGAGCATTCGTATCGAAAAAACAAGTAAATATAACCATATTTAATCGAATACGGTATTCAGTTACTTTCCGTCGCAAACTGCGACAGCACATAAATTATCATGGCAAATAACGATTTCTATCGTAGCGAATATTGTTGTCGGCAAGTTACTGCCTACTAAATTCGATAAATTATCGTTATACTTGTTGTTTCGATTTACTGAATCGCACTGTAGAAGTAGTTTGCACTCGCTGAATGTGTAATTTAAATTAGAATTTCAAGCAAAAGCAGGCATTCAATATCGATCGAAATTTTCATTCAAAATATATTGAAATTTCGATCATTATCAATGACACAATTTAGTCTTAATATATTTTATTTATTAGTCAGTTTTATTTGACCTTTTTCTTTTAAATAATATTTTTATTTTTAATATTAGGTTATTGCAAAAAATTTATTATTAAATATTTTTTTTTACATTTGCACACATTTTGTTTTAAACAAAAATTTTTTTTGTTGCCTCAAACATTTAAAATATTTTTTTTTTGTTTTGGTATTAAAACTTATGAAAAGCTTTAATTGAATTTACTTATAATCAAGGCGAGTTTATAGGAATTCGCCTTGTTAATAATAATGTAAATATAAACAAATTTTGTTTTTCTTTTCAATTTAAAATTTTAATTTAATTAAAAATATAAATTATGAAACTTAATAACCAAAAAAAAAAAAAAAAAATTATATTTTTGTTTAAAAAATAAATAATTAAAAAATTGTTTTAAGCTTTAAGAAAAATTTATGTGTTCAGGTTATAACACAAGCGAACAATTAGTCTGTAAATTTTATACGAAAAGTGTTTTTCATACAAATTTTTAGACGAAATGATCGCTTGTGTTATAAAAACAGCACATTTGTTAGTTATTTATTGATTAAAATGGCCCACAAAATTTTGTTGGAAGTTTTTTTTTCAATTTAATTTAAATTTTAAATTACAAAAAAAAAAATTAACTTTTTTTTCTAAAAAAATAAATATAAGGGCTGTGTTTTTAGAGCATCACATTTCTTTGCCAATTCCGCAACTGGATTGAAACAGAAATTACAGTTTACAAGTCACAAAAAAAAAAATTCAGAGATTAAATCCACTTTTATTTGAAAAGAAATTTACAAAAAAAAAAAAAAAAAAAAAAAAAAACGTTCGAAGAGACTCAAGCCAGCAGCAATCAATGCTTAAAGCTTTTTTGTTTGCTGAGGAAAATGTATGTGATGCTTAGAGGCCACCAAGTTAAATCTACACAACGTTTTCGCTCATTATTTTCTTTCACAGCGACAAAATTTTTAAAGTAAAATTTCTTTAAAGTAGGATTTGTTATTCTCTTTATAAAAGTTTGTTTTTTAAAATGAATTCATTTATCCCCTTAAAACTGTAAATTTAAATAAATTTTGAAAATGAGCGTATTCGCTAATGCTGTTAGAAAATGAACAATCATTATCTAAAAATTTTTTAGGTAAAAATGCATTTTCTGCAGTCACATTTGGACTTCTTTCCAGACAACCTAAGTCAGTTCAGCAATGAACAAGGCGAACATTTTCACCAAGAAATGGTTGCAAAAATAAATTAAAAATTATTTCAGAATATTATTGGTCAATTCAACGGGATACTGATGATTCTGAGTTAAAAAAAAAACACTGCCAAGCAAACATTTTTTAGTGAAATGGTTAAAAAAATGTATTTAAAAAAATTTTTCTTTAATAAAAAGTTTAATTTTTAATGGACTTACAAAAAAAAGTTTTGTTTTACTTATTAATAAATTAAAATGGCTATTTTATTAAGCTTGAGGTCGTTTTTAAAAAATGTATTTTTATATCGATTTTTCGCTCCAACTTGCTTAGCTTCTTCAGCATATATTTAATTAAAAATTATAATTATAAATTATATCCTGGAGCGCAATATCGATATAAAAATAAATTTATACAAAACGACCTTAAGCTTAATAAAAAAGCCATTTCAATTATAAATAATAAGGCGAAATAAACTAACAAATAAATATAAATCTTAATTATTTGACCTTTTCTATTTGAAAATAAATAAATATATATTTTTTTTAGCTTTTTGGTCTTTTTATATATTTTAATTATTATTAAATTAATTTCCAATATTTCCACACGCCTTCGTGTGTCTTTCTCAAGGAAAATAAATTATTACTTAAATTATATAAAAAGACCTAAGAGCTATAATTATATTCTGAAGAAGCTACACAAATTGGAACGAAATATCGATATCAAAATAAATTTTTGAAAAATAGGACTTCAAGCTTAATAAAATAGTCATATTATTTAAAAGAAAAAGGTCAAATAAAACTAACTTATAAATATTTATTTATTTATTTATTAACAAATAAACACTCATTAATTAAAATATTTTGAAAATTAATTAAAAAATTGTAGGGTTTCCTTATAAAATATTGTGTAAAAACATCTCCAAAGTTGAAAAATGGCGAAAAAAATTAGAAATACGCATCAATTTCTCAAGTTTACTTAAATAATATATGTATGCCATTCAAGCGGCCTCAATGTTTTCTTTCTAAATCCGCTGAAAAACTTAAAATCGGTTGATATTCAAGATTTTGGGCAAATTTGGCAGATTCCCAAAACAGATTATTGTTGAATTCGACAAGTATTTGCACTTCATTCTATTTTGTATCACTAAGAAAAGCAGATGGGCTGCAGCTGCTGTGAGCTTTACTAATTAAATAAAAAATAATTTTAAATCTTAATTGTGTGAATATTTTTTTGCTACACACTTTGTTCATTTTTAACAGCTTGAGAATTTAATTTAATTTAATTATGCTGCCTTTATTTAATAAAGATTTTTTTTTTTATTTTAATAAAGAACAAACGAATATTGGCTCTAAATTTCTTTTATTCAGACTGACGAAAAACAAAAGTATGTAAATTCATCAATGTATTCTGTAAACAAACAATAAAAGTATGTATATGTATTTCAAATAAACCAACGAAATAAATAAAGAAAAAACGATTTAAGAAAACTAATTTTTTTCTTTTCTAAAATCTATAATTTTTCAAAAATAAAATTAAAAATAATTTCAAATATTTACTTGCCAAAAAAAAAAAGAAAAAACAAAATGAATTGATTAAAAAATAAAATAGTTAAACACACATACACAGAAAAAAAAAATTATTAAAATAAATAATTTTTTGTTTTTTTTTTTGGAAACCAGCAAGAGAATAAATCCTAAATATATTAAAAAAAAATTAATGCAGCAGTTCATAATATTCTATTAACTTATAAATAAAAAAGAAAATTAAATTAAAAAAGAAATTTATTGATTCTTGAATATATTGTAAAATCAATTCATTTAAACTTAAATAAATATAGAAACGCAGTAAAAACATATTATTAAATAAAACAAGAAATAACAAAATTAAAGGGAAATGAGGAAAATAAAACACACGATTTAATTTAATTAAAACAAAACAACACATATTAAAACAATTTATTGTTTTATTGAAAATATAATTAAAAAATACAAAAAAAAAAAACATAAAAAAGAAATATACTTAAATTGTAAGGAAAATAAATGGAAATAAATTAAAATGAAAAAAAAAGAGTAAAACGAAAGTTAAATAAAATTTATTTAAAAAGGGTTTTAAAGAACAAATTAAACGAAGTTAAAAAATGCAGGTTAAGGCTTCTTGTTATGACAAGTTAAAGTTAATTGCCTCTTTCTGCATAAAACAATAAAAACTTCTTTCCTTTTTTATTTATTTAGTACTGGCTGACCCAGCAAAATTTGTTTTACCTCCAAATTTTTGTTTATTCGATCTTCTTATTCTAAGAAATCGTACTCATAGAGTAAAGCAAGACCGGGTAATAACAAGTAGTATTTAGATAAATAAGCCAGATACCGGCTGCCGGACGGATTTGTAACTCTAAATCTTCCAAAGCGTAACCCAAAGAAATTCAATAAAATCGGTCCAGCCGTTTAGGAGGAGTACAATGTCAAATACGCGTACAGTCGCGTGTTGTTGTTGTTGTTGTCAATACAAATATACCAAAGAAGCTAACGTTCGATTGTAGAGAAATTGGCCTTAAAATTTTTTAGACCAAATAACCAGCTTTTGGTTAAACCTGAAATTATCTAAGTAAAAATTTAAGGAAAAAAATACTTCAACTGCATCTTGGAAGTGATTCTATTTCTGAGGAAACCCCAAAATTTTAACCATTAGCGTGTCATTGATAAGAAGTTGTTCGTTGTCTGAAAACCATTTAGTTTATTTGACCTTTTTATTTTTAATTAAAATGGCTATTAAGCTTGAGGTTCTATTGTATAAATTTATTTTTATATCAATAGGCCTGATCATATGTGGCAGCGCCAGCCATATGTTTTATATGGGCTTGTCATGAAATCGACTACTACAACGACACTCGTAATAAGGCTGAATATTTCGCTTCAACTTGCGTAACTTCTTCAGGATATAATTATAATTTTTTTTAGTTTTCTGAAAACTTCACTGAATAAGATACATTTTTGTTAACATCGTATAGGTTTTGTATAATTGTTAGTGATTTAAAATCGCATACCATATCGTCATATGTTTTCAAAAAAGACCTAAGTTACATTCAGAAAACATCTTTATTATGGAAAATTATTCCAGTTTTTTAAATTTTTTTTTTCAATATAAACGTTATTATTAATTGTAAAAGTGAAAAATATTACAAGAATTTGTATCAATACTTCAAAAAGTTAATTGTTAATTTTTTGTAATTTAAAGCTTTTTTAAAAACATGTGACGATATGTATTTAAAAATTATTTTTTCAGCTTTTAAAATATGCCTAACGCTATTTTGGTAGTGATTAAGATGTACTTTGAAGACACTTTTATTATTTGACCTGTTATTTTTGAAAGTGGTATAAGTCCACTTTTAAAAAAAATAAGTTAGTAGTAAATTTAGTATAAGAAAGTGTCTATTTGTTACTCATATTACCACTAACTAATTAAAAAAAGTGGACTTATACCACTTTCAAAAAAAGAGTTAATTTTTTACTGGCCGAAAATAGCGAAAAATTAAATGCAGGATAATCTGTTCTCAATTTTTGGCCTTAGAAGTAAAAGAAAGCAAAAACCCTATTACATGAACCACAAAATTCCAACTTATTCAGCTACTTGTAGTAATCGAACTAAATCTAATAGCCAGCCAATAATACATCATCGATCAACCAACCTAATACTCATATTGCTAAATTTTAACTTATAATATTTTTGCTGTGCAAAGCAACTGACTTTTAAAGGGTGTCCGAACAACAACGCAAAATTTAAATTTGGCGCCATTCGAAGTGTCATTGTTTGACATTTGAACAATTGCTATTGTTTGCTAGTAGAAGGGAGTTCGTTAATTGGGTATTGGAGAGACAACATGAAAATGCTGATTTTGCCGATAAAATCATCTTTAGTGACGAGGCCCATTTCCATCTTGATGGCTTGGTCAATAGGCAGAATTGTCGCATTTGGGGTGAGGAAAATCCTCGAGTGATTCACGAGAAGCAAGTTCATCCTCAACGTGTCACTGTGTGGTGTGGTTTTTGGGCTGGAGGAATCATTGGACCTTTTTTTTTATGAAAATGAGGCAGGTCAAGCGCAAACAGTCAATGGTGCTCGGTATCGTGAAATGATAACCAGTTTTTTCTTGCCTAGAATTGAAGAAATGAATGTTGAGGGCTTGTGGTTTCAACAAGACGGCGCCACATGTCATACAGCCAGAGAAACAATTCTATTGCTGCATCAGTCATTTATTTAAAATTTAAATCTTGCGTTCTTGTTGGGACACCCTGTAGAAGTACTTCCAGTACTATAATTGAATATGATTTCGTTAATGCAGAGGTGCCCTTAGCATATTTAAATAAAACATTTTATCTCTTTAGTGTTTATGCACTTTAAATTTTAATTTTTTTATTAAAAATTCACCTTCATTTAAGGGTAGGGTTGGGGTGATTATAATTATATTCGGTATTGCTTAAATAATTATTATATATTATATAATTATGTTTTTTGTTTTTTTTTACAATAATGTAATACATATTCATATTTTGTCAGCATCCAACTTATTGTTTGGATTCCAAAATTATACCTAAATTTGTGACTTTACTTAATTTAAAAATGAATCACAAGTGATCATGTATTAATACCCTGCAGAAATCGCAGCTACTCCAGACACTTAAGAAAAGTGTATTCAATAAAGAACTTTTTGTTGAAGTTCAGTCTCCGTTAATATTAAAAATTCAAAAAAAGCATCAATAATGAAATAGCAAAAAGTGCCATTAAAACGTATAAAAAGTACCATTTTTTCTTTGATAATTTTTAATTTTAAACTGAACCATTTAAAGCCAGTTTCGTAATTAAAAAAAATTTTTTTTAAATGTTAATGACTCAAAAAGTACCACTAAAAAATAAAAAGTACCATTTTTTTATTAAATAATTTTTCATTTTAAACTGAACCGTTTGAGGCCAGTTTCGTAGTTCTAGGGTTGTGTTCATATTAATAAATCAAAAAGTATCATTAAAACAATAAAAAGTAGCATAATGTCCCTCTTACGATTTCTTATTTCGTTCAGTACCGTTTTATTTTGCTGTCACAGTTCTAGGATTGCACATAATATAAAAAATACCACTAAAATATTTTAAAAATAAAGTACCAATCGTATTTCTCCCTTTTGGTACATTTTTTCTCACTTAAATTTTTTTAAATAATTTTTATTGGGTGTTACAAATTTTTATTCGTTTAAATTTCAAGTGCGTAGCTTTACCCATTTGGGCTAGGCGGTGATGATAAGTCAGTCAGTCACTAAGTAAGGCAGGCACTTAGTAGCGTTACTCTTTAATAGAGATAGATAGATAGATTTTCTAATAAAAAGTGCTTGTAAGCCATTCAAGCTATGCTTGTGCAGGTCTCTAGTACATATAAGTTACAAAATTCCACAATAAAACCTAAACCACAATGAATACGAATATCGTGGCTGAACAATAAATGCTTGTAGGGAAATGTAATGAATGACCCTGACTCTTCCATTTTAATTAGCTGAGACCACGTACACCAACAATTTCTGCAGGTTTATTTTTAGCTGGATATATTATTAAATCAATTTTTCTTTTAGTGTACTCTATATTTTGGATTATAATTTGTTAAATACATTTTATTTATTCTTTTTATTTTTTAATACACATTTTTTACACTGTGAGCCTTGATTTCCTGTATAATTTTAATATATTTATTATTTTATTAATATTAAGTATATTTACTTTTTAAAATTAATAATTTTGGCATGATTTGTATAATTGTTTTCAATTTATAAAAATTATACAAAATTTTGTTTAAAATTAAAATAAAATACAAACATGAATTTACACCTCAATAAATGCTGCAAAATAAATTAAATGGTGTATTTTTAAAGTAAAATATTTTATGGAGGATCCAATTGTCTATCTATCACAAGAGTGATAGAACTAAAGATTACGACTTGGACCTCATTCACGGTTATTCTCACGTGGCCAATAATGAAAAGTTTTCAAGCCTGCAAATTATTAACCACTAGAAACATAATTCCCTTGATATCATGAAACAAATGCAAACATTTCGTTTTGTAGTTTTCCATAATAATATTCTAAAAAACTACCAAACGAAACGTTTACATTGTCTCGTTTTGTTGCTTTGCGAACTCTGTCATAAAATAATAAAATATGAAAAATAAAAAATTTTATAGGTCCAAATATTTAATAGCAATTTTAATACATTGATTGAAAATTAACGAATAGAATTTCACTAGCGATTTGATAAATTTTAAAGTGACTTAAAATTGTGAAAAGAAAAATTAATAATTTATGTGTTTAATCAATTTCTAGTTTCGAAGAACATTTTTGTACGTACAAAAATTTCTTTTAATAGTTAGTCTTAGCCAAGGCATATCCGGTTCACTTATTTAAAGGTACTATGAAGAAGGTAGAGAATTTGATGACAAGCAGTCACTAATTCAGGCCATTAAGGATGCTTGGAATCAAATTTCTTTGGATTACATAAATTCTCTTTATCTGTCAATGAAAACCCGTATATTTGAAGTTATTAAAAGCAAAGGGGGTTGTACCCATTACTAATAGTCCTTTAAAAAAATAAAACAAATTAAAAAAACAAGAAAAACTGGTTTTAATTAAAATTAGTTAAAGTGCCTTTATTCAAGTGAACCAAAAAAAAAATAGCACATATCTGGACTTTTTTTGATAAATTGCTTTTAAAAAGTTCTTTAGTAAAGAAACCACTATTGTCATGATTTTTTTTATATTTCAAGGTGTCTAGCTTCCATTTCCATTTTAAAATTCTGCAATCGGCTAAAAATTGCAAAAGATACGGGCTGCTGAATATGGAATTTTTAGTGCTTTTAAATAAGTGAACCGGAGTTTATATAAAATTCGATTGTACGTGTGTTTGGCTTTGTACTCC
The DNA here is from genome assembly GCA_947397855.1 of Thelaira solivaga. NCBI lineage: Eukaryota > Metazoa > Arthropoda > Insecta > Diptera > Tachinidae > Thelaira > Thelaira solivaga. Next base: position 76,564,261 of record OX377610.1, read on the forward strand.
TCCTAAACGGCTGGACCGATTTAATTGAATTTCTGTGTATGCCTTTGGGTAACGCCTTGGAAGGCTTAGCGTTACAGATCCGTCCAGCAGATGGCGCTGCAGCCGGTATCTAGCTTATTTATTTACTAAAGGGTGTCCCAACAATGACTGATGCAGCAATTAAATTGTTTCTCTGGCTGTATAACATGTGGCGCCGACTTGTTGAAACCACAAGCCCTCCACATTCATTTCTTCAATTCTAGACAAGAAAAAACTGCAAAATCAAGAATTGCCGAACTAAAATTGCTGTATGTGGTTCTGGTCTTTTTACACGAATTGTTTTGTTTAAACACGATTTTTACGAAATAATTCAGTAATAATTTCACAAGATGAAGAACAAAATTATTCTGGTGATGGCACTGTTATACCTTTTTTCCAATTTGTGTAAGCACTAAATAAATGAAGTGAACTGTAACAAGAATTTTTTAATAATCCTCTTTTCATACTAATTTTCTTGAACAATATCTATCGTGTAAAAAGAGAATTAGATGTATATTCTTTACTGTGAACTATTTGTTTTTTATTTCGCGTTTTTTCCTTCGGTATAGGTATGTACCTATAATAAATAATATTTCTATGTAAGTCCTTATTATCGAAGGTATATAATATTTTTGTTTGTTATTTAATTTTCTGATAGGTACTTAGATATTATTTGAAATGCAGAAATAAAAATACACATCACAAAAGATATAATTAAAAAACTGTTTTTTTTCCACCCCACCGCCGGACGCAAAGTATTTTTAATTTAGTAATAGATTTCTCCATATATTTTGTTCTGTGAACTATTTGTTTTTTAATTATATTTTTATTTCTGCATTTCAAATAATATCTCAGTATCAGAAAATTAAAAAACAGATAAAACTATTGCGTTGTATTATTGATTCCTCACGGAAAGGAAAATTTTTGCGGAAAGAAATATCGATCGATATAAATACAAGCTGTTATTATTTATTCATGTGGAATTATCATTTTATTTGGAATTGTTTAATTTAATTGTGAATTAAAAATAGTCTATTGTGAAAGAATTGTGTTAATTTTTCAATTATTGGTGATAGGAAAAAAATTGCATTTCCTAACATCAAAATAAATTTTAAATAACTAAAAGAAAAATTAATTTTCAATAAATAAAACAAAATTATTACGAAATTTTTTATTTTTTCTTACATTTTTAATCTTTCCGCTTGCCTTCCGTGAGAAAATTTATCTATAACGCGGAATTATTAATAATTGCAAATTTTGTTTCCGCACAAAAAATGCTTCCCACAATCGCGGAACGGAATGAATAATAAGCAATTACATGGAAATATTATTGATAATAGGTACATCTACTGAACGAAATAAAAATACATACATAAAAAAATAATTCATATTTGAAAACATATGACGATATAAAAAAATTTTTGTGAGGATAAAAATTTTGTTTGAAGCATGTGGGTAACTTCGACCCTGCATAAAAAGAGTCAGCTTTCAATTTAAAACACCAATATTTTATATTTTCTGTAAACAGAACAATATTTTTGTGATAGCACTGTGATTTCCAGATTAGAGGCCGAATGGTCGCATTCTATTGAGCAACTTCTATCGAAGTTTTCAAATTGTTTCATATAAAAAAAAAGAAAAAGATCGAATGTGACGATTTGGTGTCAGGCCTGTTAACCGTCACTTTTTTCTTTGTTGATTAGTTGCTTCAAGCAAAATTTAATTTTAGTTTTCGCATTCACAGATGCCAAACAGCGTTTTAGGAAAATGCAAAATTATTGTATTAAATAATAAAAAATAACATTTAAATTTTATAAAATCAATCCAATTTATTAAAATAAAAAGACCATTAATTTTGTCATGCGTTTTAAGCAGAAATTTTTTTAAAATATAATAAACAACTTAAATTCAAATTAGGAAAGTTATTTTTTATAATAATTAAATACTTAATATGAGCAAAAAAAAAGTAACTACTTATAAACAAAAGTCTTCCATAAGTTAAATAGTGTGTATGTATGTATATGCATCAATGTAATGTTAAAATAATATATCATGTTTTTTTTTATAAAAAAAAATCTATATATATTTATATTTTATGCTTAGAGGTTATGAAGGCTTGAGTATCCAAAAAAATAAAATGATAAACAACAAAAAAAAAAATTAAATTTTTCTAAGGTGCAATAGGAGTAGAGATAAAAACTATTTTTTTAGACTGCTGCTGCTAATGCTTTCTGTTTTTTTTATATTTATTTCGTAAAATTAATTTTTCTTGTTATTTGTTTCAAGTTATATTTTCTTTTTGTAACACTTATTTTTAATATTTTTTACAATATTAATTTGTTTTTTTTTTATACAAACGAGTATCGTAAATATGCTTGTATTTATTTTGTTTGTTTTCTCAATATTATATTTTTTGCTTTTAATTTTAATATAAATTTTTGTTTGTTTATTTGGTTTTATTTTAATTTATTAATAAATGTGTATGTTTGTTTAAGTAATTTTTTATGGTTTTAATAATTCATGTTATTGTGTGTTGTGTTGCTTTGAATTTTTCTCCCTTATACTTTTGCATGTTTGTATGTGGTAGTGTTTTCAATTTTCAAGGTTTTTTACTTTCGTTTATATATATGTATATAAAAAATGAATAAATAATTTCATTTTAGTATTAATAATAATTTTATAATTAAGCACTCATTATTTTTCATTAATCTTTGTTTTCTCTGTGATTGTTTTGTTGTTTTATAACTTGTGCAATAAAATTTCATCTTATTTTATTTTCATTTATTTTTAAAACAGTTAAGAATCTAACTGTTTTATTTAAAAAGTTTAAAAATAACCTTCTTGTTTCTTTTAAATTTAGTTTATGTTTACATGTCTCCGTTATTTTATTAATTATTACTATGCAGCAATATAATTTTTATTTCATGCCAAACACAAATTTCTTTTTTTTTAATGTCTAAATAAATTGATCTGAAATTGCAAAAAAAGAAAAGAAATTGAATTAATTTTATAAAATACATGTTTAAATGAGAATTAAAAAAAAAACAAAGTTTTCAATACTTACTTCATTTACTCGAGATCTCTAAGCGTGTATTCTATGTCACGATACTGAGTTAGCGAAAAATTCTTGCAGTTTCTGAATAGTGGCACGGTCCAATCTGCACAAATCGAAATCGAATGTTTTTGTTGTTATTTCAAAGCAGCCTGTGGCAGCTATTAACTCCACAACATGTTGCAGATCTTCACTATCTTGTAGAGTCATAATTTTATGATGCAACTCTTGCAATTCACTTAAATAGTCTAAAGGCAATTGGTGTGGGGCCGCCATATCAGTTGAATTTGTGACAGAAGATTGTGTGGAATTGCTGTTACAGGTTGCTGCATTAGCAGTTGCGCTCGTGGCATTACCTACTGCCTCGGTGGCACTTAAGGCAGGTGAATGTGATGCTAAAGGTGCAGAGGAGGGTGGTGGCAGAGGTGCGGCAGCTGCTGTGCTAGAGGGCGATACACTTGGCTGTAAGAATGTGTTAGAAGCCTCTGTTGATATACTGGCTCTAGGACCAGCATTACGTAATAAAGGTGATTTCGATTTTTCCCGTGTGGGTTTGGGCTCCTTAGTTTTCAATTGTTTAACAGGAGGTTCAATGAATGTGTTTGCAGCTTGAGAGTTGCGACGTTTTTTCTTTTCTTTTTCTTCTTCTTTAGAAGGTTTTTCAATCGGTTTTTCTTTGGCGGCTGTTTTAGCAGCTTTCGGAGTTTCTTTAGGGGCTGGATTGAGTGTTGGCGTTGGTGTGGGAGGTGGTGCCCCTGCTGCTGGATTGTTAAATGATTTTGAGCGCTCACGAGGTGGTACTGATTTGGATGTTGGTTGCTGTTTAGGTGGCTGTAATTCAGGGAAACTTGAATTAGAACCTTCTGAATGTGTGATTATGGGTGATGGTTCTTGCAGTACTGGTTTTGTTGTTGAATTATTAGGTAAAGCAGTCATTTGTTCCATTGATACAGTAGCCAAACTGTCAGCATCGCTTAAATCTAAATTCAAATTTCCCACCGCAGAGCTGTTTGCTGCTGGTTTGGCAGCAGGCTGAGTAGAATTTAAAGAATTTGCTATTGGGGTCGAGAAGCTCGATGAAGAGGTAGACAATGAAGAAGAGGTGTTTACAGAATTAATATTGCTCAACTTGTCCTGTTTTCCTTTTGAATCGGTTGCATCTATATCATTCAATTTTCGTTTAAGCTTTTCTTCCTTGATAGATGATTTATCTTTGGATTTCTTGTCTTTATTTTTTGATGATTTATTAGAAGTGGCCGAAGAAGAGGATGAAGGCATTGTTGTTGTTGTTGCTAATGCAGTTGCTGAGGATGGTGTTGTTGTGGTTGTTGCATATGAGGTTATATTAGTTGGCGTAGTTGTACTGGTGACTAATTGGTTGGTTGTATTGGATTGCTGGTCTTCCAATGTGTTAACGGTTTGTATAAATAAAGCTTTCGCAATATTTGAATTTTCAGGATTTGAAGAAACTGCGTCTGATACCTTTTCTTCTGGTTGTTTTTCCTTAGTCTCTTTTTCCCGCTTGGTATCTTTATCTCTTTCTTTTTCTTTATCTTTTTCCTTCTCTTTCTCTTTCTCTTTGTCTTTATCCTTATCACGTTCTTTGTCGCGCTCCCGATCTTTATCTTTATCCTTGTTCTTCTCCTTCTTCTTGTGTTTGTGCGAACGTTTATCCTTTTCGGATGGATTTGAGTTGGAATTCAAAGATGAATTTGATGAAGTTTTTTTTTCGGTTGAGCTATTCGCTGTGATCACTGGAGGTGCAAAACCTGTATTATTAATCGCCACTTTGTCGTTGCTGGCTTTAAGCAAGTCCTGTTTTAAAAGCTTTTCCGGTTTTTTGCTAAGATCATTCGTCACATTTGAATTTAATTGATTTGTTGTTATTGACTTGGAGTTCTTATTTTCTAGGGAATTTGCATTATTTGTGTGAGTGTTAGAGTTGTTACTGACTTTGTTAATGTCTTCTTTAGCACTAGATTTTAGAGTATTTTCAGTTAATTTTTGTTTTTCCCTTTCCTCATGTCTTTTCTCTTTATCACGTTCTTTGTCTTTATCTTTTTTCTCCTTTTTAGACTTTTTACCGCTAGATGAAGAAGAAGATTCCTTTTGTTTAGACTCTTTGGGCTTATTTTCTACTTGTAAGTCTTTAGAAGATTTTGACGAGGTTTTCAAATCCTCTAGTTTTCCACTATTGCTGGATGAAGGACGTGGTACAGAATTCGTGTTATTAACAGTTGAATTTGTTGGAACAATGCCTGTTGCTGTGGATTTATGCGGACTGTGCTCTCTTACTGGTTTAGGACTTGCAGGTTTTTTATTATTGTTTGAACTATTATTAATATTTGCACCAGAAGTCTTGTCACGATCACGTTCTCTATCTTTATCGCGATTTTTATCTTTTTTCGATTTTTCCTCAGTTTTGTCTCGTTTCTCATGTTTACTGCCATCTGACTTTTTAGACTCACTGCGACCCTCTTTGTGGGGACTAGTTACAGATTGTTTGTGATGTTTTTCTCTCTTCTCGGATCGTTCTTTAGATTTTTCCGATGATTTATCTTTGTCTCTAGAAGACTTTTCTTTTACGACAGCAGGTAAACTTGTGCCTGCAGAAGTTTGATGTGATGCATGTGCTGCAAAAACTGCGATTTTATTATCAGGAGAGTGTTTTGTGGCAACCGTTGACGAAGTTTTTGTTAAAGGCGGTCCAAATAGAGTAGAAAATGCATTGGATCTTGGATCATCTAGTCTCGATTTGTGCTTTTTACTTTCGGTCAATAGTGGTCTATGACCCTCTCCAGGTGAATGTATCAAATTAGCTACATTTGAAATTGTTGCCATATTATTATTAATAGTGGGTTGTGATCCCGCCACAACACCTGACACTGGCACACCACCTCCTTTAAGTAGCTTTTGACGATATTCTTCGGAAGGATTATCGAATATGAATGTTTTCACATCGTGCCTATGTTGGGGCGGACCCGTCTGTTGTAAATCTAAATCATAATTAAATTGCACTTTTTTAGGTTCATCCCGATTGCGAAAATAAATATCAATGAAAACTATAAAGCCGGCATAACCCGATTCTTGTATAACATAAGGTGGTTTACTGCAAACTGAAAAATAAAATTGAATAAAATATTTCATATTAGAAAAGATTTTAATGATGAAATTATATGTATGTGTAACGCAGATAAAGAGATTAATTTTTATTTTTTTTTTATTTATTAAGGAAAGTTTCATATAAATAAATTATTTGGAATTAAAAACATTTTGGAGATTTGTATTTCACTACATAGTATAAAACAAAATCGCTTTCTCTGTCCCTATATCCCTATGTATGCTTAAATCTTTAAAACTACGCAACAGATTTTGATGCGTTTTTTTTTTAATAGATAGAGTGATTGAAGAGAAAGGTTTATATGTATAATCTTGGAAGGTTTAACGTCACAAATCCGCCCGGCATCTGGCTTATTTTCCTACTATCGGTCTCGCACGGTTCTTTACTCTATGAGTACGATTTCTTAGTGTAAGATCGAATATATAAAAATATTAAGGCAAGACAACGTTTGCCGGGTCAACTAGTTATTATTAAAAGCCCTTTAAAGTGTACTGTAGCAATTACCGATAAAAAAATTAATGCAAGCGTTTGATTAATTCACTTGGAAGTGAACAGCAACATTGCTTCAAACACCCCTTTTTATAGTTTTATAAGTTAGAATTTTCTATCTAAATCTGCAGTCAAAGCAAACTTAATAAAAGTTAAAAAAAAAAAAATAATGCTTCATCTATTCCTCTAAGATTGAATTAAAGAAACTAAAATATAACAACATTGTAATAATAAATATTTATATTTTGAATTACCATTTAAAGTTAATTCATACATACCTCGTTTAGGCTTTTGAAATGATTCGTGTAGATTGAAAATAATTTTCTCCACAAATGCACTTATATCGGCCTGCTGGACGCCCTTAACATATAACTCCCAGTCATGAGTAAAACCTTCAACAGTCTTTTTGCTGCGTAACTTTGAAGTATGGCCAATTTGGAATTGAACCTTAACCGCCATAATGCACCTTAAATATTATCAGCAGTCTAAGAAAAGAAAAAAAAAATATATATAAAAAATAATAATATAATCCAAATACAAATAATAAGATGAACTCATTTAGTTAAATGCAATAAAATTATCTCAATTTTAATAAATAAAATTAAGAAATACAACATGCGTGTGCACTGTACGTAGAACTAACTCCCCCTCATTAGGTGGAGAGGAAACCAATTTTCTCTACCTAAGACCGTCAGAAGCGGCCCAAGCAAAAAGTTCTATTTGATAACTTCCAAGAATAGAAATTCAAATTAACACTTGTTTTTAAATGCAATAAATATTTGATTATTACTGGGATTTTTGGAAAATTTTAATCATTATTTAATAGCCCACGATAAAAATTATGGTTAAAACGTTTTCTCCATTTTTTAGTGGCCTCTCACCCTTAATTTATGAAGAAAAATGTATGTTGATGTCTCCATCAGATTATTGTACACGCTTTTTTATCACTTTTTACTTATTTTTTTTCCAACTTATCCCCCATTTTTATTCTCGTTAATTAGTATTCCCTTTTTTCATAACAAATTTGGTTACCTCTAATGCTGAGCTTGAATTGTTCTTACACAACAAACCTCTTTTTTTGCTTTCTAAGTGTATTGTTCAAGATTTAATATTTGTTTTTTACATTTAAAAATATTTATTTAGGATTTTTCTCATTTTCTTTAATAACAATATGTTTTTCCATCAATTTCTTTTTTCTGTGGTATTCACAGTTACCAGATTTCACAATTTCTCATTAGTTAAGCGATTTAAAATTTCTAGTGCAGTGATGCCGTTTGTCTCATAAGAAAAATTACGTTCATATTTTTGCATCAAAAAATATTTTCTGCTACGTATTATTAACAATATTACCTTTTTTTTTAATGATAGAGAGTTTTCCGAGTTTTTAATTAAGATTTATTGCAAAGTGTCATATGTATCCTATTGCATTCCACAATATCCACAACATTTATTTAATACTGAGCAGAGTTGCAACTAGCTAGAAAAAACACAGGACTACCTACAGAATAGAATATATTAGTGCCATCTCTGTTGGACTGAAAGTTTTTTAGTAATTGATTAAATATAATTTAATGGACTCAAAAATAATCACATTATTTTTAATTATACAAGAAATTTATTAAAAACATTTTTTTTTGTTTTTCCTTTTTCACCTCTTTTGTACAAAATTTTACAACGAAGTGTTCAGTCTGGTCTAGCGATAAAGTTGCCATACATTTTGTAGCAGCAACTTGGCAGCCTTGATCTTAAAAAATTTCTAATATTGAAATTTATGGTGAAATAGTAAAATTTTATTTCGCTTTTACTCCCTTCTTCACCTCATTACTTTCTTCTTATTATATTCACCACTCATTTTCCTTATCTATGACAAGAATCATTTTGTTACTAACCACCAATTTTTTTTTATATAACTGGCAGTATCCCACTTTCATAATAAGAGGCTGGCAATAACATATGTAGTTATTTGCTATGCAATGTAACTTAACTTGGTAGGGCAGCAATAAACAAGGTTTTTTGGGTCTTATTAAATAAAAAACATTGCCCACGAAAGTTTTTCATTTTCAGTAGTAAAAACACAGTGACAGAAAATGTTTTTCCGTTATAAGTCCGACAACCACAAGAGCCAGATGCTTGAAATAAGATTTTTTTTTAGCAGTAGCTCTCTCCCCCTGTCCATTTTACTACATGAATTGAAATCAATCCTTAAAGAGAGCGAAGTGTGTATCCAATTTCAGAGAAATATAATATTTTAACTACATGCTTGTACATAAATAACAAAAAAGAATTTCTTCTCTTTAACGAAAAAGGTTTTTCTCTTTATTCTTCAACGGTTTTATATAAATTGAGAAATAACTTATTTTTAAATAATAATAATAGCAGGTAGCAAAATAAAATGTGTGGTGAAAATATTATTTACTTCTATGAACCAACAACAACATAAACAAAATAATAAAATCTACCTGTTACGACAGAAGACCTTTAAAAGTATGAATTCATTAGCGACAAGAATTTATACAAAATTAAGTTACGAATATTTCTTTATATAAACACTATTTTCTAACTGAACACTGCACACTATAAAACCAATTTAAACTGTTGCTGCTAATATAATTTAAGTGAGTGAAGATAAATCTGCCGAGTTAAATATGGTTTAACGTAACCAGTTACGTTTTTTAGTATTTGTAAATATCTTTTTAGTACTCATGACATATTTATAAATATGTTTAGGAGAAATATAAGTGCATTACGGGATGGGACACATATCATTTTAAAGGGTAGGTCGTCTAGATTTGTAATCTTACCCCCAAATACTCAGAAATTACTTTGGATTATTAAAAAATTGTTTTTTTTTTTTTTTTAAATTTACCCCAGTACTGTTGTTCTCAAAGACTTTAAAGGGTAGGTCGTCTAGATTTGTAATCTTACCCCCAAATACTCAGAAATTACTTTGGATTATTAAAAAATTGTTTTTTTTTTAATTTACCCCAGTACTGTTGCTCTCAAAGACTTTGGCAGTTTCCGTTTTGCATCATAAAATAAGAACTGCAAAATTATTAAAACACTTCCAGAAAGTTTAGAACCTACATATTAAATTCCTTTTTGCTTTTGGTAATTTTCATGGGCAAAATCGGCATTGGTATCTTGGCAAAGTAGGGAATGGTAAAAATCCCTCAAAGCAACAGCTCTGAGTATATGGAAATTTAAAAGTCTTTTTTAAAATAGTCCATAGTAACCATGTCTGTCCGTTGTAAGTAATTTTGTATCCCTAACCTCGCATATATAAAGCGCGTAACAACACCGATGCCTAAAAATGATTAAATGTTTTCAATAAACACATTGCATGTGTAAGTAGGCACGAAATTTTTGTTTTGTTTTATAGAAACAGGCTGAAGAATTAATAAATAATAAACGATCGTTAGAATTTTTTTTTCCATTTTTTATTTGCATGCACAAAAAATTATATTTGTTTTGTTTCTTTTTTTTTTTTTAATTAGGTATTGTTTTTATTAAATATTTTTTTCTTAAATAAAAATTTTGTTTTTCTTTCTAAATATTAATCCCTTTTTTCTCTTAGTTTTTAAGTTAATATTTAGTTTTTTTATTTTATTATTAAATTAGTTTACTTTGTATTTATATATTGTTAATTAAATATTAAAATGTAATTTTTTTAGTATTCTTTTTTTACTTTTAACTTAACAATTCTTTTTTCATCAGTATTATCATTAACAATCTATAATATTTTTTGTAAATTGTTTTTTAAATTAATTAGTTTTAAAAAAGTTTATAGGAAATTTTTTGTGGTTATTGTTTAAAATGTTGTTGAAACTTGGAATGATTAGAATTGTAAGGCATTTACAAACAAAATAGCTTGTGACCAGACTTACAAGCCGGCTAGCAGCTGTTCCTCCGCCGAACCATCGCCTTATCAGCAGCTAATATTCAAGCCGATTTTAAATTTAGAAATGTTTTTTTTTTAATTGTGGGAATGAAAAATTTCTAAAAAAAATTATATTCATATTATCGACTTTTTTGGGAGAGTTAAGAAAAAGTACAAAATGTAGAAGAAAATTATTATTAAATCCAATTAAATAAGATATTTTTAAGGCATACAAGTACTTAATAAAGGGCTGCACAAGCATACTTGAAATGGCTTACAAACACTTTTTATTACAAAATATTACACATGTTTGTAGTGATATGAAATTTAATTAAATGTCAATGTACTTTAAAGGGAAAGTAAATATTGGATTTGTTTATTTAAAAATCATTTGGTTGATAAAAACAGTCTTAGGAAAATTAGTACAAGTTACCGATAGTTAAAGTTAAGATTTTTTAATTCAAGTAACAAGCTTTTGGTTGGACATGAAATTAAATATATCGGATAGTTTGTCCTTCACTATCCATCCAAAGTTTTATTTAAAAGCCGGTTATTTAACAAAAAAATTCTACCTTTAACTATTGAAAATTGTAATAACGAGCCTTAAAGAGTTTAGCTAAAATTTTTGTTTCTTTTTGGTGTAGAAAAATCACCTATTAAAAAATTCTTAATGCCATTGGGATTCAGGAGGTATTCCAAAGAAAATTAGGGTTATTACTTTCTTGTATTTTGATTCGCAAATTAAAGGATTTGAATAGCTATACCAAATAATTTGTGTTCCCCCTCCAGCAATCACCAAATCAAATCGTTGCATTCTATATCAAATGAAACTGATGGAACTTTTTGTTTGTTTCTATGAAATAAGTTAAAGATTTCTATGGTAACTACTTTATATCGGGTGTGGCTATTTGATTTCAGCTAGTTTTTACAGCCAAATTCATAAAAAAAAATTTGTTTCAGAAACAAATTTCTGTCAGAAAATTTACTTTATTAAACAAAAATGTTTTTTATGGATTTAAGCGTTATTTAGTCTTCTTGTAAGAACTAAATTGAAAATGTTGTTATCGATTGGGGCGATTTGGCTTTTGATTTTGTGTCAAAACAGTTGCCATTGTGCTTAGGCGTGAATTTTTCAAATTTTTTTTATTTTTTACTTACAGCATTTATTTCCTATAAACATTTATTTGTTTTTATTTATTTAATTTTACATGCAATTTTTATCTTTTAAAATTAAATGAAATAAATTTTATTTTTTTCTAATTTTATAGAAAGTTTTCTTAATAAATAATTAATTTGTACATTATTAGTATATTAGGCCCGATTATGAGTGTCGTTTTTGCTACAAAAATAATGATATGTGGCAACGCTGGCCACGACTACAACTTACGACACTCGTAATAGTTCTAATTCTTACATAGATTTTTGTTTTAAATAAGGGTTAATAAATAGATTTGCTTTTTTTTGAAATTTTTTTTTTTTTTTGGAATTTATATGGCAAAATCGTTTTGTCCTCTTGGCGGCGGGAAATTATTATTTTTTTTTTTTGATTTTCTCTCAATTTTAAATAAAGTATTTAAAACTACTACTTTTTTCAACACTGTAGTTGGGGATTTCAAACAAAAGTTGCTGCTGCTTTTTTAATTTATTAAAGAAAAATAAATAAAAATAAAAATTAAAAAAAAAAATAGTTAAAATTATTATTATTTCAATACTAATAGAGTTTTTATATTTTTTGGTATTCAGCTAATAAAATCAGTCATAATATTTAATTAATCATAGTGTAAATACAAATACAAAATGCAAATATTTGTTTAGAAATTTTTTGAGCTTAATTTTAGTTCCAAGGCAAATTCATATAAAGCGAAATCATCAAGCATCTCTGCGTTTACAATATTTGCGATTTATTAAAAAACACAGAGATAGTTTATAAACTCCGACCATTTAAATGTACTCGTATTAACTTTGACAAATCAGGAAAACACCTGAAGGGCTTACATGCTTTCTTGATATCACTTTGTATGAATTCGCCTTGATAGTTTCCTTTTAGTATTTACAAATATTTTTTTTATGCTAAAGCTGAAAAAAAAATCTTTGGTGAAATTAATTACATAAAAAAAAAAACAACATCAGTCAGTGGCAAAGTTAATGTGCGCTGGTTCCGAATACTTTGAATACTTTGTTGAATTTTGTTCTTATACAAATTTCTTTACGACTTGATGGCATGTATTCTGGTATTAGACATTTTTCATTGAGCTATTATTTTTGAAAGTGGTATAAGTCCATTTTTATAAAAAAATGTATCAGCGCTAATTTTAGATAGACTATGTGTAATTCTTACAATTCTATTTCGTAAAAAGAATAATTTTATTTTGAGCATAATTTGAGCATATTTTTTCACCTTTTTTATAGTCCTTCCCATTTTATTATTTTAAAACAAAAAAATTTATTTTGTTGATTAATTAATCATAAAACGAAATGAAGCCCAACAGGCCACCAACACTGAAAGAAAAATATTTCATAAATCCAATGAAACGATTTTATTAAAATTGTTTAATTGATTTAATATAATAAATATTACACAAATTATGTATATCAATAAAATTTTTTTATTGAGTTCCTAAAATTATTTCATTAAATTACTGAAATTATTTCATTCAATGAAAGAATATATATTTAATTGATTTAATTAAATTTTATTTCTGACAATATTTCATTCAATGAATGAATATTTCATTAAGTTAATGAAAAATTTAATTAATTTTAAGAAATTATTTAATTAATTTAAAGAAATTTTTTCGTTGTAATAATGAAATTCTTTAATTAATTTAATGAAATTTTTTCATTTCACTAATGAAATTATTTAATTATTTTAATAAAATTTTATTTCTTAAATTATTCCATTAAATGTATGAATATTTCATTAAATTAATGAAACATTTAATTATATTAATGAAATTTTATTAATGACATTATTTCATTGAGTTAATGATACATTTAATTAATTTAATGAAATTTAATTTTACTAAAGAAATTATTTAAATGTTTTCATTTCACTAATGAAATTGTTAAATAATTTAATTAAACATTTAATTAATTTAATGAAATAGTTTAATTAATTTAATGAAATTGTTTAATAAAGTTAATGAAATTTTTTCATTTCACTAATGATACTAAATAAATAGTTTAATGAAATTTTTTCATTTCACTAATGAAATTATTTAATTACTTTAATAAAATTTTATTTATTAAATTATTCCATTAAATGTTTGAATATTTCATTAAATTAATGAAACATTTAATTATATTAATGAAATTATTTCATTGAGCTAATGATACATTTAATTAATTCAATGAACTTATTTCATTCTACTAAGGAAATTATTTAATTAATTTAATGAATTTTTTCTTCTCATTCCACTAAATGAATGAGTATTTTATAATTTAATGAAATTTTTTCGTTGTAATAATGAAATTATTTAATTAAATTTTGTTCTTTGAATGAATATTTCATAATTTCATGAAATTTAATGAAAGTTTTTTATTGTGTTAATGAAAAATTTCATTAGTCTAACAAAACATAAATATCATTGTTTGCAAAAAGAAAAAAATTAGTTTTTTATTGGACTAATGACACAATTCAGAGGATTCATGAAAAAATTCTCTCAGTGTATTTTTACATTATTTAGTCCTTTAAATCTCAGCCATATGATTTTGTTGAAAAATACTTTGTTTTGTTTTAATCAAACCACTACAGCCCTCAGCTTTACATCTTTCCTTAGCTGTTGGCTTCTTTGTGGGTCTTTCATCATCATGCAAATAGCGATAATACTTACGTGTTTCGATGTTGGTTAAATTATCGGGTAACAATTCTGTGCACGAGTGAGATTTTTTGGAAAATAATAAAACCTGCCTTAAGGCTTCACTGGTTTTTAATTGTTTTTTATCGTTTGGAGTCGTTTGTAAGGGTATGGGAGGGGCTTTACCTTTATTGGGTTGATGTACTTTTAAATGCTTAACAAACGATTGGGAAACTGTTGAGCCTCTTAAGAAATCTTGATCTAAGTGTTCACTACTTTCCTGGCCTTCTACCTCACGCTTTAACTGCAACTGAGAGGGATATTTAGACAGGTAATGACCGCCACTACTCCCTAAAATGGTTTCTGTTTGTATTAGGGAATCTGAACCAGTTTTATTTAGTTTATGTGTTGGGGTTTTGAGACATTTAAAAAGATTGTGCAGGGTAGAGGATTTTTCTTTGGTTGCAGACAGTGGCGGTATGCTGGCACTTTTTTCATGAGTGGCTTGTGAGAGCTTACAGGAGGAATTTATTGTGGTTGTTGGTGGTGGGGGAGCTGTTGACTTTTTTTGCTTTATTAAGGGGGGTAGTTTTTTGGGTGTTAAGCCTGGACGCCCATAACTATTTGGGGTTACTGGGGCTTGTTTTTCTACAATCTCTTCATCATCATCTAGACCACTGTAACCTTCAAAGATCTCATCAAAAGCCTGAGCTACTATTTCATCACAAAAACTAGTTGTCTCTACATCAGAATTGCTATTCAATTGTTCTGCATTTATTTCTACTTGTTGTCCTTTTGTAAGAGTGCCAAATAAATTCTTGCGATAGTCCTGCTCTATATTCCGATAATAAACTTCTGAATTAGAGTAGTCCTGTTTTGGGTTAAACGCCCTCATGTGATGTTGGTGGCCTTGTAGTTTAGTAACATCTTTAGGCATGGCATGATTTTGTAAAATTTGCTGTATAATTTTTTGTCTAGTCTCGTGAGTTTTCTTTTTTAATTGCTGAAACTTGCTGTTGTTACTGTGATGATGTTGTGCACTAGATGAGGGTATGAAGGTACGTTTTGTGGTTGTAGATGTGGCCAAAAAGCCAGCATTATCGGGAGTTACTGAGTGAGAGTGAATTTCTGCTGCAGCAGCTTGCATGGCCATCAATTCGGCCAAATACTTACTGTGTTCTCGTTTACGTTCGCGTTCTCGTTGCCTTTCGGCTAATTTTCTTTTCAAGGCCATGTTTTCAAATGTGTGTACCACACTGCCCACATGACTGTTGATATCGGGTATGCCTAAGTCTCCACTAAACAAATCACGCTGGTGTCTTTGCTGTGGCGTTAATAACTCACCACCACTGGCACGTTTATTCAAAATGGGTACCACAGTTTCGGGTTTACGATACAAGTTACCAGCAGAGGCACTTTGTTGCAGTAGCAAAGCGCCTGCTTGGGGTCTTCTACGTTGAGGATATTGTTCTATAAATTCGGCAGCCTCTTGTTGCCACAATAAATTTCCCATTTCATCAAACGAGCGATTGATTATGGAAGTCTTGGTGGTACAGGGTTTATAAATCTGTAGTAGTAGTTGTTGTTTTTGTTGTTGTTGTAACAAAAAAATGTTTGTTGTTTTGTTTTGTAGAGAGTGGACAGTTTTATAGTGTGTAGTGGGCGTGGCATGTCGTGTACATAAAATCAACATAAAAATAAACAAAAAAAAAAAAGCAAATAAAATTGAAAATGTTGAAAAAATATTGAATATTTGTTGCTGTAAATTTAAAAAAAAATTTTTTATGCTAATAATAGGACTTTAGAACTTGATGAGCTATTGTAGTTTCTTAAACAGTTTATGTATACAATTTTATTACATTAAAATTTAATTTAAAATATCTAGAGTTTTAAAAATTCATAAAAAAATTGTAAGCGAGTTTTCAAGTGGTTTAACATTTTCGGAGTTACAATTTCCATTTTTTTTCTAGGTAAAACACTAGTGTATTTTGTACAATAAATGATTAGTTTAATGATGTCTGTTAATTAAATAGATGAGATTGTTTAAAGAAGTGAACATAAAATTTATGATGCGTGGGGACAATATGAAATAAAAACAGTCTTTTTTATTTTAATAAAAAATTTAGGTCTAAAAGCTTAAAAAAATCATCGAAACATAAACAAGAATTAGACTTGGCTAAAAATAACTTAATTAATTAATAATTATGATTTTTAGTGTTCTGCCACTTTTGTTTGAATGATGCTAAATAATACTTTGTTTATTAAATACCCTTAAAAATAGCAATTTAATTTTAAAAGCTAAAAAAATAATTTAATCACTAAGCAACCAGAAATTTCTTTCTCACTGAAATGGCAAGTATTTTTATTAACAAGTAACTGACTTAAAAAAAATACTTCAAGTCACGTCACGTCAGAATATATCGTTAAATATTTCCTAAACGCGGTAGATGCATATGAATATTAACTGTGAATGGTTCGTTCCATTAGATTTAAAAAACAAAAAAAAAAAAAATAAAAAAAATCGAAAATAAGCAACAAAATTTCCTTGTTGTACCGACATTATTTTTAAACTGGTTTAGGGGCTTGAAAAATATACTAGAAGTTGTGCGCACACAATTGTTCATTAAAAAATTTTTTTTTCAAAACAGAGCAAAGTAAAAATCAGTCATTATTTCCTGGAAGTATAGAGATTTATAAGTTCTTAACCAAACGAGCCATACTTTAATGAAATCGATGTGCAACCTTCGATTTTATTTTCAATTAATGACAAAAATTACCACAGATACTCAAACACGCCAAAGTGTCTGTTGTTGTGTAATATATTTATTTTATTGCCAATAAAATCAAAAGTTGTGCATCGATTTTATTAAAGTATGGCTTGTTTTGCTTGGCATTCATGACTCTATACACCTCTACAAAATAATGGCACATTTTTAAAAATTACAATTTTCTTGTTTACATTTCTCCGATATTTTTGAAACCACTGAGATAATTTAAAAACAATAGAAATGTTTAGAAAATATTGGTGTAACGTGAGAGATTTTAAAATTAAAGTACAACCCATTTCAGTGAAAATGTAAAAAACTTGATTTTGTCGCATAGTGTAATAAACACATACAGACGCAGAACAAAACTATGCACCAATTAAATATTTTAATTAAAAAAATGATCATGCTGATTAAATTTTTAATTGTATTTAATTTATTATTATCATTAATTTGTATTTAAAATTAAAAATAAATTAAATATAATTTAACTGATTTAATTAAATATTTAATCAATATGATCATTTACAAAGTAATTTCAATTAAAAATTGTATTTAAATATTTAATTAATTCACCTAAAATACGCGTATTTAATTAAAATAATTATTTAATTCAATTAAAATATTTAATTAAAAAGTTTAGTTATATAAATTAACAATTATATCATATTGATTAAATATTTAATTCATTAAATTAAATTCAATTCAATTGATTTTAATTAAAATATTTAATTTAATTCAAAATTAAAGTTTGGAAAATTTTTCATAAATTTTACTTTTTAATCTACTTAAATTTTTTTTAGACAAGAGCATAAATATTTAATTAAAATATTTAATTAGGTTAATTAAAAATTTACTTACATTAATTAAAAATTTAATCATATTAATTAAATAATTAGTTAATTCAAATGAATTATTTAATTAATTTAATTAAAGTAATTGCTTATTTTAATTACAATATTTAATAAATTTAATTAAAAATTTATTTACATTATTTAAAAATTGCATCAAATTGATTAAATATTTAATTGATTTACTTAAATACGCACATTTAATTTATTTTATTAAAGTAATTATTTAATTCAATTAAGATATTTGATTAATTAATTTAAAGATTTACTGACATTAATTAAAACTTAATCATATTGATTAAATAATTAATTAATTCAAATAATATATTTAATTGATTTAATTTAAGTAATTATTTAATTAAATAATTTAATTAATTAAATTAATTTGATTAAATTAATCTAATTAATTTGATTAATTTAATTAAAATATTTAATAAATTTAATTAAAAAATGTACTTACATCATTTACCAATGTCATCATATTGATTAAATTTTTCATTGATTCAATCAAAACATTTAATTTATTTAATTACTACTTTAATAATATTGATGAAATATTTAATTATTTCTATTTAAGTAATTATTTAATTAAATTAAAATTTTTTGTTTATTTTGTAATTAAATCAATTAAAATATTTAATCAAAAACTTCATCACATTGATTATGCAAATTAATTAATTCAAATAAATTATTTAATTTCATTAAAAATATTTGATTACTTCAATTAAAATATTTATATAAAAAAATTCACTTAATTAATTAATTAAAAGCTTAATGATATTGTTTACTGAATGAGTTAATTAAAATAAATTATTTAATTAATTTAATTAATAACTTAATAATTTTCATTGAATACTTAATTAACAAATATTCAACCCATTCAATTCTTATTTTAAGGAAATCTATAATTAATTCAATTAAAATATTTTTAAAATTTTTTTTATTTTTTAATTTATTACAATTTAAATCAAAATATTTTTAATTGATGCATAATATTTGTTTTTTCTGTGTTTGCTTTACAAGGCTTTTAAGCTCTGTTAAGAATAAATGATTAACAGTCAGTTTAAATTATTTTATAAATTTTGGCAACAATTGAAGTTTAACTTTCTATGCAAAATTTGTTATAATGAATAAATATTTAGTTTGTGTATAATAAGTACAACTTGTAAGTATATTTATAAATATATTAACTTGTTATAATAACATTAATTATTTACAATAGATTTGCTGTCTTTTGTGCAGGCAACATACACATTTTTGTATTCTGCAAGTATTTTTTTTTCTCGTTAATATACATTTTCCATTTATGTACATTTAAACTAATTAAAAATTAAAACAAAAATTTAGAAAGACTTTAATATACATAAAAACATACATACACACTAAGCAGACATGTATTCTAGGAAGAGTTTGCTTGACGAGTGCCACAATTTTAAGCTCTTCTTCTGCATTCCTTTCAATTATTTATGTATTAAATTTTTCTATAATTTAACTTGTTTTCCATCCTTCCATAATTTTTATTCTAAAAAGTTGGTTATTTTCTTTTAAATATTTTTTAGCATTAGCTTACATTATTTTACATATAAATATTTATTTATGTTTTATTATAAATTTAGTTAGTTAGTTAGGCTGGCCATACACACTCACTCTCAATAGTCTTGGCAACGTGAAACACTGAAATAAATACCTGGAATTAATTGATCAATCAACAAAAACCGTTATATAGAGTATGCAACGAGGGCAAAGGCTACCGTTTTCTTACACTAAAATTGCATTGTATTTGAGTGTGTATGGGCTGCATTAGTAATTTTATACAATAATTAATATTTTGTACTTAGCTTAAAAACCAACAACATAATACTCATACAACCAACCAGAAAACAAAAACATTTTGTATATTTCTGCTTGTTTTGTAATCCTTTAAAAGGAAGCGAAACTAATGAAAGAAAGAAGCTACGTGAATGAGAAACCACACACACACACACACTGGCATAACTACATATATACTCGTATGCAGTATGATTTATGTTAGACTGCCTTTAACTTAATAAAGGATTCACACAGTAGTCATAAAATCATATTAAAAAAAATAGGAAAAAATATGGGTGCTGTGAGCAACCTTTCATAACTTTAATGCTATTTTTAATTTGAGTCTGGTAGTTTTAAGAAAATATTAAACACAGTAGAAAAAGTCATTTGAAGACTTTTTTATTTGAAACACAACAACAATTTTTTTTAACTTGTCATAAAATAATATGAACTTAAGACGTTATGACTGATAGAAGACCGGTGTGAATCCCCTAAATGTATTTATTTTATTAACAAATCCCTGAAAAAAAAGTTAAATAAAAAAAATTTTCTGCTATTTTTTCTGCTGTGCTTTGTTAGTATAACTGTAAAAATTCTTAAGCTACGGTCACATTACACAAATAATTGTTTAAATAAACGTAACCGCTACTTTTTGGCAAATATTTTTATAGTCTAAGATGACTTGTATTACATAAAATTAATTCAAATAATATAATGTATTTTAATATGAAATGAAATTAATCTAAATGAATATTTATTCAAAATATATAAACGTCTATGTAGCTGATATAGTGGTTATGCTTATTTCGACAAATATTTGTTTAATGTGACCGTAGCTTAGGAGTACCTGACTGATTAATACTTCTCTATTATGCAATTGTAATTGCCTTCATACACACAGATCTTTTTCAGTAGCTTATCTGTCTCTATCTGTACTTTAGCGTAGGAGTTGTGAAACTTTATGTGGTTGGCATATTTAAGCGAGTTGAGTTTTCCTATAAAAAGTAAATGTAAATTTAATTTCATATAAGTGGTTAAGTAGCCAGCATATGTGCTTGTGTAACGGTATTAAAAATTAATTTACATTTACAGTTAATTATGTGACGAACTTTTAATTAAATTAAAAATACTTTAAAATTCAATCAGGCTTTTTGCGTGTTGCTTTGTTTTTTTGTTTTTTTTTTTAAAGAAAAACATGTTGTTGTAACTATTAATATGGCAACATGTGTATGTGTATGTGTTAATAAATAGCATGTGTATTGTTTTCAAGGTAATTTTTACTGACTTTATATCCCCCATTATATACACTCTTACACTACAATTTTTTTCTGCTGTTTTTATTTTTGTTTGTTTTTATTGTTGCTATTGTTGTTCTTGCTATTTTTTTTTTTAATTTTTTTATTGTAGTTGCCAGAGCATTAACTGTGTAAACGACAAAAATGTTAATTATGTTAATTGCTAGTGTGAACAATGGAAATTGTGGCACGAAAAAACTTTTTTTTTAAATTTACTTAAAAAAATGGTGTATTTTAAAGGAAAGAGACAGATAGTGGGAGAATAAGAGGGATGGGGACTAAGTGAGAGAACTAGAGCTATAAGCTTTTGAATTTTAAAAAGCCCCAAAACCAAGAAAAAACGTCAAAATTTGAACAAGCACGAATCAGAAACTTTGAGCCATAATCATAGTCACAAAAAAGTAGACTTTTATTAAGAGCTGACTTTTGTTCATAAGAATTTGAATATGAATTTAAATAATGAATTTAAAGTCGTTTTTTATTTTTTCTTCAAGTATTTATTTATAACTTTAATTAAAAAAGTGGAAATTTTCCAACTCACATTAACAGTGTCTCAATAAAAATACACTTTTTCATTTCAAAATCAAAACATGTATTTTTTGAGAGACTTCTTTATTGGATTGTAAAGAAGACTGCAATAAAATAACCATCAAAAAAGCCTTTAACGGTTCTGATGACAGATCATTATTCTCTTTGCAGCTATCGCAATTTCGGCCTCATATTCAAAAAAGTAAGACCTGATATAAAACCCAGGTCAGACAGTTGTTTCTCATGGATTGCACGAGGGTTTCCGGAACCCGAAATTCAACAATTTTGTGTATTCACGAAGCTATTGAACTGCAAATGAAGGGCTTAAGGGTCTGAAATCAGAGAACTGGGTGTCATATTTTATTTCAAACTTAATTGGAACATGTCTTCTTTACAATAAAATAACAAATTCATCACTCTCTAAAAAAATATTTATTTTTTCTTAATATATAAAATTTGACTGTACGTGTGTTAGACAATGTACTCCACCTAAACGGCTGAACCGATTTAATTGAAACTCTGTGTATGCCTTTGAGTTATGCTTTGGAAGGTTTAGTGCCAGTCGCTATCTGGCTTATTTATCTACTGCCTGTTTTACTCTATGAGTACGATTTCTTAGAGTAAGAAGACTTAAATATTCATCGAAACTGAACTAATATTTTAATAAAGAAAAATTTGCCACGCCCATTTCTACGCCTTCTTAACAAAATTTTTTTTATATGTTCAGAACAACCCAAGTTAGGTTTTAATAAAAAAAATTTACCACGATCTTCTCTACGTTTGCTTTTAAAATTTATCTCACATTGAAGAACGGCTAGACCGATTTATGTAATTTTTTTCTTATATGTTCAGAACAACCCAATTAAGTTTTTATGCCAAGATCAAAAATAAGTTATTTTTTTCTCTTTTTAACTATTTTTCAAAATAAATGAAATTTGAATGCAAAACAACGTTTGCCGGATCAGTTAGTTTTAATATAAAAAAGTGCACTTTTATTGAGACATTCTTTATTTTAAGCAAATAAGTTTTAAGCAGGTTAGAGAAAAAATGCTTGAGAGCACGAGCATAATAAAAAAAATTTTAAATTATGCGAGCACAAAATAATACTCATGTTCGCGAGCATAAAAGTAAAACTCATAATCGTGAGTTGTATTTTGTGCTCGTACTTACGAGAACAATTTGAAATTTTTGTTTCTTATGCTCGCTCCTAATCACGAGCAGAAAATGAAATTCACGAATATGACTATTATTTTATGTTCGTAAGCACTAATTTTGCTCGTAAGCATAATTTACAGATGCATACATACATACACATGTAATACAAATGGTTGAAAGTTTGTTACTCACAAGCTTAAGCACAAGCGTCATGACGGATTTTTCCATAATTTAGTATATAGGATCTATATGCCTTAAAGAAGTTGCCATATCATTTTTTAATAACCACGCCCATTTTTACTATTTTTCAAATGATTTTCATGAAATTTGGTATATACGATCCATATGTCATGAAAAAGTTGCCACATAATTTTTTACTGATCACGCACATTTTCACGTCTCTTATTTACAGTTTGGCAGTTCAATTAAAATTGTGTTGTTACAACAATTAAAAAATTCAGAAGCTTATTTCGCTTATTATCATCGTTTTTTAATTTAAAAGTAAAAACCTTGAATGTGTTTGCTTTTATTTTAGAGCTGAAAAATAAAAACAGCCTTCTGCTTTAAAAAAAAAAAATTTTTTTTAGTTCTACTAAACCTTGTTAAAATTATAATTTAATTAATTGCCATTATTTTACTCTTTAATTTGTGTTATGCAAAAAAAAAAAAAAACAAAAACAAATTAATACAAAAAAAAACCAGAGCAAGAGCATTAAAATAATAACAATAAAAAACAAGAGAATTTATAACACCCACACAACAACCACATAAAATTATACACTTCAGTGTTCCTTTAATGTGTGTACGATCCTTACAAAACCACTGCATTGGTTGTGGTCAATAATAAAAAATTAACAAAAAAAAAAATGAGGAAAAAAATAACTGCCAGAGAATATTTAATGACCCAATTTAAACAAATAAAATAAAAAAGATATTAAAAAATGCATGAAAAAATAATTTTAAAAATCTACATATCGCTCATTTACTCTTCAAGTAAAAATATGATTTTACAAGCAAACCGTTTTAGGTTTACAATCTGTTTTTTCGTGAGAAAGCGTAGCAAAAACTGGAAACTTTAAAAATTTAAATCCATAAAAAAAATCAAATTTTTTTCAAAAAGAAAAAGAAAATTTTATTTATCACTTGCTTCTAAAGGCTTTTAGAAAGACAAGGATTTTTTATACGCTTATTCTTGTTAATGTTTTCTTTGTTGTTGGTTTGCTTAATAAATTTAATTTTTTGTCACTATTTCACTCATTTTAGTTTGTAAATTTGTTTTTTTTTCTCTATTTTTTCTATATAATTTGTTTGTTGATTTCTTATTTTTGATTTTTTGTTCAGAATCTTAACATTTAACATGCACACAGGAGGTAAAGGGATTAAAGGAAAATTAGTTTTTATGGGGAAATTTTTTATTTTTTTTCGTTTTTATTAAACACAACTTTATTGATTTTCTTTTGGTTAATTATGTTTTTTTTTTTAATTTTTCTGTTTTACTTTTAATAATAATTATTATCAAATTGTGGCAGACTATCACTGGAACTTGTGTAGTGTATGTTATTTGAAGAGTTGCTGTGATGCTGCTGCTGGTGTTGCTGAGTTTTCAAATTATGTTTTTGTGTGTTTGTTATGGCAGCCTTCTTACTATTGTTTATTTTAGTAGCATTTGTAGAGTTTGATGATGAATTGGAAGCTGAAGATTTGGTTGAGTGATGATAACCAACACCATTCGTTTGCAGCAGCTGCTGTTGGGGTTGTGTCTGTGCTATGGCCTCATTTATAGACTTTTGAGATTTACTCAAATGCTTAGGTGTTTTATGATGTTGCTTGGCATGTTTCAAACTATGATGGCCATGAATATGATGTGCTTGTGGTTGTTGTTGCTGCTGTTGATATTTCTGTGCTGAAGCGTGATAATGATTTTCCAGAAGATGTTGCTGCTGCCCACCACCACCATGTTGTGGCTGAGGCAATGTGGAATTGTTATGATAATTGCCCATGATTTCAGTGCTGCTATTGCTGTGACCACTACCCGTACTACCACCCATGCCATAGATTTGGGACTTGGATTGACTGCGATAATGCAAATTGGCCACACTGTAATGATCTAAACTATCAAATGTTTGCAAGTAATGAGGATTGATTTGATTATAATCAGAGCTGCAATCACTGCCGCCAGCTGTTGTATTGTGTCGTCTATCCAAAGTATTTGTGCGCAAAATATAGGGCTGCTGATGATGATAATACTGTTGGCTGTCACGGTGATCCAAAGAATTGTAATGACCATTTTTTTGTGGTAAAGGAGGAGGTGGTGTATGCTGCTGCTGGTGTTGGGCTTTTGACAAATTATTTTTGGCAGAGTTTTTGGTAGGTGGTTCCGTTATCTTGGCACATTTAATAGCCACAAAAGAGTTAGGCAAGGGTGGTAAAGGAGGTGTAGTTGAAGGTGAGGCTGCTGTTAAAGTACCAGCTGCTATTGTGCCAGCTGATGTTATGGAGTTTCGATTAATGGCCTCGCGCTACGCTGCATGATGATGATTGCCAAATGTGCTCAAAACGGGTACAGACTAGGTGGGAGTAGCAAGATCACATCACACACAGACACACATACAAATGTGAAATATGTGAACATTAATGTGGAGTATAACATTTAAGAAGAAAGTAGATTTTCATAAATTATTACAACAACAATTGGAGTTTTTTTTTTAATAATTTTTTATTTTAAAGTTATAGTGAATGAGAATTTGAAAAGGGGGAAAGAAAATTGAAAAAGAAAAACACAAATAAAAAATATATTTGATTTTTATTTGATATTTTAGCAAAAACAATAGTTTCATTTGAATGGATGGGTGTATTTGAAATTTTTAAAGCAGAGTTTTTTGTATTTATTAGTTTAGTGTTTTTGAGTGGGAAATACAAAAAAAATTAAAAAAAAAATTAAAAATTAATTTCGTTAGTTTCTAAAAGGAATAAAAGACACTCTAAGGCCAAGGGGAAAATTATGGTATCATTATTAAGCAATTGGTACATACAAAAATAGCTCTTTGGTTGTGAGAATTATATAAAAAAATTTGTTGATGACAAACGAATTTTTCAGTTATAACATTAAAATACAACAATTAAAAGTTTAGTTCCTCAGTAATAGTTTAAAACTGTGTTACTGAATTTCTATTGTCACAAGAAAAATTCTCGGTTGTCACAACTAAAGTTTGGTTGATTCTCACAACAAAAGTTGTTTCTTCAAGTCAAGAAAATTTTTTTTAAAATGTGTTTTTTAGTAACAATTTTTTTAAAATAATTTTCCTGCTTATACTCAGTCGAAATATAGAGCCAACTTTTTGCAAGAAGCCAGGAAATATGAAAACAAAAATCCTATCGCAGGAAATTTTTATTTAGGATTACAAGTTACAAAGATTATGCAGTCATCATCCATAAACTTGGGCGTCAAACTCACCCAAACAACTCGTTGCTCAACTTTACTTTAACAAAAAATTTTTTTTTTATATTATTTTGAAATATAGCTATAGTTTTAAGTAGAATACTATGTTGCACAACTTGCCCACTAACTTTGCAACTTGGTTGTACATCATGTCAGAAAACCAAAATATATTATACAGTTTTTTTTTTTTAACAAAAACTAGCTTTAACTAGAAGAATGTTGTACAACATACCCATAAACTTGGCAACCTAGTTGTACAACCTGGCAAAAGATCAATATTTTTTTATCATAATAAAGTTTTTTGTTTTATTTTTTTAAGAAAAACAGGTTATTTTAACATCTAGCTTGAAGTAAAATAATGTTGCTCAACATATCCATTAATTTTGTAACTTTGTTGTTGAAGAACAAAAAGCTAGTTTTAAAGAGAAAGATATTGTCCTTTATTTCTAATTAAAATAGCTCAAGCTTAATAAAAGAGCCATTTTAATTTAAAAAAATGCCAAATAAACTAACAAATAAGTTCTTTATGTCTATTAATTTTGCTACCTAGTTGTATAACCTGTTAAAATATCAACACTTTTTGATCTTTTAAACTGCCAAAAACCCAACTTTAAAGTAAAAGTTCATCAAATCAACTTTTCAATTTTATAATTAACCTTCTCTAGTTGTATGAACGGTTGCAACGTGTGTGTCTTATATAATGTTTGTAAATGTGTAAGAGCATTTGATATCGCATGAAATTATTTATTTTATAATTGTTTTAATTATCATGCCAAAAGCTTTAGCCTAAGATTTTATAAATCTTTTTTTTTTATTTAATTTTTCCTTTTAAAATTTTCTTTATTTTCTGTGGTTTATTTTATTTCATTTCTAAATTATGGCTTTTGATTTTGTATAAAGTAGAGGCTGGGTAGATCCTAGCCTCTAGGCTTTTTTAAATTTTCCAAGTCACCAGATTGCTTGATAACGAAAGCCGTAATTTGTTTGGTCCCTTAGCCTTTTTTTTTTGGTAAAAAGTCAGTGTTAAGAAATTGCTTAAGCAAATAGTACGAGACTGGTTTTAGCTGTGGTTTTACTAACCAAACCAAACCAGTTTAATATGTTTGTTTGTATTGTAGAGTTTCAAAGGTTCTTGTCTTAGCTGTGTATTTTGTATGTTTTACGTTTGAGTTAGTTTTATTTTGTTTTGTTTAATTTTCTCTTTTGCAAAACTTAAGAATTTTCAAAGAAAAAAAAAACTAGAAACTTAAAATAAAAATTTCCAAATAAAAAAAAAATAATAATATAAAAATGTAGTAAAAAGTAAAAAATAAAAACAAGTATAATTTAAAAGTAAAAATGTTTTTTCTTAACAAACATTTAAGTGCATTTTTGTGCAAAAAATTTTTAAGAAAAAGTGATTTTTTTTAAAGAGTTTGAATTCAGTGCAGATTTTTTTAAAAAGTAAAAGTGTAGTGCAAAATAAATTTAAAGCTAAAAATAAAATGTTATTCAAGTGCATAACCAAAGCAAATAACTAAGGTTGGTTTAAAACTCTGTTGTAATAAAAGAATGTTTTTAGCTGTGATAGTGAATTACTCACTATAAAATTATTTTTTTTAAATATTTGTCGACTGTATAAAAAGAGCTTCAGTATCACAACAAGAACATTCGATTATTGCAACTGAATTTTTGTATGATAGCAAGTAAAGACGATTCTCACAACCAAAGTTGTTTTTTTGGAAGTTTAAAAATGTCATAAAATATTGAAATTTAAAGGTAAAATTGGCAACAAAATCATAATCAAATTTGCAGTACTTTAATCACAAAAGGTCACAGAAGACCCAAGTAAGTCCTCTTCGGTGCAAACAAGCCTACAGTACTTTAAAGCTTACTAAAATTTAGAAAAAAAAATTCTTTAATTTAAATTGGCATAAAATCAAATAAATTTATATTTTTATTTAAAAAAAAGCCTTAAAATGTACATGCTTGTTATTATCATGTTGTATGTTTTGCGCACACACTATACAACTTTGTGGCTCAACTTTATTTTAAAAAAATATTTTTTTAAAATATTGG
This sequence comes from Thelaira solivaga, assembly GCA_947397855.1. NCBI lineage: Eukaryota > Metazoa > Arthropoda > Insecta > Diptera > Tachinidae > Thelaira > Thelaira solivaga. The sequence goes on from OX377610.1 coordinate 76,592,515, forward strand.
CCAGAGAAAAAATTTCAGATTATAAGGACTAACCTTGTGATGTTATATCGTTAATTACTTTGCTGGCTCTTATATTTCTTATTTATTTTCATATTTTAATTGTTAATTAACTCTTTAAATCTTTTCAATATTTTATAACAGTTTTATACATAAAATTATTCATAAATACGTTTTCTGTTTTTGGTTAGCAAACGCATATGCATTTTACAAAAGAAGTAAATACACAACAAAAATATCATAAAAAAAAATTGTTATTCATTAATGTTCATATTTGCATTCGATAACTAATGAATTAATTTCATTAAAAACATTTTTTGTTTTCATAATTTTCATTTTTTTCGCAAATGGTTTCATAATTTAATATTAAAAAACAATATATATGAGGGGAAATAATTATATAGAAATATAAATTTTGCAAATATATTAATTATATTGATAAAGTACAGAAACACACATACACATACACACACATAAGCAAGCACACGCTTAAACAAAATTCATTGATTTAGTTTGTTAAAAAAAAGCATGCTGCATACATAAAGAGAAATTATAAAAATGTGTAATAAATTTTTTATTTTGTAACAGTGGGACCACAGCGCCAAGGCTATAAAAATAATGATGTTCTTTATAAAAAAAAAAATAAAAATAAATCTTAAAAAGCCAAACATCGTTTGTAATTGCGACTTTTTTATAATAAAAATTTTGTTTCTAACCCAAGAAAATTAATTTTATTTTTAACATAATGCAAAATACTAAAAGAATACTTGCTTTTGGATAAAAGCCTATATATTTTTACTGTAGCAAAAGTAAGTTTTTTTTTAGTAGCAAAACATTTTTTCTTTCTTTGATAGAAATTAATGCTATCCTTGTTATTATTAATCATCATGGGCCATAGTACAGTGCGAACTAAGACATTTATTAGGTAACCTAATATCCAACTATTAATTTTTAAAAAAAATTTTTTTGTAGCAAATTACGTAAAAATTTTTTGTAGCAAGTAAGCAGAATTTATAAAATTTGTTATAGCAAAAAGAAAAAACCCTTATTACTTAAAAAGTTTTTGTAGCAAATATTCTAAACATAACAAAGGTCCTGTAGCAAAATGTACTCGTTATTTAATAAGATATTTTGTAACATATATACGAAATTTAGCAAAATTTGCTGGTAGTAACAACAATTAATTTCTTAAAGATTTAACGTTTTCAAATAATTTCTAAGAAAAAAGAGATTGCTAAAGCAAGTTCGTTTGTAGTAAAAGTATTTTTCTAGTATAAAAAATTATGTAACAAAACTCTTCTTCATTTGAAATTGTTTCTGATAAAAAAAGATATTTTTTTTATCAGAAATAAAAATAAGAATAAAAATAGAATATATAGTTTTCAATATTAAAAATGTTGGTTGGGAAATTTATTTGTTTATTCAGTTCAATGCTTACTGAGTTTTTTGTTTGAATATTTGAATTTTTTTGTAACTTTTGATTAATAATTCTTATTTAGTCAATTGCTTTTACAATATAAAGGTTCTAATGTTTGCAAGAAACGTTGGGAGTAACCTACTGAGGATTCGGAGTAGCGTCTGATGAAATGGTCCATATAGGTATGCTCTCCCCTTCAGTACTTATTGTACTGAATAAATAACTCATGAGAATATCATGAGTAAAAGAATAAATTTTAAAACCAACACAATTTCTGGAATTAAGCACAAATAAAGATTAATATTTTGATATTTTTTTTAAATAATTCTGCAGATAAGAATTTTTGCTATAGCATTATTGCCTGCTATTAGAGCTAGTGTTTCTTACAAAAGTTTTTCTGTAGCAATAATTCTTTTTAAAAAAACTTTAATAAGGACAATTTTTACTGTAGCAAATATTTTTGTAATAAAAAATCTTCTTATATATACAGGGAACAAAAAAAAAATTTTTTTTTAACATAGCATATTTGTCTATAGCAAAAATATTTTTTCGGTAAAAGCAAAACTCTTTTTAATTTAGAATTATCTCAGATAAAAGAATAATTTTTTTGAAAATAGTTATGTGTTTGTAAAATGTTTGCTATAACGTTATAGCAAGAACAATTCTGGTGTAGCAATAGTGATTTTTCTTACAAAAAAGCTTTAACAAAGAAAGTTAAACCTTTTTTGCTATAAAAGAAGTAGTATTTTGCTAAAAAAATTTTTAAGAAAAAAATTAAATAAAAATAATAATTAATTTTTCTAAAAACATCTTCTTTCCTGATATTTTTGATGTAGCAGAAATTTTTTAGTAATAATTAGTATTTAAATTAAATGCTACAAAAAGCAGACGCTATAAAAGAAGTAGTATTTATAATTAAATTACTTTTGCTACAACAATTTTCTTAAAAAAAATTAAATTTCCCTAAACAGATTTTCTTTCCTGCTCTTTTTAATGTAGCAAAAATTTTTTGAAAAAAATAATTATTCTTAAATAGTAATTATTAAATTATTTAAATGAATTATTCAAATTATTAAATAAAAATAAATATTAAAACAATTTCTGCTACATCAAAACTAGCAGGAAAGAAGATGTTTAAAAAAAAAACAAATTTTTAAAAATATTTCTGCTACATCAAAAATAGTAGAAGATACTTTTAGAATAATTAATTTTTTTCTTAAGAAAATTTTTGTAGCAAAAGTAATTTAATTATAAATACTACTTCTTTTATACCATCTGCTGTTTGTAGCATTTAAATTAATGTGCTGTTTTTATAACACAAGCGATCAACTCGTTTAAAAAATTTGTATAAAAAATCCTCAATATTTTGGGTATTTTTCATATAAACTTTCCAAACGAGTTGCTCGATTGTATTATAAAAACAGCATATAAATCTATTTGTGTTTATTTGTTTTTCCTAAAAAACAGATTTTACAAAATAATTTTTTTGAATGGTGTCTTGTATTAAATATTCATAGAAAATAAAATTTGTTTGAAATAGGCTGTAGCAGAAGCGGTTTGTATACGAGTCGATATGGATTGTGGTATGTAAACCTCTTTTGAAAATGTGCTACATTAAAAAAGAACATCTTTTATTTTGTATAACCCACAGTCCCACTGTTATTTATATAACATGTATGTGTGCATGTGTTTGTGTATTTACTTATTATAGTTTTTTTAAAGCTATAAATTGAAACATGATGTGTTTTTTTTTGTTCATTCGCTGTTTAAATGCTAATGGAATTGTTGTAGCAATTAGTAAATAATTAATTAAATATTGTAGTTATAAATATTGAAAAGTATTTATTGAAATTATAAAATAATATTTAATGAATACACTCAGACAAAGCATGCATACATACGAATATGCATTCATTCAAAGGCAAACAAACCAAACAAAATAAACAAAACGAAAACAACATTAAAATATAGTTGGCTGGTTAATGACTACTGTAATAAAATACATAAATTAAAAATAATATTACGCTTGTATAACTACAAATAACAGTGTAACTTTTACACCAACTAAACTTAAGTAAATCATGGTAGTAGATGCATTTTAAAAAATGAAAGCGTACACTAGCTGTTGTTTATCATGCACATTTCTCGTAATAAAACTAAAACTACAAAGTTAATTTTTTTATTTTCAAACTAAGAAAGTGTAAACTGTTTAACTAATTAACAAAAAACATAAAAAGTTTGTTTTAGCAATTCTATACACTCGCGTATTTGTTCATTTTACAAACTACTTTTTATCTTTCAAACTGCCAGTGATTTATTTTTTTTTTGCAAGTTTCTAGCAACCCCACTCTACAACTGCCAATAGCAGTTTTGCAAGCTTAACAATAAAATAAAAACTAAAAAAAAAAATATTTATTTGTGTGTGTGTATGTGTGCTTATAATGTAGCAAAAGAAAATTAAATTGAGTACGTGTTGTAGTAAATTCTTTTAAAATATGCGCTGCTTGTAAAATTCCTATCTAAACTCATACTCATGTCTTGGCAAATAACTACACGTTAACACTTGCATACATAAAAATAAATTATAGTGACACCCAGTGAAACGTTTTAGCCATAATTAGCTAAAGCAAAGTTAGCTTAAAAGTCATACACAACAGGAACTGGGGTCAATTCTTCTGTGCTCCTCTTTATCTCTCTCTCTCTCTCTCTCTCTCTCTCTCTGTTAAGCAAAACAAATAATTTTTAAAAGCACAATTTATTAAAGGGAAAATTTTTAAATTATTTAAATAGACTAAATGGAGCAAGAACAGCGTTCTTTTTTAGTAGAATATTCACTGGTGCTTTCAAGCGTTTATTAAAATTTCTATTAATTAGGCTTAAAGTAATGTGATTCACGGGAAGCATTTACACAGCCCAAAAGTTCTGATGGTGTCAAGCATTTATTGAAATTTTTATCAATTATATAAAGTGATTCAGGGGGGCCATTTGCATCAAAGAAACCTTCTCTTTTTTTCTGGGAGTAAACTATTAGAAGTCTTGTTAAAGTCTTATATAACCTTTACAGATATTCAGTCTTATTATGAGTGTCGTTGTCGTAGTCGAATTCACAACATATCGCCGGACTTACCGCATAATCATAATCAGGCATATTAAAGTAGTTCTTCTGTTGCCAGTATGTGGAGTCTGATTTTATTTATTTATTTTGTATAGCATTTTATGGAAAGAACTGAAAAGAAATACAAGCTCTTCATATTTTTGAAATAAATTTCTAACGTTTGAAAATGAAATTCGCTTTCTATATGGAATCTTTCTCACCTGGTTATTTTCTAAAGACAACCAAAAAGTTTCACTTTTAAAAGCCGCTTAATAAAGCTAAAAAGCTCATTAAGAGAGATACGAGCATTTATTTTAAAAGGCCTTGGAAGGCCAATTAAAAGAGCTACAAGTATACACTTGAAAAGACCGTAATTCGGAAATGGATAAATCAATCATCTACAAAATTTGTATGTAAAGCACTCAATTTTTAAAATATTTTTTAGTGTTGTTCATACAAATTGTTTAGAGAAATGGATTGCACATTTCCTATAAACAGCACATAATGCGTCTTGTAAGATCTCTTTAATTTTTATTGATTAAAGTGTGAAGCCTTAAAAAAAGCAACACTTTTTTTAATAAAAAATTCTATTAAAAAATGCTGAAAAATCGACAGGGAGCAAACAGTTTTTCAACTTCTCTATAAAAAACAGACTTGGTGATGTAACTATTTATCTGAGCTGTCGGAGTCTATAAGTTGGGGTACCTTCTTAAAGCAAAGGAGTGGGTCTACGTTCATTTATTGCATTTAAAAGAAGTGGTTTTGGTAAGTTAGCGAATCTATGTGATTTGCCGATCCAAACAACCCCAAGAAATAATAAGAAAAACTTTTTAAAAATGATTACAAACGCTCTTATAAAAAAAAAAAAAAAAAAATGAACGTATGAAAAATTTCGATAACGTTAATTTTTTTTGGATAAAAGCGAAAATATTTAATAAGAAATTGAAATTGTTTTGCAGGTTAGAAAGCTTCGCTGAAAGTGAGAATGTGAATTATCGCAGTCTATTCTTTGTGTTTTACACACAATTTTCCTTGTACTTTTTAGTTTAACTATTTGCCTTTAATATTTTAAATTTTCTTTAAAAATGCAATATTATTCTCCCCCCTTTCACCTTAACGATATTTCCCTTATTTTAATTTTAAAATTCTCACTTGATGGACCGTAAACGCAACTTTATTAAAAATTTCTGCAACATTCCATGCTTGTGTGGGTGTATGCGTGTGAACATTTAAGGTATTTAAAAAAAAGTACAGTTTGTGCAAAACCCAACACTAAATACTACAATGCTGTAACTTAAAATTTAAATTAAATTTTAGTTAAAATAAAAAAAAAAAAATAAAAGTGTCCCATTTGAAAAAAGCATGCAGAGAAATGAAAATTCTTTTACATAAAAAAACACGGAACAACAAACAGCTTACATAACAACATGCACAGAGAGAGACAGAAAAGACACAATGTATATGGGGTAGTAGAGATGGCGAAAATAATCATGAAACTATTTAATTTCTAACAAAAATTAATTAACAATTTCTAAGCACAATTCACACAAAATTTTCTGGTAAAAGAAAATTAAAAAGGAAAGAAATTCAAAGAGTATTTTGCGTTTTAAATTCAATAAAATTCAGAATATTTATTTTCAACCATACAAAAAGTCAGCCAAATTTTATATTAAAATGAAATTTATTAATGGTTTTTTTTGTTGCTTTTTTTTGCCCCGCTTTCGTGTTACCACATAAAACTTGTACAAAAGTTAAAAAATTTTTTTTTTTCATTTTCTATGGTTAGAGTATAAAGCAAAGAAGGATTAATTGAGTGTATAGTTGAGTAACATGAAACCATGGCATAATCCAACAACCACAAAAAAAAAATTAAGTAAAAATAGTTTGGTTTCAAATATTAAAAAGTTTTTTTTTCTTTAAATTTTTTGAAAGTTTAGCGAAAAAAAAATTGCAAAAAATAAAAGCAACATCAACTGGATACACTTTAGTTTCTATAAAAAGCCAAGGAACAAGCCAAGGCCGGACACCCACATAACATGTGTGATTTTTGTCATGTTCCACTAACACTTGAAGATTTCTGTATAAGAAGAAAAAAATTATAAAACTGAAAGTTAAAAAGACTTTGTACACAGAAAAAAATTAAGCGGCCCATAAAAATTGATTAATTAAAAAATTTGTCATATTGATTAAATTTTTAAGTGGTTTAACTAAAAATTTTAATTAATAAAATTTACATATCCTATAAATTTTTTAATTTAGTTAATTAAACATTTTGCTTAATAAAATTTTTTATTTCAATTCACGTTAATAATTTTTATTATATTTAATGAATTAAAAATTTTATTTAATAAAATTTTCTTATTAATTAAATATTTTTAAACATTTAATTAATGAATTTTTCATGTTAATTAATTTTTTTAATTTAATAAGCTAAATAGATTAATTAATGAAATTTCCATATTAATTTTTTTTTATTTAAATAATCACATATTCTAATTAATACAATTTTTAAGTTAACTAAATTTCTTTAAATTTAAGTAAATGAAAATTTTAATTATTATAATAATTAATTAAACATTTTATTAAAAATTTTTACTAAAATTAATTTTTTTTAAATTTAATTATTTAAAAATTTTTATTAGTGAACTCTTTTTTAAGTTTAATTAATTAATAAATCTTTCTTATTAATTAAATATTTTCAAACATTACATTAATGAAAATTTTATGTTACTTAAATTTTTAATTTAATTAGTTAAATAGTTTAATTAATGACATTTTCATGTTAATAATTTTTTTAAATTTAATTAATTAAAAATTTTAATTAATAAAATTTTCCTATTAATTAAATATTATTTAACATTTTTTTAATTAGTTAAATAGTTTAATTATTTTTTTATTTTCATGTTAATTATTTTTTAATTTAAATAATTAAGTATTCAAATTAAGAACAATTTTTAAATTAATTAAATTTTTTTTAAATTTAAATAATTAAAAATTTGAATTTGTAAAATTTTTAAAAATTAACTTTTTTTAAATAGTTTAATTAATACAATTTTCTTATTAATTAAATATTTTTAAACATTTAACTAATGAAATTTTCATTTTAATTTTTTTTAATTTAAATATTTTAATAAAAAAAACTTTTAAGTTAATTAAGTTTTCTTTAAATTTAAGTAATTAAACATTTTAATTAATACAATTTTTTTTAAATTTAATTAATTAAAAATTTTAATTAATGTAAGCGTCTGCTCAAAGTTGAAGCAAAAAATAATTACAGCATTTGTGAAAAATCTAGTTAAATAGTTAATTGGGCAACGGGCTGCACAATAAGTTCTTGAGGTTGCTGTGGTATTATGATCTAAAAATTATTATTAAATCACTTTCAATTAAATTAAAAATTCTTTAATAAATGTTCATATGAGAAAATCTAGCATTCTGAACTTTAACTTTATTATCTGTCCGCTTTCTTTTATACATTTTATTTGCATGAAAATATTTATTTAAAATAACAATAGCAGTTGAGAGTTGCAGCAAAGCAACACAAAAAAAAGTTCTTTTATTTATTTAAAATTCAGTTGAAAGTTGGCAGTTGTGTATTAAAAGAATTTGTAACAGTGACATTCCAAGTTGACATTACGTTCGTATTGGCAAAAGAAAAAGAGAGAGAAAGGAAACCGGAAACTGACAATTGTCAAAGTATATTTCGTGCATTCAGTCTTTTGTATGACAACATAATATCATCACTTCACTCTTAATGTTTTCTTTTTCTTTCCCTGTTTTTATAGTTAAATATATAAATCTTATGAAAGTTGAATGGGTAGATAAAGTGCTGGTGGAATAAAAAAATGAATTTTCATTAAAATTTTTTTCATTTCTTTACTTTTGTTGTTAAGACAGTTCATACATACATGTGACACATACTCTGTTTATAAACTTTTTTAAAATACAAAACATTCTTTTTGGCAAATTATTTAAAATACAAAGCAAGAAAAAGAAAAAAAAAATGGCAAGACTGAAGAGAAAAGTTTAAAAACTGAACTGTACTGAATAACAACAAAGTTAGTGCTTTAAGTGTCAAGTTGGTATGTTTTAAGCGAGGGAGAATATGTGACTTTTTTTAGTTTTAATGTTATTGTTTTGCTTGTAAAAGTGTCATAGGGAGAGTTGAAAGAGCAAGACAAGACAAACCAAAACAAAACAAGCAAAGTGTTGCATATTTTGGCCAATAAAAAAAAATCAGCACAGAAAAAAAGCAAGAACAAGTTTGAAAAAATAGTTTGCTGTTAGTTTTGCTATGAAAAGAGAAGAAAAAAAAAATAAATTATGTTAACAGTAAATTAAAGTTAAGAATCACATTTACACATACACGCACTTATGCACAAACACATTAAATGTAAACTTTGTTTTTAAACTAAAACTATTTAAACTCAGCAGGCAGGCAGGCAGCAGGCAGCAGGCAAGCATTATTTTCTATATTTTCTGTGTGATTTTTGTTAAAAATGCTTACTCTTACACTATTAGTTATAGTGTCAGCAAAAATAAATATATTTATTTAAGAAGTTGTTGCTTTAATTTTTCTAATTTCAAAAGTTTTTTGGAGTGCATTTGTGTTATATTCCTCTTAATGTGTAATACTTATCTACTTTTAATTTAATAAGTGACTTTAATGTGTGTGTGTGTGTACTTACCTTTTTAATTGACTGCATAATTATTCATTATTGTTTTTTGTCAAGCTTCAAACTAAAATTTTGTTTTACAAGCATCATCACTTGATATTAATGTTAATCATACGTACGGTAGTTAAAGTTAAAGAAAATCAAATTTTTGTTAAAAAAATAGATTTTAAAAATTTATGCAATTTTTTTAAACATAAAAACGTATTTATTATCATAATATTAGGGTAACGAAAGCGAATGATTTTACTACGCCTGGCTGGAACAGAAATTCGCATTCATGAATTCGCTGCACGACTAAGCATTATAGGGTATTAAAACACTTGGCAAACAAAAATTTTGGAAGAGCAAAAAGAATACTCACGACCTAGTTCAATATCCCTAATTCTTTAAAAATCTTTTTTAAAGAAAATCTTAAATTTAGTTCTTAATTTTGATACCTAAATATTGTACAAATTAAAGTCCATTCATTAATTCTGAATTTATAAACAATTTAGTGTTGGTACCTATTACTAATTTTGTTTGTTTAAAATTTTTTATATTCAAAATAAATGGTTAAATGGTAAAAAAATTTTTACAGTGGGATTAAGATGAAAATTTTAAAGATAAAATGCTTTTTTGGTTCTTTTTCACAAAAACCCTAGGCTCCTACTCATATGCTAAAAATATTTTTTTCATAATATTTTTTAATTTATGTAATAATTTCTATTTGGAATTTAAAAGTTTATCAAAATATTGTACTGAATGAATAACTCATGAGAATATCATGAGTAAAAGAATAAATTTTAAAACCAACACAATTTCTGGAATTAAGCACAAATAAAGATTTATATTTTGTTAAATTTTTTAATTTAAATATTTTTTTAAATTTCACTTAATCTTTTAATTTTATTTTAACATCAAATATCATTTCTTTTTTCCGGTTTTCTAAATTTCCTGTTTCCTGCTCAAGTTGACTTTCTCTGCCTCGCTCTCCCTTTTTCTCTCAAGCAATTTGAATAATTAATTTGTATCTATATCTTGTTGTTTCAAATACACAATTTAAATTGTATATTTTTCTGTAAAAATATTTACCAATTTTTTTTTTATTTTAATTAATTTCCACTTTTAATGGATCTTTTTTTTTTCTCTCATGTACTTGGTTTGTGGTTTTCCAAAATTAATTGCAACAAAAATTGCAGGTATGCGTAAAAAGCAATTTCAAGTATTTTATACCACAACAAAATTTTTTGTTTGTTGCTATTGTTCTACATGTGCCTAAATAAATGTTCTTTTGCTGTTGCTGTTACTGTTGTGGCGAGATCTTTAGTATCAATATAATGAATGAATGTTTGTATGGAAATAATATGTTTTTAATTTAAGACTGAATTTCTAATTGAAGTTGAAAATGTATTAAAAGTTTATGTTTTACTTTTCATTTACGGTATTGTTTAAAAAAGTTTTGGCATACGAGTATTGAAATTTATTTTAATAATTTATTTAAATTTAAATTAAAAAACAGCATTTTAAACAAAAATTTCTCTCTCTCTCTCTCTTTGTATGTTTTTATTAGCAACATTTTTAACAGTTTTGTCAGCTTTTGAATTTTAAAAAGCACTAAAACCAAAGGAAACAGCTGTTTTTTTTAAAAATTAGATCCTTAGCTAATCAGGCCTGTAGTAGGTCTTATCAATAAAAAAAACTTTTATGACAAGCTTACCCAACGTTTCGTCAATTTTTGTTGACTTTTTCAAGGGTACCGTAGTAGATATGTCATTTTTTTTACGTGACTTATATACAATACAATTTCCTTTTTTGTTCTTATGTAATTTAGAACTTAAAATTTTTTTTTTTAATTTTAAATTTTGTTTTGTAAAAATTGCACAATTCTAAAAATTTATTATAAAAATTTTTATATTGATAATTCGCTCCAATAATAAGTAAATAAATTATTATAAAACAACCTTAAGCTTAATAAACTAGCTTCAATTATATACTTTTTTTTTGATATTTAAAAAGAAAATTATGAATATTTGGCTAATATAGTGAAGGGTATATGAGACTCGACTTGTTTCTTGTTAGAAATAAATTTTCTAACACTTTTAATTTTTTTTTAATCACTAATTCTTTTTTGAAAATATGAAAACTTTGGAGTGACATAGCTCGGAAAATACGACTTAATATTTTCATCTTCGAATTCTATCATCTGTGATAATTTTTTTTTATTTTCCATGCATTTTTAAAGTAAATTTGTTCATTAAAAAATTTATTTTTTAAAGAGAACAAATTATAACTTATGGCAACACTACCATAAAATATCAAAAACAAAGACCATATATACCTGACTCTTTTCAACATCAGTTAACATATTAGTGGATATGAGTTTCATAAAAACAAAGCAGATTTCTTGCAATAAAATGTGTTAAACTTTCAACAGTTTCTAAGCTTATGAGTGGCGAAACATATAAAATGATTCTAAAGAATCTTTTATTTATTAGAACTGTAAAAAAAATTTTTTTTTTATTTTTTTTAAACATGCTAAACATCAGATAAATTTGAGGGCCGTATGGCACTCATGGCCATCAATGGGTTAATGAAATAGTAAAAAAGTAATGATAGAAAATTAGCTATAGCGAAAAAGGTACATTTTAGCTAAGCGATTAGAGTTAGAGAATACTAAATATTTTGGCTAAATCTCTCAAAAAAATTTTACTGAAAATTTTTAGCTTTAGATACGAGAATTACAGAATATAGCTCCAGCAGCAGGTGAAAATTTTTTTATTTAAATAATTTAAAACGATGACTCTTTTTTTTTTTAAAATTTTAACGCCAAAATTAGGTCTTTTGATAACTTGTTTAATTTTCTGTGTGTGCTAAATAAGAAGAATGTTGTGAAAACTATCGCCAAGACACTTCAAAGCTGGTTAAATGGTACGTTCATTAATATTAGTTGGTTGTGTTCTTATTTAGAATAAATAAAACAGTCATTTGTTTTTCGTACATATTGCCAACAAGTAAAATAAAAAAAAAAAATTATTATTGAATATTATGGTCAACTGGGTATATGTAATTTTTTGTGTGTATGTGTGTCAGGTGTATAGAAAAATTACCCTTCAGCTTACAGCTACTTGGCATAAGTACAACTCTATTGTGAGCCATTTAAGAAAGGGGGAAAAAAATAAAGAAAGAAAAAAAAATAGAAAAAATGTTAATAAAATATTTATGAAAAAAATATTTAATTTTATTTTTTCTATTTTATGTTGCTTTTACTGCTTCTGCATTGTGTATAATCTTATACTTTGGCACACACACTCACATTTATATTTAAATATTTATGACTCACAACAGTTTACATATTTAAATTAGCTGCTGTATATAAAAACAGACACACACGAATATTTAAAATTATTTAATTTTATTTGAAAGAAACATGAAAGCACTTATGCAAAAAAAAAAAAGGAAAAAATTTAAGAAATTTATTGCAAGACAAGTGGAAGTCATTTTATTAAAAAAATTGTTAAGCGACATGATAAATTAAAAAAAAAAGATTTTATAAAGCAAATTTAATTCAGCCTGTAAAAATTAATATAGAAAAGCCTCCTCTGAATGTTCTGAACGATGGAGGTTTTTTTTTTTTTTTTTTTTTATAAAATCATAAATTGAATTTAATTTTTTTTTTTTTTTTATCAATAAAAGTAATTTTCTAAAAAAAAGATTTTATTTTTTTAAAGATGAATGATTTTAAGCAAAACATTTTTTGTATTATTTTAATTTATTCTCCCTTCAGCCCTCCCTCTCTTTTGCTCTGATTTCATTTGATGTTTTACTATCAAAAATTTATGAAGGATGTACCAGTAAGAGTGCATGTTTTTGTTTTGAACTAAAAACACGTAAATTTTTTATTGGATTGCAAAGCTCACATGTTTCGAATAAATCTTTATAAATAAAATTCATGTTCTGTTTGTTTTCTTGTTTGTTTTTTAAAGAATTTGTCTAAAATTTGGTACATATTGTCTCTATACTCCAAATAAGGTTGCCATATATACTATTGGATCGGCTACGGCCATTTTTAAAGTCACTTTTCAATGATTTTTAACTACCATTGTTCAAAAAAATGTGTGAAATTAAACTTTTTTGATAAGAACTCTAGGCAAAACATGAGCTGTATTTATTTGGATGGGTTTTTTTTAACAATTAAATTGTATTTGTGAACAGATATTTTTAAAAATTGGTACATACCTCCTCTAAGGATACAGACTCACGTAATATGGGAGCAAAATTAAGCCAATGAAAATTTTTTTAAAAAAAGTTATCTGCTCCGAAGAACACATTTGAATCTTGAGTATACAAAATTGTCGAATTGGGGATCAGAAAAATACATAAGAAACAAACTAGTAACGGTGACTGTGAATGGCATTCGATAGAAGAACATAAACATGTAGCCTCAACTAGACGCAATGCATCTAAATGAAATGAAAAAAATGCACTCTGCTGTAACACGCTTTATTTACTAACGTTTAGTGCATTTACTTTTATTTTCTTTAAACAAAATTCAGATTTCAATGGTTTGTTTTATACTCTTTGCTTTCAGTCTATAAGTTTTTGGTCTATTTGTATGTGCAGGTGTGCGTGCAATAAATTGAAACCATGGTTTTCAAGTTAAAAGCACAGTGGGATTAAAAATCAAACAAAGTACAAACTAAACTGGTGGCGCATATATTACAACACACGTTATATAATAATTTATTTAAACAATTTCCTAGCATTTCATACAAAATTAAATTTTAAAACATTTAAATTCAATAACAAATGCAATAATAGAGGCTTGAGTTTGAAGGACCATAAAATCGACGAAGTGTAGGCGCCAAACAATGACATGAAAAAATCTTTAATTTAAAACTTTTGAAGTAATACGTCTTTAGCTTGGTTTACCTGGCGGCCTAACGGCCCTCAATTAGAGTCGGAATATTCCATTTTGAACACGTCTGTAGCTTAAGCTTTAAAAATTTAAAAGTGTAAGCTCGTGGCATAAAAAAAATTTCCACAAAATTTAAACAATAAAGTGAAAATGGTGAAAATTTTTTTAGCTCATGCCATAAAAAAAAATTTTAGCATTTCATACCTACTGTCTTTTTTTAATTGTCATTTTAACTTAATTCATTCATGCATTCATTTATGTCTTCATGATTCATGAATTGCTTTGAATTTGTTTGCGTCGCTCGCTAAAAGACAAATTTTTCTCTTGCTTTTGCTTTCCTTATTGTCAACAAAAAGATCATGTATATGACACTAAGAGGTGTAATCCTAACTTATTGTATTAATTGTTTGCTTAGGTTGCTTTGAAAAACTTATTTACCTTGATTTTCAATAACACAAAACAAATGCCTTTTCTTATTAGAATCATTCGTTTAACTTCTTTTTTACAAACTTTTCTTATATGCTTGAAAATTATTTGTGTTTTCTAAAGATTTTTCAACAAAAAACTAGAATTTTATTCAAATGTTGTAAAGAAAGGTAGGATGGTGGTATAAAAACATGAAAACTAAGTTTTTCTTGAAGTAGAGCAGCAATAGGGAGAGGGTGAAATTAAATTGTTTAATATAAAAAACTTTAAAATAGAGATTTAACTAATAAGTAATTGTGAATTAAAGCCCAAAATTTAAACTTCTCTTGTTAAAAAAAATTGACATAGACTTTAAAGTAAAATTTATGAAAAAATTATATGAAAAGTTTCGATTTACTTTAAAATCTACATTAATTTTTTTCTTTTTTTTTTTGGATAAGAGGGTTAATGTTTAGCCCTCCTTCTTCGATGGCGTTGGCTTTAAAGTCTAAATTTAGTATTTTTAAGAAGCCAGAGAGAAAAGCCAAAATAAAGTTTAAAAAATAAATTATGAAAAAAATATTTTATTTTATTTTTTGTATTTTACAAGAATTTTAGTGTTTAAATGAATAATAAATATCCTACATATTCAGTTGCTGCAATCATAAAAAAAAAGAAACCAAGGGGTGTAAAAGTTTAATAACTTTTTTGTTTATTAATTTTTTTTTATTTTTCCTTTCAGATTATATAGACAACACTTGGAGAATTTATAATGGAGAGGTTCACAACTGAACAGAGAACCAGAACAATAGAATTTTATTATTTAAACCAGAGATCAATTACTTTATTATGAGTGATGAAGCTCATTTGAATGGCTTTGTTAACAAGCAGAACTGTAGGTTCTGGGGTTCTCAAAATCCAAGAGCCATTCATCAACGTCAATTGCACCCCATCAGGTGTACAGTATGGTGTGGGATCACATCTGAAAATGTCATTGGGCCCTACTTCTTCGAGAATGAAGATTAAAGTGCTGTAACCGTAAATGGAGAGCGGTATCGTTTTATGATAGAACATTTTTTACGTCCTGCTCTTGAAAACAGACCTGGTATGTGGTTTCAGCAGGACGGAGCCACTGCCCATACTGCCTGAGACACAATGGCACTTTTAAGTAAAATTTTTGGAGAGCGAATAATTTCTCGAAATTCGGAAATTATTTGGCCAGCGCGATCGCCAGATTTGACAGCACCCGACTATTTTCTTTGGGGTTTTTTGAAGGAGCGAGTGTATGTGAACAAGCCAGAGACAATCCTTGAACTCAAGGCAAACATTGTTGCAGAAATTCGAACGCTACAGCCACAAGTTTTGAAAGATGTTATGGAAAATGCTCTAAAAAGAGCCCATCAGTGCGAAGCTGAAAACGGTGGTCATTTAAGAGACATCATTTTTCATACTTAGTGTAAAAAAATTTCCATTTTGTATATTATATAATCTGAAAGAAAAAATAAAAAAAGTTAATAAACAAAAAAGTTATTAAACTTTTACACCCCTTGGTTTCTTTTAGCCCACCCTGTATGTGGTAGCAACACACTTTAAAACAATGAAATTATATGTTAAGCTGAGCGTATGATTAATATTAGTTGGTTGCGTTATTATTTAGACAACTAAAGCACTCATACGTCACTTGTCGCAAGTAGTTAGGCTCCCTATGAAGAAAACTATTGTTCGCTTGTACTTCAGACGACAAACAGCTGTTTTGCGGCTCTCTAAAAAATGCTTACAAAACAATTCTTAGGAAAAGCAAATCGAATAATATTGTAAGCGGCTCACTAAATTTCTACTTGTATAAACGTCAAAGTCACTCACTTGTTTGCTTATTGTCGTTGCCAGGAGCTAGAAAAATATAAGCTAAATTGGCCTAAAAAATTGCTAGAAAAAGCTAAATTATGCATAAAAAAGTAAAAAAAAAAAAATTAAAAGAGCTACAGCTTAAAATTCAAAAACTAAAGAAAATAAAGACGTTTTGCACATGGCTTTAAATATTTATAAGTGAATTAAATTATTTTTTAACTTTAACTTTAGTTTTAAGATTTCAATGTAATTTCTATTTTGATATTGAACTGTTTTATCATACTGAAAAGCATCAGCATCACTAAACGATACTAAATTGATAGTTTTCTGCAGCGTTATTAAGCCATTTCGAAAAATGTCTCTGGAAAAATAAGCCTTCGATATGAAATACTCGTATGAGCATGCAAGGAATAAAATTAGCAGCCAAATACTTTTCTTTACTTCTAAAATTACCTTTCGTTCAATCAGAGTTTTATCGAAAATATTATTTTAGTTAATTTGGTTTCGAGAACAGCGGTAACTCTAGCAATGGTAATTACAATTTGCAAAATCTTCGCAGCCACACCCAATAATTTTAGTTGGCAAATTCTTGATTTTGTAGGAGAGAGAGTAAAAAGAAGAATGGAAAAGGGTACAAACTTGCTCGTACTCGGCAATTCCCTGTTCTCCCTTCGTATCTTTATAAAAATGTAAAGAAAGAAGACAGGTAGCTTGAAGGCTGAATGAATAACTGAATCAGAATGCTAAAATTGCCGAAACAAAAAATCTGTTTGTGGACAAAATAAAAATCTTAAAAGAGAATTAAGAAAAAATTGCCCAACTAAACTTGCCTTGTGTGGTTTTGGTCTTAGTTTGAAAAGACGCTTTTTGTTGTTGTAATTCAGTCATTTAGCAAAATTTTCTGTTTTTACAGGCAAATCTTTGGTCAAGTGGGGTATAAGCAAATATCGAGTTTTTCAACAGGGACGCTACAAAAATAGAGCAACAGGGTCAGCATACGACGCCATATTTCTTGCCGCTCTTTTGACATTTCTCTTCAGTAAGGTTTGCCAAAAACGACTCGAAATTATTAAAATTTACTACCGAAATTCGGAGTCAGTGGCCTCAACATTAAGAGCGCTACGTCCAATTTATGGTCGTTTTAATCGTCAAAGCAGATCAACAATTGAGCGTCTAGTGGAAAAATTTGAATCCACAGGCACAGTACAAAATGTTCCCGTGGCAGTGAGACAAAGAAGTGCCCGTAGTGTTGAGAATGGATTCGTCAATAAACAAAATATGCGTTATCGGTCAGGCAGCAATCCACACGTACTCCATGAGTCATCATGGCGTCATTGGGCCGTACTTCTTCCGTGATGATTAAGACCGGCATGTTACTGTGAATGGGAATCGCTACCGTTCAATGATAGCCGAATATTTTTGGCCCCAATTGGTTGATATGGATTTGGAGGACATGTGGTTTCAACAGGACGGCGCCACAAGCCACACAGCCAATGTCACAATTAATTTATTAGAAACCAAGTTTGGCGAACGTGTTATCTCACGAAATGGTCCTGTCGATTGGCCGCCTCGGTCGTGCGATTTGACGCCGTTAGACTATATCCTGTGGGGCTACGTCAAGTCTATGGTCTATGCCAACAAGCCAGCGACGATTGATCAACTTCGTAAGAATATCGAACATGAAATTGCAGCAGTATCGGCCGATTTATGATTGAAAACCGTCGAAAATTTGGCGTGTGAACTTCTGCAAGCGTGCCCGTGGTGGCCATGTAAAGGAAATCGAGTTCCATACGTAATGGCATCGAACGTACTTTCACAGGAATAAAGCGTTTCATTGCTTTCCAAAACCGTTTTTGTTTTATTTAAAAAAACTTTTGTAGCGCTCTTATTGAAAAACGCTTTTTTTTTGTAAGTGTGGGTGTATGTAAAAAATAAAACAACCGTTTTCTTTGAAACCGGTATATGTTCATTTTAATAAAAAATTAATAAATTTACTAGAAACTTTTTAATAAAACTCGGAAAATTTTTTAAATATTTTATTTTGAAAGGAAGAATATTTTTACTGAAGAAAAAAAT
The DNA here is from genome assembly GCA_947397855.1 of Thelaira solivaga. NCBI lineage: Eukaryota > Metazoa > Arthropoda > Insecta > Diptera > Tachinidae > Thelaira > Thelaira solivaga. Next base: position 76,610,922 of record OX377610.1, read on the forward strand.
TAGTTTAAATAATAAATTTTTTGAGTTAGGACACTTTTGAAGTAAGCGAGCCAAATAAGCAGATGACTTTACTTAAATAGAATGCATATGAGCCGTTTGTTTTGAAAGTAGTATAATCCATTTAAAAATAAAAATTTTCAAAATGATTACAGTTTACCAGAAACTTTTGTGTTAAAAAATTAAAAAAAAAAAAAAAAAATAGCGATAAAGAACACAAATCTGGAATAGATAACAGATAGACACACATGCATATAGAACTGATAAGAGCAAATACAAATATGTAAAAACAAGTCCTATGAATAAATGCTAAAAAAAAGGAATATACATTTAAATCACTGAAAAATTTATGAATTTCATTTGAAAATTTTTAATTTTTTTTTTCATTAGAAGTCACCACCAGAATTAATTAATGTCGTTTTTTAATGAGGCCATTTGGCCTCTAAAAATTTATTAAAATGAATGACTAAAATACACATAAAAATTGCTGTTATGAATAACAAAAATAAATAAATATTGACCTTAAAGTAGCCACATAATCCGGAAATTATCATAATGTTTCAAAAAAAGAGAATTAAAAGAAAAACCAAAATAATATTACGCAAAATATAAAAACATAATTAAGCGTGAAATTGCCAACATAAGCATTCATAATTTATGAATGCACAAGCATACTCACTTAAGCACACATTGCACACGCACATTTAATTCTTTTTTTTTATTCTGTTTTTTCTTTTTTTACCTAATTTAATGAGTTAATGGCTGGCTGACTGGCTGGGTTGTCTTTAAATAAACTTTAAAAAAAAAAATTTTTTTTTAGAGAAGCAAATATATGAAAAAGTAATCTACTGCCTCTTGTTCGTCCCAGACAAGAAAATGGTTTTATTATTTAAGCATAATGTTTGTCACAAAAAAAAAAAATACATCAACAATAAAAACCTTGAAAACAAAAGACATTAACAAAGAACTGCTGTAAATAATAAATAAAACAAAGTGTTTAAGCCGCAAACTTTCTAAAACATCCGTTTCCTGCTTGTTAGCTTCCTTATTTGAGTATGTGTTACTTTTTGCTAAATTAGCTTTGTCTGTCTTTACTTTTCTTTCAGTTTCATACCATTTTGATGGCTATTTTTATGCTTTAATAGTAGACTTTAAAGGTAAAGGTGGCTTTTTATTGGCTTTTGAAATTTTGATTTTTTTCATTATTAAATAGGCTCAGCAAAAAAAGTCCTCTTAAAATAATTACAATATATTTTTGTGTTTCTAAATAAAAGCATAGAAAAAAATTATTATCCTATTGAATATTTTATTTGAAACATTTTCTCATTCTCTCTTTTATACCATCAAAACAACTATAAAAACTTTACCTCCAAAATGGCCATATTTCATTAATAAAGAGTTTTTTTTTTATTATTTTGGAGTTACTGGCTTTTAAAGTTGGCTAGGTTTAGCTGTTGTGCTTGTTTTACCAGATGTTCAGAACTACAGGGTGCACACCACAATATTTCTACTGAAATAATTTCATAGGTATAACGAACTATTTTAAAAATAATAAAAATAATCTGCAAGTAAGAGAAGTTTGTACAACTCGTCTACAAAATTTACAACTGAGTTATACAAGTGAGCCCAGCTCTTGTTTTTATTTCTTTCGGGCGATCTGTTAACCTATACAACTTGACAAAATTTAAAATTTTATTTTAGAGTTGTACCACAAAAACAAAATATCATACAAATAGTTTAGTTGTGACTAAAAGTCTTAATAATCGCTTCTTTTATAAAAAAATTTCACTTTAAAATATCGAAAATTTTCCAGCAATCTGAGCGATTAAAATTGTTTTAGAGAAAACGAAAATTTAAGAATTCGGTTGGTTGGTTTACATATTGATCTTTGGACCTTCAAGTAGAATCATAAGATTCCGTTTTGAACTACCCACCAGACAAGACAACGAAGTGATAAGTAACCTAGACACACCATGTGACATTAAGATATCTCAGGTAGCCCGTTCATAAAATGTACAATGAAAAATTTATGTCTTGAAGCCAGAACAGCCGAGAAGGTAAAAGACTGTCTCCTTTCTCTCAGATGCATGACAGCTGTGGTTGTTTTCGTTGAAGGGCAATCCCAGCCTGCTGAGGTGCCTACCTATCGCATAGTGATCGGTTATCACAGGCGCCAGTTTGGAAATATCTTTTTTATTCCTGAGTTTACCATCATAGCGAGGTCATAAGTGATGCGTCTCGAGGCCCCACCTTCTTTTGGTAGTATTTCAGAATGCCGCTTCTGATGCTACAAAGCGATAGAGCAACTGTTACTGATAATTTAAGAATGTAGTCACAATTATGATGATGGGATGACTCATATATAGAACGAAGCAATGCTGGGAGATTAAGTCTTGCACACAATGACTTTTAAAGAAATTGTCAGAAAGAGGTGGAAAATATAAAGACTATTGAACCCGCACCTAATGTGACATTACATAAATTTTGCAAATATATTGGCTACTTTAAGTAAATATTTTTGTTTAGTGTTCGCTTGCTAAAAATATTTTTTAAAACTTCTTTCGTGATAGCCTTTTTCAAAAATTAAATTTTATTTAAATACTTTATTTTGATTTAAAAAAAAAATCTAAATATTTTTACACAACACAAAAAACAATTAATTTAGTAACTTGAAAAATTAATTTTTGAGTTATGACATTCTTGCAGTAAGCGGGGGAATTTGGAAAATAATTATACTTCAACAACAGTACTTTTGAGCCGTTTGTTTTGAAAGTGGTATAAGTCCATAAAAAAAATATAAAGTAATAAAATTAAATACAATTCAGCAGGAACTTTTTGTCATAACATTAAAAAAAATCGTTAAATTTTTTTTATTCTTTTCATTTTCTGCAATTATTGAAGCTTTAAATATGGCCTACTGTACGTATGATTAATATTAATTATTAAAATAACTTATTGAGGTACTAGTACTTACCATTTTCTTTCTATTTATTTCCCCTAAAAAATACTAAAAATATTTAAAATTTTTTATTAAAAATGAAAACAAATAGAATTTTTGTAGAAAACAAATTCAATTAAAATTTTTAAAATTAAAGTGCTCAAAGCAAAAAAATAAGTGCGAATATTTTGCTTGTTTTATTGTGGTTTGGGTGGTGATTTCTCAAATGCTGGCCAAAATAAAAACTAACTTGAGTGAGTAAATATAATATTTAACACACACAAACACTTGGTTTATTGTTGTTGTTTTAGAAACTGTTCAAATAACGAAACATCACAAGAGCTAGATTTCAAAGTAAAATAAATTTAAAGCACAAAGAAAAAATTTGATGTTGATTATGACGCTAGTGAAAACACAAAAAAAAAATATATGGCAGAGAGAGAAAAACAAAGAGATAGAGACATCACTGACACTTAAAAGAAAAAAAAAGTTGCCTTAAAACAAACACTATTTGATTAGATTTAAAAAGATAAAAAAAATAACACAAGCCTTTTTGCTTTGTATAATATTAAAATTAATTACAAAAATATTTTAAATAGTTAATCAATAAATGGAATTGTGCTGTGCGGTTTTTACTTTAAAGGTGCTAAGTAGCTAAACTAACATTATTTATGTCTTTCATTTATATAGAGAAAAAGAAAAAAAAACTTAAAAAACAATTAAAAAAATTTTTTTAATTAAAATATTTTTTTTATGAAATGTTTGTATTGTTTTCTTGTTTTTCTTGAAAAATATAAAAAAGTATTATAAATACACACATACACACATTTAAAAATAAATTCAAAAAAGTAAAATATAAAAAAAATTGTTAAGCAAATGTTGGTTTAATGCTTCAAAGTTTGCTAAAAATTATCTTACCATTTAAGGTTGAAAGAAAAATAAAAATTAAAAAAAAAAATTCTTTTGTGTGCTCTTGATTTCACTGTGTGTTGTTTCTGTAGTTTTGTGGTTTTGAAAATTATATTTAATAGGTTTGTTCTTTAATCTTTTTTTTGGATTATTTATTCATTATAAAAACAAAATTTAATTTAATTTTTTGTTTGTGGGGTTCGGTTATTTCCAAGTTTTTTTTTAGTTTCTAGTTTTTGAGTGTTAAAGTTGTAAAAATTGTTTGGCTTGGCTATTTTGTTGTAAAACAGAAAGCAGTTACAAAATAATATGATTTGATAATTAAAACAAAAATGTTTAATTAAATAAAATACTCGTACTTTTACTTGCATTAAGGTGCTTTTTTGTTGTTGTCTATTTAAAAGGTGCTTTTAAAAAATTAAGTGCTTACAAATGCTTTCATAAAATTTTTTTTGGCAATTAATGTAATTTTTTGGTAAAAAAAAAACTTTATGCAAATCTAAATTTTAAATATAATTTTATTCATACTCGTATATAATTATGGACCATCATTGCAAGGCAATCTGAATTTTAGGTTTACACTTTCTATATTTTAAAATTAACTTCTTTAATTGCTACTTAGAAGAAATGATTTTTTTTTAATAGAAAAATATATATATTTTTTCAATATTGCAGGTTAAGAAAAAGTTCGAAGAGAACTGGCGATGACTTGGTCAGGAACTCGCATTATCATGAGATATATGACTGATCATTGCAGAGTATTGGAAAACTTGGCAAGTATGAAGATCACCTTAAACGATCTCTTCAGGTTACATAGCGAAAACAAAAAGACAGCAGAACATGTACTGTCACTGCAATGGTGCCGATATCGGTAATTAGGGCTAATCACTGCCCACAACCGTTTGACATGAGGGGCAAATCACCAAATGCAGTCTTTGAATTTTTAATGAATTAACTAGTTTCATTAATTAGTTCATTTCATTAATTAATTGATTGATTTCAATAGTTAGTACATTAATTAATTAATTAACACAATGAATTAATTAAATCAAATAATGTCTTTCATTAAATAATTAATTTTATTCCTTTTAAATAATTCAGTTTATTTTACATTTACATAATTAAATTATTCCAGCACCCTACAAAACCGTAGTGACAAAATGAATTAATTTCATAGAATAATTAATTTTATTAAAAAATTAATTTCATTAACTCAATGAATTAAATTCTTTCAATAAATAATTAATTTCATTAACTCAATGAAATTATTTCAAATAAAATACTATCTTTCATTAATTAATTAATTTCATTAAATAATTTATTTTATTAATTAATTAATGTAATAATACAATTAATTTTATTAATTCCTTTCATAAACAATTAATTTCTTTAATTATTTAATTTCATTAAACAATTAATTTCTTTAATTAATTACTGTCATTAAATAATTAATTTCATTAAATAATTAATTTCGTTAAATAATTAATTTAATTAAACAATTAATTTTATGAATTAATTAATTTCATTAACTCATAAAATAATTTCATATAATAATTTAGTTTGTTAAATAATTAATTTCATAAATTAATTAATAAAATTATATTATTAATTTTTAAATTAATTAATTTAATTGAATAATTAATTAGATTAATTAATTAATTTCCCTTAATAATTAATTTAATTAATTAATTAATTTCATAATATAATTAATTTCCTTAATTAATTAATTAATATCATTTATTAATTAATTAATTTCATTAAATAACTAATTTCAAAAATTCAATTTCAATCAATCAATTTCATGAAATAATTAAAAAATTAACATAATTTATAAAATTTTTCATTGAACCAATGAAAAATTGTAATGAAATCGTTTTATTGATTTATGCCAAAATTTTCTACTACTGCAATTTTAACATACCATAAATCCCTACACTAAAGGAATTTTACTCCGATGAAAAATAATTTATTTTGAAATTAATGAAAAAATGTTATCAAAATAGTTATTAATGAAACCTTTCGTAAAACATATAAAATATATTGCTTAATATAATTGTTGTTAGTTTAATAATTTTTTTTAACTTCTTCTTTTAATTTTTTTTTTTTTTTTTACTTAATACGTTTTTACTGTATTAATGAAACCAATTTCATTAAAGTTATATGAATATTTTTTATTAACACTAGTGAATATTTTTCATTCAATAAAGAATTAGTTTCACTAGTATAACTAAAGATTTTAAAATCAATAAAAATAAGCTTTAAGCAAAAGAAGGTTGTCTAAAAACTTTACAGCTTAGTTGCATAACTTGACAGGATTAAAATTTGTTTTGAGTGTTTGTGTTATTGAAACAATATTTCATACAATTAGTTTAGTTTTGCTTTCAAAATCTTAATGATCGTATCAATCTGCGAATCGCAGTTTGGATTTCTGGTCTTTCGGTGTTTTCAACAGAGAAGCTAAGCAGCTTTCTAGACGTTTTTCATATACAAACTTTGACAATTTTATTTTTCTTTAAAAAACATTTTAAATCTAACTTTTCCCTATGTTCCCATTCTATTAGTTTTGGTTTCATTTTAAATTTACATAAAGTTTATTTTTTTTTTAAATTTAGTTTCACTCCTGCTTGTTGTTAGATAAACAAATAAAATCAGTGTTATTTTAAACATTTGTTTTTTGTTTTGTTTTGTGCTCTTTTTAAAATCATACTTGCTGAATTTTCAATCACATAAAACATTTTATTTTTTTTTTGTTTTGTTTTGTTTTCTATTTATGTCATTTCTAAAACAAACAATAATCAAACATATTTTTTTTATATGATAAAATAAAGTATGAAAAAAAAAATAAAATCAATTTAGGGCAACTAAAGTTAAGGAAGAAAGATGAAACAAAAAACAACAACAACCATAGGAAAATTAAATTAAAAAGAACTAACAAAAAAGTAAATGTTATGTTTGATAATTAATTGTACACTGTGCAACAACATAAATCACAATTAGTGGACACGGATTTAAGAAGAGTTTCTAAAGAGAAGATGTATAACCTACTAAAGAATTCTAAAAATATTAATGCTGGATATACTTTCAGTTTGTCTTTTTCTGCCTCTCTAGTCTTCATTCTGATCAAAAAAATTTTCAAATATTAAATTGAAAATTAAATTTACTAAAAATTTTAAAGATTTTAGGTGAATGGTCAGTGAAAGGTTAAAAAGTACAAACTTAAAAAATGTTTGTTTCCCTTGTTTTGTAATTGTAATTGTAATTGTCCTTTGAGTCTAAATAATTCTTAAATGAAGAAAATAAAATATTATTGGCTTCTTCAACATCCTACAACAATATTTTTTTAAATAGATGGAATTTTAAAACTCGACTTTCTTTTATACTAAATAACGCCTTTCCAAATGATGGAAGAGCTCAGCAAACATTCATCAAGTTGTTGCACAGTGTTTTGACCTTTGGTTTTAGTATTTGAAATACCCTTCACCAAATATTTTATTTTTATTTTTATTTATAAAAACGATCATTGAAAACCGAATTAATTAAAAGCAGATTTGCTGGGTATAGTGGGCATCTTACAGTCCAACCTAAATTGGAGCGGCAAGTGTAGCCACTATTTATATTAAATATTCTTAAATCCTAAATAAGAGCGTTGACGGTTTTACTTTCTACAGTTGTGTTAATCATTTTATATAACAAAACCCACTAAAGACAAACAAAATTAGTAAGAATTATTACTGGTTAAAAAAAAATGTTTTGCAGCCAACTTTATTACAAAACGCGCTCCATACATTTTGTATGGGCATGAGAATTTTTGACAGATAAAAAACGCTTGCCGCACCACTTTAAGTATGACTGTTAAGTACTGCCAACTTGGGTATGAGCTAAAAATAGTAGGAAAAACAAAAACAAATAGTAAGTTCAGCCCTACATGTCAAAAAGGAATACGAGAGAGGAAATCACGTACATGTCGAAAATTAATACAGAAGTTTCTAAAACCATATGAGACACAGTGTACTTATACCATCCTCACACTTCTAAAGAGAATATCAAAGTTTCTACAAACAAGTAATAAAGGGTGTCCTAACAAGAACGCAAGATTTAAATTTTAATTAAATGACTGATTCAGCAATTGAATTGTTTCTCTGGCTGTATGACATGTGGCGCCGTCTTGTTGAAACCACAAGCCCTCCATGATCATTTTTTACTAACCTCGTACCTTCTACTAGCAAACAATAACAATTGTTCAAATGTCAAACAATTACACTTCGAATGACGCCAAATTTAAATCTTGCGTTCTTGTGCGGACACCCTTTATATAATTTTGTATATTTCGAAAAGGAATATAGGAGTTTTTGAAGCCATGTGAGTAATTCTTACTTGAAAAGCTGCATATTTCAAAAAGGAATACAGAGACATGTAACTTTGTTTAGTCAAACAAGTGTTTTACGATGCATTTAAAACATTCTTTCATTTCGACGGTTGATGTGGGAGTTCCTAAAATCTGCGTTATTTTGCTTACTCAAACAGTCACAGGAATACAGAAATTTTTGAAAACTTGTGAAATTTTGTGCATGCTAAATTCATCATTATACCTAAAAAGGGAAGACGGGAGTTTCTTAAAAAATAAAAGCAAAAGCTTCTGAAAACACATGAAAATTTGCTTAAGCTGTCCATACACATTTGATTTGTGCGTGTGATTTGTTGAATGTGAATAAAGCTGTTGTTGAATGTTAAGGGGATGGTAAGACAAGATTCGCCATTTATCATTTTAGTGTGCTACGAGACATCAGTGTGTGTATCGCGAAGATGTTTATTCATCATCGATTTGGTATTTCTGAATTGTTCAATGTTAGTGGTTGTTATATTCTCAGCAAATTCATGTGAACAAATCACATGTGGATGGCTAGCTTTAGTCCATACGATGTACTTAAACCATTCCTGCACTTCGAAAGGGAATATAGGAGCTTCAGAAAACATATGTGATTTTGATTATTTTAAAAAGGATTACAGGAGTTGTTGATAGCAAAATTTTATGATTTTTATTTTCTGTTAATTTGGTGAAGGGTACAATTGCTTTCTTTTTTTTATTGAGCTTAATTTTTTAAATATTAAAAAGTGATGATGCTGAAGTTTTTCTGGTGATTAAAAATTATACAAATAAAAAGGATTAAAGAAAAAAAATACAGTTTGATGGCTACTAAATGTTAAAATCAATTCTAGGTTATTGTTTCTGGTTTTTTAGTTTTATTTATGTATTTTTGATTGGAAATAAATAAACCAAAACTTAAAAAAAATTAACAAAAAACAGACAGACAAAGAGAGAGAGAGAGAGAGAGAGAGTAAATTGTTCTATACAAATTGGAAACAGGAACAAATAGTTTTAAATTAATTTTTATACAAACATTGATTACAAAAAAAAAAAAAAAAAAAAAAAACAGAGACAAGGTAAAGGAACAACAATGATGAGGGGAAAAATGGAAAAATGATTGAATGCGTTTTCCAAATAAATAAAAAAAACTCCAAACTTTTAGGAAAATCCACATTTGCCACATAACAAGTAAATTTTCATATAAAACTAATACTAGATATTCATTTTTGTTGTTGTTATTTTGTTTTGTTTTTATAAATTAAAAAAATATATATTAAAATTCGCAAAAAATCACGCTCATACATCATCAGCAGTCACAAAAACAACGGCAGCAACTTCCGGCTTTAAAGTTTTATATTTTTTTGTGTGTTTGATTTTTAAAAATATTTAAAGTTTTTAATATATATATAGAAAGATTTTTGGTATTTAAGAAGATTAAATATAAAAAAAAGAAAAATTGTTATGTTTTTTACAATATACAACACGCTTAGGGTAAAAACTAAAAATTTATAGGTTAGAAAAATTCAGAGAACAAATCGTCAGCACTCGTTTTCAAGGAGCTGGTAAGGAAATTCGAATATCGAATGCTGTGACTTGGACTCTGATTGGTTTGGTTTAAATATTTTATTTTTGATTTTGTTTTTAAGCGTTCCAACTAAAAAAAAAAAGAATTTTTTTTTTGGAAATTAAAAATATTTAAGACAATACATACACAGTTTCAGATACATATTTATGTAGGTATAGATTTTATATATATTTTAATTTTATTTATTAAATATGTAAATATAATACGAGGGGCGCTCACCAAGTCCTTTAAACTATTTTAATAAAAAAAACTTAAAAAACATTTAAAAAAAATTACAAACCAAAAAAAGAAAAAAAAAAAGAAAAATTTAAGTGAAATTTTGTTTTTTTGTTTTTTGAAACACAGCGTTTGTTCTCTTTTTTTTACTGTATATACATTCTCTGCTAAAAAGGATGCTGCTCAAGTCATAAAATTTATTTGAAAAAAATAATAAATATAATTAAAATAAATTAGGTTACAAAAAAATTTACGCACGAAGACCACATTTAATTTTTAATTATTGTTTTAGGAGCAGACAATATTTCCACTACATTCCAGTTTTTTAGATTTTTTTTTATTTATTTAAATTATTAAAACATTTTCCACACAAGAGCCACAAGTACAGAAATAAATGCTTAAAGAGAAAAACTAATGAATGGCAGCAATGCAATTAAATTAAATTAAAAAAAAAATCATTGTTTTTTAATTCAATAAAAAAAAAATAAACATAACAAGACAGTGCTTGACCAGTGCTGGAAATTTAATTATATCTTTATTAATTTGTTAAATAATTAATAAAAAAAATCATAAGATGAATTTAATTTAAACTTAAAAGACAATTTTTCCTTTTCATTTCTTGAAAAAACGACTTATGTCTTACTAAGCCTTAAATGACGTTAAAGTTTTTCTATAAAATTTATTTTGATTCTAGCAAACGGTTGTTGTTTTGTTTGACATCTCGTTAATTGTGAAATATATCGCCACCACGATTCGCAACTGCTAAGATTTTACATCAAATTTTACTTAAGTCGACTTAAGCAATTGTTCTTTATTATCACAGATCTAAAATTAGAACCGTTTGCTCGATTTTTGTATTCACTATTAAATTATAAAAAACAAAATTATTCATTCAAGATTGACGTCAAAAAAGAATACGGGAGTTTTATTATTTGTACCATTCGTACTTTTTCGAAAAAAAATACCAACATGTGGAATGTGCTGTACTTAAGCCATAGTTATATTTTGATGAGACATACAAGCATTTTTGAAAGCATGTGAAATATAGGTCTAATTATTCATTCAGTTGCGCGGTTGTATAAATCATATTTTGTGCGCAAGCAACATTTACAATTATTTGTGGTATTCTTTCGCAGTTGCTGTACCATATGACTGATTCCTCAATAATTTTCTCACTGAAACCAAAGGGAAGGATGAAAAATGTAAATGTATTTCAGCTTAATTTGTTTTAACGAAATATTAATCATATTAAATTATTTGGAATAATAAAGTCTAACAAAATTTAATCTTTATCTGTGCTTATTTCCAAATTATGTTGGTGGGTAAAATGCATTATTTTCCATGATATTCTCATGGAAAATTCTTAAATTCTAAATTCTATCTCCAAAGGCTGACACCATAAGACAATTCATTCATAATAGACAGCTTTTCTATTCATAATTAAATAACATAATAAAGGAATGCGGCAGTGTCTGAAAACATGTGAGATAAGACGCCTTCCTAAACTTTTAATACTTCATAAATGCAACTGTGCAACTTTTGATAAAGTATAACATTCCTAAAGTTATATTTTTAGCAATGAAATTGTAAATAAGCGCCACTAATGTATTTGATTTTCAGTACAGCAAAGTAATTACTGCTTTTCTAAGCACTATTTTGACACTTTGCATACAGACCTTTAGTTACGCAGCCATACTTTGTATTGAAATAGCCGTATAAAGAAGTTTTTAAAAATATTTGGTTTCTTGTTTAGTCAATACGCGAGTTTTAAAAATATGTGGGATCGTCAAATCACTATAGCGTTCGCAAAAGAAATACTGGAGTTTCTAAACCCATGTATGATTTTTTTTAGTTGAATAGCCATACATATCGAAAAGGAATACGGATGTTTAATAAAACAGCCATTTTTTTCAAAAAGAATTTACGGAAGCTTGTTTATAATGGTGAATTAGAACAAGACTTCGTAAAGGAATATGGCAGCATCTAAAAGCATGTAGTCTATTTTTTATTTAAACTATCCGTACATTTCGAAAAGAAATACGGAAGTTTCTGGAAACATATGGGATACAAGTGTCGAATACTGCGTAACGGAATAAGGGAGTTTTTAAAAACATGTGTGATTTTGATTTGTCATTTAGTCAAATTGCTATAAAAAGAATATGAAAGTTTCTGCTAACATGTGAAATATGGTGTGTTAGAATTGCAAAAGGAATACGAGAGATTCTAAAAGCAGGATTTTGTTTAGTCATTTCATAAAATCGCTATAGAAAAAATACAAAAGCTCCTGGAAACCTGTGGAATACGGTGAATTCAAACAGCAGTATACTTCGTAAAGGAATACAAGAGGTTTTGAAAGCTTGTGGTCTATTATTTAAATATTTAAGCCATTCGTACATTTCGAAAAGAAATACGGAAGTTTCTGTAAGCATATGGGATACAAGTGTCGAATATTGCGTAACGGAATAAGGGAGTTTTTAAAAACATTGCTATAAAAGGAATTTGAGAATTTCTGCTAACATGTGGAATATGGTGTGTCAAAATTTCCGTATATTCCGAAAACTAATACGAGAGATTTTAAAAGAATTTAGGATGTTGTTTAGTCAAGTCGCCATACTAGAGTTTCTGGAAACCAGTGGAATGGGGTGAATGTAGACAACAGTCGACAACATGTCGACAAGGAATACGGGATCTTCTGCAAAACTTGTATGATTACAGTGTATCTGAATGTTTTGTTTTGTTTATTTATTCTTTATTTGCTTGAATTCTTGTCAAAGTAATTTGCCACCTGCAATTCAAAGTCTACCAACTTCTAAAATATTTTGCTAATTTCCCTTCCTCTTTTGCTCAACTTTGTTTGCATTCAAAAGTAGTTTATTGGCATAAGTCAAAGTAATAACAACACAAGTGCCAATTTTCTAAATAAATGAGTAGTTACTCTCAACAGCTTTAAAATAAGAAGTAGCACTCAACACACAAACAAAAATTCATTTCAATAATTTTCAATAAAAGGATAAAGAAATTAAAAAAAAAAATAAACACAAGTTTTCAGTGATGTGTTTTAACAAGTGCTTGATTTGTTAACATACAACAGAATAATTTTCATTTCATTTTAACTTTTCCATTAATATTTTTGTTTTGATTACGATTTTAATTAAAGTGCAGCAATCGAATTTGATTGAGTTGATTTTTGAGTTCATTACAAAAAAAACAGGTGCTTTTTGGTGGTGAATGCATAAAATAAATTGAATTATTAATTTGTAATTAAAAAAAAAAAAAAAAATAAACAGAACACGCACACACACACTCACAATACAACACACACAGAGTTAAATATATAAATTAAAAAAAAAAACTTTACATATCAAAATAAATTAAAACGAAAAAATATATTTTGATTAAAATTGGTAAAAAATAAAATGTAACGCAAACGAAAAATTTGCTGCCATTCCCTTTTTTTAGGTTAAACAAGAAGATAACAAACACAAACAAAACCGTTACAATTTGAAAATGTTAAATTAAAAAGTTTTGTTTTTTTTTTACTGCAACAATCTAAAAACTCATTTCAAATAATTAAGGAAGAGGAGGAAGTTTAAATAAAAACACACAAACATACGCACTTAAACGTTGATTGATTTTTTTCTCTTTTTTGTATCTTTTATTATTATTATTATTTATAAAGAGTTTGTTTTTTGTTAAATTTTTTTTTGTTCAATCATAGATGTTTTGGTATCTTTTTTTTAATATTTGTTGTTGTTTTGTTTTGTAATTTAATAATAATATAACATTAAATATTCCTTTTTTCTAGAATTTTCTTTAATATAAATATAATTCCTTTCGTTTTTTTCTTTTTTGGTAAATGTTTTCTTCTTTTGTTCATTTAGTGTTAATTAAATAAGTTTTTAAAGGTTTTGTGGGTTAATGTTTTAATACTAAAAAAAACATAAGCTTAAATTAAAAATTAAATAAAATTGAAAGTATTTACAAAATTAAAGTTTGTTTTACGTGTTAAGGTTTGCTGGGTTACTAAATCTTAAAAAAAAACAGAATTAAAAATAATATGTTACGTTATAAAAATATAAATGAAATATTAAATAGAAAGAACTGATACGTTACGTTATAAAAGTAAGAAAACCTCACGCTATAAAAACCGTAACGTTATTAATATCGTAAAACCAAAAAATTATATGTTACGTTACATTATAAAACTTAAAATAAACAAACGATATGTTATATTATAAATTAAATATTCGTGGACGCAAACAAAAATATAATACATTACGTTACGTAATACAAAAAATATAAGTTACGTTATTAGTTGTTGTTTACAAAAACAAAAAAATGATACGTTAGCTTAAGTTAAAGAAAAATGATATGTTACGTTAAAAAATAATACGTTGTTTTATAGATTTTTTTTGGAAGAGTTGGCCATTGTGAACGTTTATATTTAGAAAATTTGCTCGAGGCTTTGCAAATTAAGTTTCAGCTTCAACCAGTTATTTGCGGCTGAGAATTAAAGTGAAAACTAAAAGAACAAAATATTTAAAAAGAAACCAAACAGAAAATTTTTTCATTGAAGAACAAGGACTTAAAAGATTTTTTGTATTTACAACTAAAAATTAAATACAGACTATATAGTACTAATACACTTCCTACCTTCTTTTATTTAATAAAACAGGCATATTTAAATTTCTTTGAGCAAAATTTTAATCAAAAGCTTAAAAAAATGTATATGAGGTTTTTAGAAAAAATTAAGGTACTAATTTATACTTGAACAGTAAGATTTCTTTTGTAATATGCGAGGTAAGCTCCTGCAAACACTGCAAAACGAGTGTAAAATGCTGTGTATTGTTCAACTCAATAAAAAAATTTATTTTATTTTTCAATTCGTTTCTATCGAAGCTTTATTCAATACGTAAGCAATTTCAATCGTGAATGATAGAATGAAGTCCGTTTTGGACCAAGAAATTTATTAATTAAAATAGTTGTGTAGCATCAAATATTTTAAGGAAATTAACTATTTCGATCACGTCGTGCAGAATTAGTCTTCTCAATTCTGTGTAATGAAATTTATTATTTAAGACAGCCTTTGCGGTAGGCTGCAGTTTTTACTACTAAGTTTTACAGCTTGATATGTTTTAAAGCAATTAACAATTTCGAGGACGATTGATAGAATAATTTCTGTGTAATGAAATTTATTATTTTAAAACAGCCTTGGGGTAGGCTACAATTTTTATTACTGTGTTATAAAGCTTGAAATGTTTTAAGGCAGTTAAGGACTTTTAGGACGGTTGACAGAATAGTTTCTGTGTAATGAAATTTATTATTTTAAAACAGCCTTAGGATAGACTACACTTTTTACTATTGTGTTGTGCAGCCTAAAATGTTTTAATGCAATTAAGGATTTTGAGGACGATTGATAGAATGGTTTCTCGGTCATGGAATTTATTATTTAAGAGAGCCTTGGGGTAGGCTACAGTTGTTACTACTAAGTTGTACAGCTTGAAATGTTTTAAATAATTTTATATAAAAAAGCTTTTAATTATTCTTAAATAAAACTAGTGAAACTAATTGCTTAAATTCAGTTTTAAATAAATTGTATTTTTCCCCAAAATATGTTTCTCGTAAATATTTGATATAAACGTTAATTTCCCCTTTAATGGTCCAACTCATTTTGTAAAACACTACGGAAATGAACAAATTTTTGTAGAAGAAACAAAATTTCCCAACTTTTTTTTTTAAAAAAATTTATAAACCAAATTTAATTGCAATTTTAAAAACACTTGCAAAAAAATAATAAAATATTTAACAGTGTGTGTGTGTTTGCAGTTTTGTGGGTGAGAGTGTTGTTTAGAGGTTTAAGGATTCAAATAATTTTTTTAGGTTATTTATTTCGTTCAATATATATTTTTTTGGCTTCATAAACAAATAAATTTTAATTAAATTTTACTTTAAACCTAAATGCATTTCATTAACAAATTCCATATGCAAATACTTAGTTTCTTTTGTTTTTTTTAGGTTATTAAAACAAACACAAAAATAAAAACAGAAAAAGAGTATAAATATAAAATACTAAAATGTTTAAATAAATTAAATTAGAAAATGAAATAAATAAAATGTGTAAACGTCATCATTATTATTATTAATATACATACTCGTACATACATACATTGAAATTTAAATAAATGAGTTTTTAATATTATTGTTCATTATTTCCATCATTTCATTTATTTATTTTATTTTTTTTTTGCTTCGCAGAATTTATGCTCGATTTTTTTTCTTTTTTTTTAGTTCAGGTTAAAATGTAATTAAGAGAAAATTAAAATTAATTAAATAAATAGTTTTACACAAAACGATATTTAGTTTTAAATACACACATACAGTAATTAGGATAAAAAAAATCATATAAAACGGCCAACTTAAAATAAAAACCAAAAACATCAAATCAAATAAATTTTTTTCTTAAAAAAAAAAAAAATTAAACATAAAAAAATTGTTAAATTCGTACGCATTTTGCATTTTATTAAATAAACAAACAACATCAGTGTTTTAAATGATTAAATTAACGTAAATTTAAAACAAAAAAATATATAAAAAATGTGCTTTAAATTTTGATATGAAAAGTTAGAAAAGTGATTAAAAAAAAAAAAAAAATAAAAAGAAAAAATTATTTAGGGTAATAAAAATCTGAAAATCTTTTTAAAACACAATCAGCCTAATTATAAATACAAAAATTCAAGTAAGTTCTTGGAATTTTATTTTTTGCTTTAGGAACTCTATTTTTTAATTTGCCTGTTTTAGTGTAAACAAATTCATATAAAGCACGATTAGCTGAGCTCAAACTGGGAGGTCTCGTTCAAACAAAAAAGTGGTGACACTGCACCAGGTATTACTTGAACTTTCAAAGGCCCATTTAACAGAAAAAAATTCCTACGATTTTGCAAACGCAAACTTATGCTATTTTTATATGTTTGAGGAGGAGAACTAGAGGGAAGATTATATAAATTGATGTCAGACTGTCGGTTTGTACTGCTGGTTTTGCGCTAAGGCATTGTAATACATAGTTTGTCAGCCCTGAACGAAGTTGGTATTCATATCATTCTCATCTTGTATTTTGTGCTTGAACATAACAGCCATACCGGCAACTAGCGGGCAGAGTGCTTGACCAACAGAGGGGCTCATCGTACGTTCATAGCATCTCTCCGGTATACATTAAAACGAAAACTGGTTACTGGGGCGCATCACAATGCCGGGAATCACTGACTGGACTCAAACCAGTTACAACCCAAAAGGTACTGTTAGTCAATAAGAATGATCTCAGACTCCTAATGCCATGTTTTATCACACATTTTGATCTTAGATAATACAAAATAGGATATATGAGTACAAAATTCTGCCAATGAGGTATTTTGCAGGACAAAACCTCACAACATGTACACTTTGTCTTGTAGCTGCTGTTTAAAGCTTTTTTGTGTTTATTTTTTAAGAAAACATGTTTTTCTTTTACCAACAATTACCTAAAAATATTAATTTTTGCTTTAAAACAAAACTCAGCTTTAAGGCTTAAAGTGAACGAAACAATGAAAAATAAAACATTTAAAATGTAAAATGTTTGCTTGTGGCTTTTTTATTTTTGCATGAGAATAAGCAAAAAAAGAAAACCGGAAGTTATACATTTAAATACAACATGTCAGTGATTATAAATTAAACAAAATGAAAATAAAAAAAAAATATTAAATTAAAAAAATAAAAGAACTACATACATACACAGACAATGTATTTCAAACCGGAAATGCATACAAATTACATTTTACAATAAATGTTTGTTGGTTTCGCTTACTTACTTCACTGTGTAATAACAAAAAAAAAAAAAAAAAAAAAACAACAAAAAATTGTTTCATCTCTTGTTAAAGGGTATGTATGTTAACACCAACATATACACACACACAGATGAGTATAAGCACAAAAAAATTCATGCAAACTGCTTTGGGTGTGTGTGCTTTTCTCTTTACTAGCAGAATAAATCTTTGGGTTGTTTACTTTTAAAAATGGAGTTGTTGCATACCACCTCCACTAACACTTGTGGAGAGTAGGGAGAAAGTTTTGTAAAAAAACAGCTTAAACAAAAGTAATATTTGAGAGAGGGAGAAAGAGAGCATACTTAATAAGCGAGAAAACAGTTATAATTCTAAAACTACTTATTTGTTTAGGTGTGCATGTATGGGTGAGTGTAAGTGCGTGTAAGAAAGAATTTATGAGCGGTTTTTTTGTTAAGTTAATTACATGTTGTTGGGTTTTTGAGGGTGTTGAGTGTTATTATTGCTTTTTAATTTGAAGTACTAGTTGTGTAGTTGTTGCTACTCTTTTTTGTTTACAACGCAAGGCAGGAATGGAAAATCTCACTAAGAAAAAAAATCGAAAGAAATTTTTTATGGTCAACGAACACTCTGAAAGCATTTTGTTTATGAAATAGTTTATTAAATCAATGCTGTCTTCAGTCTAAAGCAACTTTGTCATTGGTTGCAAAATAATGAATTATTCTTGCAAAGCACTCCAATTGTCTAAAAAATCTGTACGTGTTTTTCGTTGAGTAGTCGTTTTCTCAATCACTCGAGCAAGACAATAAATTAAATAATAAGAATTATATGTTGGTCGACTACAGAAGAATATTTTAGCTTATCTAGCTGATTGCAGGTTCAGTTACTCTCCAAATGTTAACAAAACCTTAGGAATTTATTTGGAAGTTTAAGATTCAGCATCTTATAGCTACTGAAGAGATCATTTACAGATTCAAAAATTTTTTATGGTTTATTTTGCGTGGGGAAATGGGTGAAATTAAAAGACCTTTTCTTTTAATTTCATCTAATTAGAAAAAATTTTCTTACTCCCACTTGAAATAAAAAAAATAGAGAAGATTATACATTTTTTGATTTAAAAATGGTATTAGCAAGGAAGTTTATTTTCTTCCCCAAAATTTTCCCACAATTACAAGCCATTGTAAAACTCAAACCCGATTTACTACTTCATCTCAGATTGATTAAATATTTAGTTTAATTAAATATATAATTAAATGAATTAAATAATATACATATTTTCAGTTGAACTGAAAACTTGTTAGCTTGATTAAGCATTTAATTGAATCAATTAAATTTTATGTAAATTAAAATCACATATTTAATAGAATTGTTATATTAATTAATATTAAAAAAAATAAATTAATATTAATTAATTTTAATAATTTAATTTATTTAAAAAGTCTAATTACTTTATTTAATTTAATTAATATAATTAATTTTAATAATTTAATTACTTTATTTAATTTAATTAATATAATTAATTTATTTGATTAAATATTTAATTGAATCAATTAAATTTTTTATTCAATTAAATTAATTAATAATCAATTAATTAAATTAATTAATCTAATTAATAATTTTTAATAACTAATTGTTTAAATTAATAAAGCAATTTAAATTAATTATATTACTTAAATTCAATATGTTAGCTAAAATAATTAATTATATTAATTAATTAAATTAAATGTATTAAATATTTAATTAAATCAATTATATTTTATAATAAGTAAATTATAATCAAGTGTTTAGTTATATTAAATTAATTATATATATTAATTTAATTAATTAAGTTAACTAAATTTTTAGGTAAATTGAAACATTGTCAGGTTGATTACATAGTTAATTGAATCATTAAAATGTTTAATCAATATATAACCCGAATATTTTTCAGGAATTTTCTTTTTCAAGGAAAATTTTTTTTTGGGGAAAAGCTTCCCTAAATCAGAGAATTTTGCATGTTAAATAAGAGAAAACATTTTATTTACAAGATGAGAAAGAGGTAAATTGAAAAAATCTGCTAGAGAATACGAGCCATCCCAGTTTCGTTAACTGTATGAAGAAAATAGGCTTGCCATCAAATGACTACTTTAAATGTTATCAAGAAGATGAGTAGGAGGAAATTGTGGAAAACTTTCTCTGGTTTTGGTCGGTATTAGCGTGAGCTTTAGTTTAGGGAAAATTAACTGTTAGGATTCGCTGTATTGAAGACTTCTGACTTCGTTAGACGTAGCAATTGATGTAGGTAGCGGACCCACCCTTTTCTTTTTGTTTTACTATTTCTCTACACATCTTTGTACCTTACCTGCTATTTATTTGATATTTTTCTATCGCTATCCTTCTTCATTCTCCCTCTGATTTAGGTATCTCTGTTTTTCTAACTTAATCTAGGCTGTTAATAATTACTTAAGTTGAATTAGTTGACTTCTTAAAAAAGTGATTGTATTAAAAAGAAAATCTCAGTTAGTGAATTTGAATTTTATATTTTAAATTTAGTTTTATCTAAATGCAATTTTTTTTTTAATTTTATTGGATTTTATTGCTTTTTTTTATTAAAATTATTGACAAATATTAAAAAAATTTCCAACCCTGACAGCAACTGCCAGCAGTGTTTTGTTTATATAGAATTTATCCTCTTAATTCTCTCAATCCTCATCAATTTAATGTAAATATTTAAAAGATATTAGTAAGTACTACTGGCATTTATTAAAGGGTAGAGCAAAACAACTTAAGTTTCAGTTTTCTTAGTGTGGATTTCTGACATTTCTAAATTAGACATCAATTTTTTTATTTATTTCAAGCTTAAGCTGGATTTGATTTTCTGTTAATTTTAAATGTTATGGGTTGAATCCAAACTTGTTTTATTATTTTTAGCTTTTGTATTTGCATATTTAATTCTGTTATCAAACATAATGAGTGGGTGCTTAATTAAATAAGTCATTTTCAAATAACAGATAAAAATTAATCGCTGTTGTTTAAAAAATTTTATTTCAATTTACATTTCAATTAAGCTGACCTTCATTTTCTATAAAGCAAACTGGGGCTATTAAGAGTAAAAGGTAGATAGTTGGACATTATTGTGAAAACAAAATTGCTTAGATTTGTGGAAATACCACAGTATTGAGCTTTTGTATTTAAACTTTCGTTGTCCTACATTTAAACTCTCACAAAAGACATTTGTCTCGAATGATGAATACCTCTATTACGATGTTATAGTTTCCTTAACAAACTTAAAAAAAAAAAATAATAAAAATTTTTTATTAAATTTACTGTGACTGGTATTTGCATATTAAATTAATTTAAAAAATATTTTTAAAATAAAAAAAAACTCATTTTATAATCAAGCTGACTGAAAAAAATTATACAAAAAAAAACACTAAAAAAACTGAAAAAAAGGTAATGAAATCACACTTAAAGAAATCATATGAATTAAAAGCAGCAACTAAATTTCTTTAATGCAAAATTACGTACATTTTGTTTTTCTTAGAAAACTTACTTTAAATAAAACTATGAATTTTAATACTTTAAATAACAAACTAATATATGAAAGTAGTATTTAAAAATATATATTTTTTTGTAAATAAATAGTACAACACACTGCTTCAAACATGCCATACAGTATTCACGTTACGCCCCTCATATAACACAAGTCCACAATATTAGAAATTAAATAAATAAAAAAAAAAAACAAAAAGTTAAAAATATTTGTATAAACAGAGAATGTTTTTGTTAAATAGAGTATTAAATTTGAAATATGTAGATGATGACTTTCATTTCAATGCATAACAAATGCTTTTATACAAGTTTTTTTTTGTTTTTGGTTTTTTTTAAATAAATATTATTTTAAATGAAAACAAAAAACTAAAAAAGAAACAAGAAAAGTAAAAAAAAAAAAAAAATTTAAACGAGGTTTGCATGATAAGTACTTGGCTCAAGTATAAATAGAAAATTACATTTCGTGGTCTTAAAAAAATTAATGTTAAGCGACTGTACTCAACTTCTCTTTCCAACTTTAATTCATACTGCTAACAGGATTACAACCAAGGACTCTGGACTTAAGAAGCATTAATTCGTCACGCAACTATTTCAATCACAGCTATCTGTTAAATATGAATAATTAAGTTTTTGTTTTATTCTTTAATTTTTGTAAACACTAGTGCTCTTATCCAACAAAAGTTGACATAGACTTTGAAGTAAAATTTATTAAAAAATTATATGAAAAATTTCGATAACGTTGATTTGAAAGTCTGTGTTAATTTTTTTTTTTGGATAAGGGGGTAAGAGTGTGTAATGTGTGTGCACATCATTGCAAAGTACACATGGATCAAATAAATGACAACATAAAAAAAAATTAAAAAAGTATTAGTAAAAGAAATGAGTTTCTATCACACATTTCTGATACATCTCTCCGTAAACTTTAAATTACTTTGGTTTTTTTTTTTCAAATGAAAGCGAAATTCAACACGATTAACGTATTTTAATAATTTTATTGGCCCATAATTGTAGTCACAGTAAAGTTTGCTTTTACTAAAAGCTTACTTTAGCACGAAAGAATTTAAAGACTTCTTAGGGTGCCCCCATAGCGAAGCTATCAAATTGGGGGTAGTAAATTCGATTTCAACCATGATCCTGGTGTTTTCCGCAGACAAGCAAGAATCTTCGCGGATTTGTGTTGTTTAGAAAGAAAAATATTTAGTACTTGAGTAAAAGTTAGCATATTTGTTTCCAATTTAATTTTCAAAAGCTTGTAAAAAGTGTATGGAGAAATTAACATAAAATACAAAAAAAAAAAATTGATGGTACATTTAAAAAAGTAGCTCGAAAAATATGCGTAAGCTTTTACATGACACCCTCATTAACATAAAAAATAATAAAAAATTTTTTTTTTTTAAACAGAAATCATTATTTACAACACATACATACATACAAATTTACCTACACAAACAAACAAATTTTATTAGTTAGTCTGAAAGTCTTGGCAGGTTCAAAGCTTAATGGAAGTACATGACATTTTTTATTTTGCTATAATATATTTTTTACTTGAAACTTTGTACACAACCCTCGTATAATATACTTATGTATATGTACACTGTAGGATTAATTAAATCAAAAATTAAATAGAAGAGCAAAAAATAGAAAGAATCTGTATTAAATAATTTTTATACTGGCCTCGATATTTGAAAAATTAAATAAAAATAAAATTTTATTGTAAAATATATATTTACAATAGAATAGAAATTGTTTAATTGATTTTTATCCTTAAATTAAATTTAGAAAAATCTTAAAAAAAAAAAATAATTAGATTAAAATAATTTTTTTTTTTTTCAAATAAAACGGCTGTTATTTTTTAAAGTGCTATAAGTCTTAAAAAAATTAGTAGGCTTAATTTTAGTAAGAAAGAGTGTATATATTACTAAAATTGCAGCTAATCTTTTTTTAAGTGAAATTTAACACTTTTTATATATTAGAGGACCCAAGAGAGCCCAGGTTTTGTTTTTATTATTTGTGAGCCCTGTGTAACCTATACCACTTTCAAAAATAACAGCTCACACTCTTTAAAATTATAAAAAATTAATTAACATTCGAAGACATATCCATGTACATTATCAAAAAAAAAATGTACTGACCAAGTACTAATCATACAACCCTCGTAATTACACATTTGTCAAATGGAACTGTAAAAGTAAAAATTATTTCGAAAATGAATATATTATTTTCAATTGTGTTGTATAATTAAAGAAAACTAGCCAAAATGGTTATCAAACAACCCTCGTGCTTAAATTTTTTTTTTAAATAACATTTAAAAAATGAAATAAAATTAAAAACCAGTAATTTATTCATGTAAAAAAAAAATAACCAAATACTTATCAAACGACCCTCGCACATGGAATTTTTTTGTAAATAAAAAAGAGTTTTTAAACTTAAAACAAAAGAAACAAAAAAATTAAAAATAAAAATATATAAGCTTAATTTTAGGCTGCTTTAGGACTCATAATATAAAGTATATTTTCAGGAGTTGTTAAATAAAACCTAAACAAGCAAATCAGTACAGAAGGACCATTATTTTAAATGAAAAACAAAATACGAAATAAATGTTTTAAAGATATATTTTTTTAACTATCAATCATTTCATTGTACAAACGCCTACTAAATATTATTATTTTGTATTTATAAAACACTTACATAACCATTACCTTTTTTTTCATTTTGTAAGAAAAAAATATATATGAAAATAATTATTCAAAAGATATTTAAATGATTTTCTGTAGTAAAAATTATAATTTATAAATATGTTACACAACACATCTAACAATCGCTTTTTTTTGTTTGTTTGTAAATAATATTTTATTTATAAGTAGATATGTATTATGGTAATTGTTGTTTTATTAATTTTTTTTTAGGTAGAGGAGGGTTTGTTTTTATATATACCAGGGAAATTTTATTTTTTATTTATTTAAAAAAAAAATTTAAGAAAAAAAGTCTTTTTTTGATGGATTAAAAAAAAACAAGATCATTCAGAAAAAAATTCATGGATTTCAAACAATTTAATTTCATAACTTGGTTTAACGTTCATTTTTTTTTGTAATAAATTTGTTAAATTTTCAAGACAACAAAACCATTAAAAAAACGTACACTGAAAAAACAGGGCTTCGGAAAAAATCCTAAAATCAAATAAAAAACAGGAAAAAAAAACTTCTCGTATCGAAAATGCACAAAATGCGTGAAAATTTAACAATTTCTTGAAATTACAAAATATATAAATTAAAAAGTCAACAAAAAAACAAAAAATAAAATTATATATAAAATTTGGTTTAATAAATTAAAATCAAAAATAAATTAAATTAAATTTATAAAGATTATTTTTTGGTAAAGTAAAAAAACTATTAATTTTACTCTAAAAAGTCTTAAAGCGTTTTAAAAAAAAACTACAAACGCTTGTCTTGGCTAAACTAGTCATTATAAGTAAACCAACGGTTTTTGTCGTTTAGTTATTTGAGTGAGTATTTTTGGTCTTTCAGTTGTTTAATTAAAGTCCTGTTAACTTTAAATAAAAAAAATTCAAATAAATTATATATTAATATAAAATACTTAAACACACTTAATAGAAATTCCTTCTTTTGATTTTGCATCAATAATTAGTTAGTTATTTGGTCTCAAATTAATTTGTTTTGTCCTGTTTAAACGTTAGCTTTTGCTTGCTTTTTTTGGTCTGGGAGTCCTGTAAAAAGTGTGATACTTAAAAATAAAAGAGTTGTTAGTACAGTTTTAAACAATAGCAACATACATATAAGGGCAGTTTTTGTTTTTGTACAATAAATAGCAGCATAAAATTTTCTTTCTTAATTAAAGAAACTTTTTTTTTTCTTGGCTAAAAGTTAAAATCAATTTATAAAAAAAAAGAATTTTTGTTTATTTTAAAATTATTTAATATTTTTTAATACTTCTCAAAAGCTTTTATTCTAGACATTCTGAAAGCTTTTCTTACTGTAAAAAAACTGCCAAGTTAAAAAAATGCTTTTGATTAACTCAATATATCACAACATAATCGTATATGATCTCAAGAAATTAGGCTTTTAATAAAAGCTTTCAGACTTAAAGTCAGTTTTAAAAATATGTCAACTTTAATGCAAGTATTACTTATTTTGAATGTCTAGCCCATTATAAAAACCTTAATCAAAAGCTTTACAAATATTTTATTAACAAAAGCAAATATTAAAGATTTACCCTCTTATCCAAAAAAGAAATAGATTTTAGAGTCAACGTTATCGAAATTTTTCATATAATTTTTTCTTAAAATTTTTTTTAGAAAAAAAAGTTTTAAAAAAACTATGTGAAATCACTGTGATTCTAAAACACGAACGATTTTAAAATCACATTAGTGATTTTTTTGGTATTCTGGAAATCACAAGATTTTAGCTTTTAAGTAGTGATTTTTACTGTTCTCAATCACGAGCTTAAAGCTCTTTTCTTTTGTTTACAATAAAATTTGCTCAGAAAAAGAAGAGCAAGAACTATAAACAAAAGCAAAAAAAATCTTCACACAAAATAAAGCGTATTTTAAAATAAATAAATTCCGTTGTTTAAAATAATTAATTTTTTGCCAAAACCTAATAAAACACAATTCAAATTAAGTATATTTAATCATTTTGTTAAGGAATTCAAAGCGAAATTAATTTTAAATAAAAAAAAAATATTTTCGAAATTTTCCAGAACTGCTGATTGCTTTTAATGATTATAATAAATATTTAATCATGTTTTCGCCTTTAAAGCCATCATTTATATTTAACTAACAGTTTATTTATATGTTTTTCTTTTTGAAAGAAACCATAATTTAATTTTTAAATATAAATTGAAACCAAACAACTAGAACTCCACTATTTATTTAAATCGAGCTCTCATTTATACAGCCCAACAATAATGCCTGCTGGTTTGTTTTAATTATAAAGAATACTATTTTTAAAAATTTTATTGATATTGAAAAATATATTTTACAGGAGGGTAAATATGCAAATAATTAATGGAAATCATTTGTATACACAAAATTTACAAATGGAACATTATTGCAAAATTATAAGCCAGAGTCAAAAATGAAATACGAGCACATTAATGAGTTAAATTTATATTTATTAAATAAAAAAAAATAATAAATTTTTAGAGAAATACAGTGAATGTTGCGGCTGGGGCTGGGGTGATTTTTTAACTATAAATATTTAACAAAAGTGTATGTTAAGAAATTATTGCCTACATTTGAGTGTCATTTTAATGTAAATACTGAAGCATATGATAAGGCTTGATTAATGATTAAACAAATTGAAAAATAACAAGTCAACATGTAGGCATTTACACATAAATAAACACTAAAAGCTTTGTTAACAAAAAAAAAAAAAAAAAAAAAAAAACTTAAATTTACAATATTTATTTTGTATGCTTTAAATTTTGTGAATTTAAAAACGAAAACAAGTACTCGTAAGCTGTAATTTCCAGTAAAACTGCTTTAAGCGTTAGTTTAAAGTTCAAGAATTCAGGGATTTTTTAATTTAAATCAGATTTTTTGTCATAAAACAAAGCTCCTTTTGCCATTAAAGAATTTTATGTTTTTTTGTAGAATTTAAAGACTTTAAAGATTTATTGGTATGTCTGTGGAAATAGATTCAATTTAGCGCCTATTGATAATAGTAAAATATTATCAACAAAAATTTTAATCTCTTTTTAAACACACAAAGCAAACGCACAATATTAACCATCATTATTTGGTAAATTAACGAGTTCGATTGTAAATTAAGTGGAAAAAAGTGAAGGCTAAAAATATAAATAATATAAAACAAATTACTCTCACATACAACGAATTCGAGTTGTATGTGTGCGTGATCAACCAACCATGTAGCATTAAAATAGTATTCCACAAATAAAAGAAATAAAATTGCCAGCCATAAAGTATGCTTTAACTTTTTTTTGCCTTCTCGCATACATTTCGCATTTATTTTATACGAACAAAAGAACCAATGCATGCATAAAAAAATGAATGAATTGAATGAATATTTACTTAAACATAATCATTGATGATTATTCTCGAGCAGCAAACAACAACAGCCACAAGCAAGAAATTTACTTGTATAAGAAATTGGAAACGGGTATGAAAGGAAGTGCAAAGAAACAAAAAAAAAAAAAATAAATAAAACTGCAAATAGTTTAAGGTGAAATGAAACAACAGCAGCAACAAATATAAATAACAAATACCGCAAATGTGATAAACTACCAGCAAGATAATTGCTTGAGTATGCGAGTATTTATGTATTCGTATTTGCGGTGGTGTTTTTTTCTGTATACCCATTTTAATGAATATTTTCGTTAGCATACTTTATGATGAAAACAGTGGAGTTGCCTTAATTTAGTTAAGGCCAATTTTTTTTTATACTAAAAAGGTTTTAGCTGGGTTTTTTCAAAGCTATACCAAACTTTAATAATATTTTTGTTCAAAGTTACTGAATGTCTATTCTGATAACTAAAAAATTTGGTTGTCACAGCTGAATTTAAGGGTTAAATATTTTCTGTGTTCAGAGAGAAAACCACTTTAGTTGTAAACATTTTTAAAAATGTTTTTTTTCTGACTCACCGAATTTCTACTGTCTCAATTAAAAAAACTCAGTTCTCACAATTGAATTTAGTTGAAATTTCGCTTACTACAAGTTATTTTTCAATGTTTACTGAAAAAAAATAAAAAATTTGAGTAGCAGAAATTTAATTTATTTTCATTTAAAACATTTTATTTAGTTGTGATAACCGAATTTTTTTAATTGTAAAGACCAAAATTTAATATTGTGGACCATAGTTTAATTTTTCCTAAAATATTTTTTTTTAAACTTTTTGATTTCTATGATTACAACTAAAAAACCGAAATATTATTTGGTAAAAAACTGGATTCTCATAATCAAAGTTGTTTCTTTTTAGAGCTAACCCGGAATTTATTAAAGTTATCAAAATTTTCTTTATTTCCACACAAAATCCCTGTTATAGTAATCGTAGTTTTTTAATTGTAACGACCGAAATATCATCTCCTAAATTTTTTTTGCTTATTTATTTAAAATTTTTTTTTTCTTGTTTCACATAATTTCTATTGTCACAACTAAATAATTTAAATGTCTTAAGTAAATTTAATGGTTTAAGTTTTGGTTCCTACAACCAAAGTTATTTTTGCGGAGTGTAAACGAAAACAAATTTAGTACAAAATTTAATTTATTTCCATTCAAAAACTTTAGTTGTGATAATCGATTTTTTTTAGTTATAAAAATCAAAATGCAGTTTTTTTGATAATTTTTAAAAAATTTCATTCTCACAATCAAAATTATTTCCACAATGCTTAAAAAGTTTCATAAAAAAAAATTTAAGTATTTATTCTCATGTACATCTGCAAAGCTCTTAAAGTTCTTAAGAAACTTTTGGTTTAAAGCAACTTTCAACTTTTCAATTTTTTTTTAATCTTTTGCTAAGCCACTGTAACAAAGTGCCGTGGTTTTCTTCTTTTTTTTTGTATGGAATTTAAAAAGCTTTATGAGCCACTGCGGCAAATAATCGTGATAAATAAGTTTGCATTTGTATTTGCATGTGGAAAGTATTTTTTTAAGTTTTATACATTTCGAATTTCTTGCTTTCGTGTTTTTTTTTATTCATTTTTTATGGCTTTCCTTTGCAGCGATTGTGTGTGTGTGTATATGCATTAAATTTGTATATCTGCTGCATAAAGATGATGTGTAATCACATATTTTATTATCAACATGCATGCGATATATAGCAGTCCTAAGTATTTCTTGCTGCAGTCGCAAGAATACCAAGTGTAAATACCATATAAAGTATAGAAGACACTCTATGCAATAATTATAACAATTTTCTTTTCAAACTAGTTTTAAGCAGTTGGTTTAATGCAGCAATAGTTATCACTATAACTAAACAGCAGTAGAACTAAATAGTTCTTTCTTAGGGTAGAACAATTTCGTAGATTGTTTGGGATTAAATATCACATTCCAAGTAAAAATAAACCGTTTAGTAATACGAGTATTACCAAATTTCTTTTAAATGAAGAATTAAAAAAAAAATTAAATTGAACGGTTCTTTAAATTTTTTTGCTTAAAAGTTTGTCACACAATTATAATTTTTAATCCAGAAATTTGAATAGATAAACCACAGCTTTCGTTAGCTGGTATAAAGCCATTTCTTCTCGATGATGTTTTCAAATTTTATCTAATTTTATTCTAGCTGTTAAAAAAAAATTAGGGCAAATAACAATTTATTTTATTTTTTAAAAAATTTAAAAATTAATTTAATTTTTAATTTCTTCAATTAGAATGGAACAGCCCATACTTAATAAGATGATTATATAAAATAAATACCTAAAAATGTTTTGGTATATATATAAGTCATTTTTGTGCAGGACTCCTTTAACAACAACATTTTACTTTAAATGGCGCATTTACTTGAAAAAAAGGCAAATTGCATTTACTTTAAGCATTAAAATAAATATTTCTTTAAAAACAAAATAATAATCACAAATAATTTCCCATAAGAAAAGCAATAGCATAACTAACACGCACATTATTTAAGGTCCTTTAACACGAAATGAATTATTTTTCTGTAAATTCTGCAAGTCATGTGTAGTTGCTTATGTTTCTTAAAATTGTTGTTTTACAGACGATTTTTAATTTATGATTTCGTATGCTTTTGCACATTAACGTCTGACGTAAACATTGATATTTGGAAATAAAAAGAAAATTTTTTTGTTGAGTTTTGCTAGCCGCCAAATCATTGCCTTCGATACCGAACGAAAGCAATAGAAAATTTAATTTTTTTTCTATGAAATAATTTGTAAATTTCAGTTGCTCGATATTGAATGCTACAATTGGGTCTTAGGTTTTTTTTTTTGTAATTTTAGTGATTGTAGTTGTAGCGCAAAGTCTAGTTATTATATAAATTAAATTAAATTAAACATTGTTTTGTACCCTTTAGCTTTTGTTTAACCAAGGTGGTGATAGTTTTGAAAGCAAATATTGCTGTAAGTACGTATAGCTATTTTCTTAAGCATCTGCTGCCATATCAAAGCAGGATTTAATAAAACAGTGATGACGCTTAGGAAAGCAGCCTCAACTACTTAGCTCATGCAACCTTTCTCATCGCTGTGTGACATATATTAATATCAATTACTTAACAACAATTTAAATTTCAATATTTTCTTTGAACACTTATAAAATTATATATTTTTTAATAATTGTGCTTAACAATGATAGAGGCATTTTAAACAAACTTTATTAAAGTTTGCACAAAATTATTAACAATTGATTTTAATAAATTTTTTTCTTTGCTGTATAAAATATAAAATTTTTTTAACAAACGTAAACTAACACAGAATCAAAATTCTAATTAAAGTGATAAAATGTTTTAATTGCTTCAATTAAATATTTTAATTGCTTTAATTAATAATTTTATTTGAAAAAATTAAATATTTTATTGGAGTCAATTAAATATTTTAATGAAATCAATTAAATATTTTAATTGATTCATTAAATAATTTAATTAATTCATTTAAATATTTCAACTAAATTAATTAAATATTTTATTGGAGTCAATTACTTGTTTTAATTAATTAAATTAAATATTTTAATTGATTCAAGTAAATATTTTAAATAATTTAATTGAACATTTTATTGGATTCAATAAAATATTTTAGTTAATATCATTAAATATTTAAATCGATTCAATAAAATATTGAAATTCATTAAATAAAATATTTTAATCGATTCAATTATATATTTAAATTCATTAAATAAAATATTTTAATTGATTCTATTTAATATTTTAATTGATTCAATTAAATATATTAATTTATTCAATTAAATATTTATTTTAATTGACTTAATTAAATATTTCAATTGATTAAATTTAATTAATTAATTAAAACATTTTAATTGATTCAATTAAATATATTAATTGTTTCAATTAAATATTTTCGTTGATTTAATTAATTTTAATTGACTCAATTAAATATTCTCGTTGATTCAAATATTTATATTGATTTAATTAAATATTTTAATTAATTAAATTAAATGTTTCAACTGATTTAATTAAGAACTTTAATTGTTGCAGTAATTTGTGGACAAGTGTTTTCTGTTAACAAATACATTCAACAAGAGTAAAATAATTTTTTTATATAAATAATTAATTTTTCATATTTAATAATTAATTTATAAAATATAGTTTATGAAAAATAAATTAATAAATTTCTTAACACTTGAAATAACTTGGCAAAATGTATAAAATTTTAGCTAATTTTTTATTATTTTTTTGGTACCAGCAGTTGTTTAATTTTGTGGTCAACTGTAATTTCTTTACTGTTTTAAAGTTAATTAAACTTTGTCAATGTGAATGTATGTGTGTAATAATTTTAATAATTTGTTTTCTGTTATTGTAGCTATTCATCTGCTGTTTGTTAATTTAGTTTGTGTATTTATAATTTGTATAGTTAAGTAAGTTACCACCTACATTTAGTTTATTTTTTTCTATAGAAGTATTTTTATTTAGTTTTTGTTTTTAACAAATTATTTTTATATTATATTAATTATTAAATTTATAATTGAATCTCATTATTGTCAGAAAATTTCACATATTTTTTTAACTTTAATTTTACCATTATTTTTTGTATTAATAATAATTATCTGTTAAAGGTTTTTTTTTTATTTTTGTTAAGTTTTTTTATTACTAATAATTTGTATAGCTATTTAAATAAATTTTTTTATTTATTAATAAATTTTTTTACAGAATTTTACAATTAAAACGAAATGGTTTTAATTTATGATTTGTGTTGCCGATAATTTAATTTTTTGTTTGTGAGTTTTTACGTTAAGGAAAATTATTCATTTTTAACACCCAGAGTGAGAATAAGAAAGAAGGAGAGAGTAAATGAGAGTGAGAATGTGAATGAGTGAGTTACGGAATAAATATTTTGCTATGAGTGTCCCAGTAAAAATGCACTTTTTCATTTCATGCTGCAATAAATCGACTGTTTTACGTGCTGTATGGCAGGTGACACCGTCTTTCTTGCTGTCCATTAAGGAAACCACAACTTTGTTATCATATTCCTGTCTGGTCTCATATTAAAAAAAGTAAGGCCTGATCTAAATCCGCATCAGACAGTTAGTTGACATAATTTGGCAACCATCCTTAACGTTTTGGGACACAGCTGATTTAAATGAATTATAAGTTCACTTAGAATTCTTGAAAATTTTTACAAGAGTTAAGAAAAATATTCCATAATTCCTAAAGACTTAAATTTAAAACATAAATAGTACAGCTTCGAATAATTCCTTATTTTCAAATGAGAGAAAAAGAAAGCCATAGAATTGCTGAAATTGATAGGAAAAGTAATAGCAAAGCCTTAAAGGCAGGGCATTTACATAAATTAATGAAGCATAAGTAGCAAAACTTTTCTCCAATTCTTGGTTGCACTCATATTTCTTATGCCAGGCTAGGAGCATTGATGTTTGTTTAAACTCATGCCAATCACTATCCAGTTGCTAACACTCATACTCCAAAATAAATTTATCACGTTTCTCTTGATTATAAAGTAACGATTGTGTAACTGGCCCCGTTACAATATTTGCAGAGGAGGACAGGGGAGTACTCAACAATGAAGTGGCATTTTGATTGTTGTATAATTTAGTTAAATTTATTTGTGTGGCCGGACTACTACTGCTGCTGCTGCTGGTAATTGCTGCAGATGCCAAACTGCTATTTATGTGAGCAGTGGGTGGTGGTATAATTAAGGGATTGTTGGTATGTGATGAAGAAGTGGTTGAATTGCTTGAGGAATTGGAAAGTTTCGATGAATGATTGGAAGAGGATGATGATGATTGTAACTTAAAGGGTATGCTGTAGGTATCATTACTCGATGAGACACCATAATAGTTGAGAGCATTCATTTGGGGTTGGATGGGTGAACGTTGTTGTTGCTGCTGCTGCTGCTGCTGGTATTGAGCAAAAGAAGATCTTTTTGAGGGTATTTTTTGAGGATAAGAAGAGCGTGGAGCTGTTACACCAAAATTATCAAAATTTTCTGTGTTGGGAGTGCTGTTGTGTCGATTGTGCGTTGTAGGCAAATAATGTGTGGCACTAGTATTGCTGTTTGCCTTAAACGAATTCTGATTGATGAGTTTGTATTTGTTATTTGACGATTGTGTTGGATGCAGCTGTTGGTGTTGCTGCTGCTGGTGTATTGATGATGTGGATGATGAAGAATTGGACAGGGTGTTATTCTTGGCAAGCGCTTGACTTTGATATGTTTTGTAGAGACTTTGCATCAATTGAGCATTTTCTGCTGCTGTTTTATAGTCTTGCAGGTGTAGCGCAGTTTTCCCATTATAATGCTCTGCCGGATAGTCATATTTCAAGGAAGTGGACATTCTGTTGCTGGACCGCTGTAGCGATGACGAGGAAGACATCGATAGTAATTGTTTTTCATCTTCAGTTTCTGAATTGAAAGGATAAAGTTCGGAGTTAACGTGATGCATAAAGGTGTCATCATAACTCAAATGTCTATCTTCGTATATGTGGTCCTGTTGCTGTAACTGCTCATTCAAGGATTGATAGAAAGCCACCTCCGTTAGATTATCATTTCCAGATCTTTGCACAAGCCAATCGTCATCGGGGGATCTTTCAAAATCTTCTGAGTTGTTGATTAAAATTCGGATGTTATTGCAGGCCAATTCATCCTCCTCATCTTCGGGAAAGTCTTGTTGCTCAAAGTAGTGATTTTCTTTATTATTTTGGCAAATTCTTAATAGTTCTTGCTTGAATAATACTTCGTTTTCTTCCACCTCCAACTCCAACTCCACTTCCTCTTCATCTTCCACTATAGGCTGTTGCTGCGGCTGTTGCTCTTCATTTTTTAGTTCTGGCGCGGATTTCTGCAGTTTCAGCTTAAGATTTTTACTGTCGTACACAAACTCTGACATTTTGGGATGTTCATAGCGTAAATTGTTAAGGGAGCTTAAATCAGTCTTATCAGTTTTCGATTGGCTGCTCAGAACAGTGTCTTCAATGCAATTGGCTGAAAATACTGAGGCGTAATCGGAACTGCTTAGGGAATCCGATTTTGTAAGGGGGGGTATATTTTGTACGTTTTCATAATTATTTTTGGTGAAATTCAATTTCTTGGGGCTGTTGCTGTGATCCCCGGAACCATGAGAGTTATTGCGCTTGTGCCTGTTTGTACTTTCAGTGACCTGATGAAAAGCTCTTCGTAGTTTTTGTCCCTGGGAACGGCCTACTGAATGAGCCGAGTTGGGCTGTTCAAAATTTTGATTCAAATAAGCCTCCAGATAAGTGAGATTTTTCGACAGGTCCAATTCAGATTTGTAGGATTTATAAAGAGTGCCGGGCTTTTGCTTATGATCTTGATGATAGGCGGCCATGCAGCGCGTTTCGTAGTTGCGTATATTGTCACGATCGCTGATGAAGCGAAAACTTTCCACTTTGGACATGGTTTTGAAACTGGAAGTTGTATGATGGCGATTGTTCCCCAAATGGGAACGCTGATTGTTGGCATTGTTAAGCTGTCTGCATTTGTCTTTGAGCTTTTGTAAGCCCTGGCGAGTTTTGGCCTGCAAACGAGCAAAATAAGTGTTTTTGTTGTGGTGCGCGTGTGAGGAATTTATGGAGGAGTTGGTGGCCGACGTCAAAGGTTGTGTGTGATTTGGATAACTTATTTTGAGTCTTTTCAGCTGGGGTCCCGTCAAAGGCACGTGTATATTGGAAGAGGAGGCCGAAGCTGTTTTTGAAAGTTTCCTTAAAGAGATCTGCTTAAAAACACTCGAAGACGAGCTGGAGGTGGGCATTTTTGATTTTTTACTGCGCGCATTGCTGTTGGCCTCTGCCATTGCTGGTGGAAAGTCTTGACGTTCAAATTTCTTGATAGGAACCCCATACAAATAATGATAGTTATTCAATTGCTGTTGGCTGGTAAAGGCTTTGGGTGTCTGTAAGGTCCCCGAACCAGCCGAAGAAGTGGAAGAGGATGTGGTGCCGCCAGGCGTTTTTCTAACAAATCTTCTGCTGGCCGAGGAGGCACAACGTAAACGTTTGTCTACCGTCAAAGTCAAATTGGTTTCATCATCGTGGAATATCGAAAATGGATTTGTAATTACGGTGCTGTTATTAAAATCGTTGGGTTTTATCAGCATCATCGTGTTGCCCTGGCCACTAAGAGCTGTGGCTTGTAGGCTACTGCTGTTGTTATTGTTATTGACTTGATGATTTTGTGGCTTAATAAACTTATAATCTAATTTTTGATTTCTAATGATACAATTATTCTTTTTACATGAACTGTTGATGGTGCCGGCGGCTACAACTACAATATTATTTTTATTGTTTATACTGTTTGGTTGTGTAATTGCAGTTGCTGTGTTATTGTGTGTTTTACATAGATCCGTATCAGACTTAATTTTTCGTATGTTTGTTAAAATATCAAAGGACGTTTTCTTCATGCTCATTTCACGGAAAGAGCTTGATTGTTTATGAAATCGATAGAATGGATTATTTATGGGCAGTTTCTGTAACAGTGTATAGCTTTCGGTATCTAGAAAATCTATTTGTGTTGACTGGAAAGTTTTAATTAATTCTTTTTCTTGCACATTCAAATTGAAATTTTCTTCGGTTGAGTGTGGCAACAACTCATTTTCGTTTGGTGTTGGTGTGACTTTTGTTAAAATAAAATCATTTTTATCATGGTTTTCTAATTTATTTAAAGCTAAATCTAAATTTAAATCTACCTGTAAACTAACTAAATTATTATTATCTTTAGTACAATTTATTAAGTTTGTAATGCTGCTGCTATTTATTTGTGGTATTAAGCCTTGATTTTTATTATCTGCTTCGGTGTTCAAGTCAGAGTCAGTAGTTGTTACCAAATCAAGGACACCTTTTGACTCTAAATCAGTCATTAAATTATCGTTTTGATTAATGTTGCTGTTGCTATTGTTATTGTTAGTGTTTTTATTTTTTATTTTTAAATTGGCAGTCACAGTATCTGTTTTGGTATCAGTACATATCGTTGTTGCAGTTGTTGTGTTAGTATTAGTTAAAGTAGTTGTTGTAGTAGTAGTAATAGTAGTAGTAGTAGTTGTTGTTGTTGTAGTAGTATTTGTTGTCATATTTGTTATTGCCTGCTAGACCCTAGTGGGTGGCTGTAATATCATTGCAGCCATTCGTACCTTCATTGCTTCGGGTGATCCATGATGTCCATGATTATTGGCAACAGCTGTAGCAGCAACTGCTGCCAGCTGCTGATGATGTGTATGCAGTTGTTGGTTGGCTTGTGCCTGCTGCTGTTGTTGCTGCTGTTGCTGTTGTTGCTGTTGCTGTTGTTGATGATGAAAACCGGCTGGGGTGGTATAAATAGAATCAGCTGGCGGACCACCGCTAGTGCTATCAGAACGAGATTTCAAATCTGCTTTTTCACTACAAAATAGAAAGGAAAACAAACAAACAAAATGCAGACAGTCATGAATAATACTCGCATATTCATTATTTTTAAGCGATTATTTGCTTAATTTGTTTAACTCTTTTCTTGTGGACATGTAAGTGTATTTAAGTATATTTAAGTGTGAGAGTGTATATGTATAATCCTGTTTTTTATATTAAAAATCATGTTAAGCTTGTCCATAATCAAGTCCCTGGCAAATATTATGTAAATTTCTTTAAACGTTCTTAAAATAACCATGAAATTATACAAAAACAAACCAGAAAAAACAAACTGACATAACATGCACTGGCCACGAAATAATAAATTTATTTTGCATAAAGTAACTGCAACAGAACAGAAACTTATTAAACAGGGGTGGAAATATAAAAATTCAAAAATATCAGTTTATACAAAATCCAAAAAAATCAGTTTAGGAAAGTCTTCATTTGGCAAAAAGAGAAAAATCGTCAAAAAGGGAAAAATCGTCAAAAAGAGAAAAATCGTCAAAAAGAGAAAAATCGTCAAAAAGAAAAAAACCCAAAAAAAAACCTTCTGAAATTAAAAAAAAAGTGAAAAAAATAGTTCAAAAATAAAATATATTCCGTACAGTAGCTATAACTGAATAGAACAGAGGTGGAAATATGACAATTTATAAAATATCAGTTTAAAAAAAAAACCCAAAAAAGAAAGGCATTTTAGGAAAAAAAAAACTTTTAAAAGGTTATAAAAATCAATAAAAAGTTTCTATTTAAAAAAAAAATAAAAAAGCTTCCATAAAAATTCTTAAGTAAAGAATCGATTACTTAAATTCGTTATTTCGTTACAAACCTTTAACAAGTTTATAAAAATTAACAAAAAGTTTTTGTTTTACAAAAGTAAAAAAGAAATCTCAAAAAAGATAAAAAATTAAAAATCGATACAAAAAAAAAAAATCTAAAATAATATATATTACATGTGGTACATGAAATAGAGCAAAGGCATTTTAAAAAGGGATACAAATATGACAATTCAAAAATATCAGCTGCCAAAAAAAAAAAAACCGCAAAAACTCGTTTTAGCAAATGAAAAATCATTATTTCGTTAGAAATTATTTCCAAGGTTATAAAAATTAAAATAAAGTCTTTATTTTACAAAAGTAAAAAAAAAAAACATCACAAAAGAAAAAAATTTCAAAAATTAAAAGACGCCAAAAGCTTAAAAAGAATAAAAAAAACGTTTAAAAATAATATATAATTCAAGTAGTAAATGCAACAAAGCAAATACATTTTGAAAAGGGGGGCAAATACGACAATTTAAAAATATTAGTTTTCAAAAAACCGCAAAAAAGAAGATTATTTTCTTTGAAAACATTAACAATTTCTTAAAAATTAACATTAAAAAAAAATTATAAAAAAACGTCAAAATTAAAAACGCCAAAAAATAAAAAAACGTCAAAAATAAAACGTTGAAAACTAAGACTAAGAGTAAGCTTATGGAAACTAACATTTTTGAGTAGTATTTTTAAATTTTTTCAGCTTTCCAAAAAAAAAAAAAAAAATTAATTTATTAAAAAAATCTTGAAAATGATAATATATGATAGAAAATGTTAAAATGTCACCAAAGTTAAAATTCCTTTTAGGCCTGATATTTACCGCATCTGGTAACTTTGTTTGGCTAATCAAAACAAACATAGGGTTTTGAAAATGTAGTCATGGGCGTACTATGTCTACTATGGTCCACTATGTTGTCTTAACTAATTATTTTTTTTAATATTTATTTTGCTTCAACTGAAATTTTGTAAAGTCTGTTAGTAAGTCTAAAAGAATACTGCCTCCAACTGATTTTTCTAAAAATTTTACTCCTTTTTATTACCCTGCATCTGACAACAATTCTCGACTGAACGAACATAAATCATAAAAATAAATTTCATTTTTTGTTTTTGCTTTCTTTCATTTCTGCCACACTCCATGAAATGAGAAAATATGAACGAACAAATGTGGTTGGTAGTACAACAAATAAAAAAAAAATATATAGAAAATAAATGTTTTGTAACAAAGTACAAACTATGTACAAGATTTATATACAAAAAGAATGAAATGAAATGGATAATAAAAAAAAAGGAAAAGGAAACAATGCAACTCTAATACTCCCCCCCACACACATACGCACACAAAGTCACTCACATAAATAATTATAAAGTAAAGAAAAAAAAGTTGCGGCGAAAACTTATAACAAAATACCAGTAACAACAACAAACAAAACATTTATGAGTTGTTGTTCATACATTGTTGCGTTCAAGTTGTAGTTCTACGTTAACAACACCTGTTGCCAGGAGTTGTTGAGGTCAGTTTTTTTAAGAGTTTGCAAAAATGCAATAACTTGTAAAAACTATTTTTATATTTTATCTATTACCTACTCTTCTTTTTGCTGTATTATTTGTTGGACAACTTTACTAAACTTATATTTTACAAGTGTTGGCAACAAAAAAAGAAATACAATTTTTATAGAGAAATACTGGTACAATTTGATTTTGTTTTAGCTAGATAAAAAGCAGTATTTGGTATAGTTTTTGTATTTTTTTTTTGTTATTTTCTGCTGTGAACTCACCTGTCTTTATCGGATGATTTATAGCCGCCACTACCTGCAAAGAGTAAAAATATGTTTTGTTTTTAAAATTATTTTTGTTTGTAATATTTATTTTCATTTAAATAGAAAATGAATATAAAATGAAAGAAAAAAAAAACGAGATAAAATATTTAAAACAAAAAGTGCTTAAAAGTAAAGCAACTGCAAGTAGTTTCAAGAAGCACTTGTTTATTGTAAAACCATCTAAAATTTTTTTAATTTTGCGGTATTAAAAAGTTTGATAGGAAAAGACTATTAGTAACACGATATCAAGCACTATTATGCACTTTATATTTTATAATCAAAAGTCCTTAATACGTTTCTATTACTCTACTGAAAGCAAACGATATCGTTAGACTGTAAGAAACTAATAAATATTGGTACATATTTAAATAATTTTTTATTGATTCATTTCAAAAAGTTTTTTCTATTTTGACTTTTCTATAGAAAGTTTTGCTTAAGTGAAGACATTGTGTATGACTTTGTCTTTAAGCTTGTCCTCAATATTATTTTTTTTTGTCTACTTTCTGCAAAGCAAGTTTACTTATTTTTTTCTTAATTCTTCTATTCTCAAGACCATTTTGTTATATTTTAGAAATTTTGTCTTTAAATTTGTCTTCAATATTATTTTTTTATATAAAAAAATTATAGCACTCTATATTTTGCAATACAAGTTTTACTAGTATTTTCTCCATTTGGTTTTTATCAAGAAAATTTTGTTATATTGAAGACATTGTGTATGACAGTGTCTTTAATGTTGTCTTCAATATAATTTTTTTTTACGAAAATTTTGAAGGAAAATAAAAGTTTAACTCTCTTTTCTTTATTTGAGACTTTTTTGAATAACATTTTTATTCAGTGAAGGCCATTTGTATGGCTGTCGTTAAATTCATCTTGAATATTACTATTTTTATGGAAAAATTGTAGCACTCTACATTTTGCAATACAAGTTTAACTATTATTTTCTCCATTTGGCTTTTCTCAAGAAAATTTTGTTGCATTGACGACATTTTTATAACTTTGTCTTTAATGTTGTCCTCAGTATTTAATTTTAAAAAGCAAAATTACTCCATTCTACACTCTAAAATAGAAGTGCAACTGTCCTTTTCTCTATTTAACTTTTCTGAAGAAAATTTTGCTTAATTGACGACATTTTGAATGACTTTTGCTCTTATCCAAAAAAAAAGTTGACGTAGACTTTAAAGTAAAATTTATGAAAAAATTATATGAAAAATTTCGATAACGTTGACTTTAAAGTTTACGTTAATTTTTTTTGATAAGGGGGTTTGTCTTTAAAGTTGCAGTATAAAAATTTTTGTATTTTATAGGAAAATAACAATACTCTATAAGGCCAATTGTTCTTGTTGTTGAGTCTATAAACATTTAATTAATATGATAATTTTTTTAATAAAAATGTTTAATTAGAAAATATTTTTTTCTGTGTGATTGTGTATTAAAAGAAATAATATTTTCATGTCCCTAAGGAAGCTGGAAAAAGCGTAGAAAACTTTCTGTGTAATTTTTTTTTATTATTGAAAAGTTGTGTAACAAAATTAAATTTACTTTTTTATTTTTATTTTTGTTATTTATTATAAAAAACGTGTTTGTGCATTAAATCCCTTCGTTTTCTTGTTTCTTGTGCTGCTGTTTGTAATGTTGTTTACAAATTTTATGAAAATACGAGTATAAATAAACCTGTCAGACTTAATTTAACATTTCATTTTTTTATGTTTATTATTGTTATTGCTTTTATTTCTTTTTATTTTTTTAATAAAAAAAAAAATAAAAAACTAAGCATTCGTGTGATCTGGTAAAGTGGGTTACTGGAATTGATTTTATCTTGTTTTTATATTTTATTGCTTTTCTTGAAAAGGTGTTGGCGGCTGGCTCTTGTATACCACCTGACTTAAAGAAAATTGACAAGATGTCAATAAAAATGTTTATGTATGAGTGCGTTGCGTATGAATGACAGTAAAGGCAGGGTATAACAGAATAAATAAGCCGCAAGAAAGAGGAATTGTAAAATTAGGAGACACACAGGCACTTGGGTATTTGTAGTTGTGTTGGCATGCGTGTGTTGATTTTTTTTGTTTGTTTTTCTAGTGGCTGTTGATTTGCATGCTGTTGGTGTTAAAGTTGTAGCAGCACTTGTTTTGTTTATTAAATTGACACATTGATTGACAGCTAAATTATGAAACTTTATTTTCAAGCAAGCAAAATGTGCTTGTGTGTGCATTTGTGTAAATGATATGCAAATTATGTGTTTGTGTTATCATAAAAACACGCAAGCATTCGCAACACTTTTTTTTGTAGCCACCATGTACGGGTTGCTTTTGTTGGTGTCTCTGTGTTTATGTTGTTGATGTTGCTATTAGCATTTACAAACAACGGATAATGTTTGTGACATATATGCAGTTCCGGTTTCCGTTGCATTTTCTTTCCACTCAAACACATTTACTATTTGCAGTTTATTTTTTGTTTTGCTTTTATTTTGGCTTTTATATTTTATGTTTTCTATTTTCATTGCAGAATTTGCATTTTTCCTCACTTAAGGAGCTGAAGATGGGTAACGTTGCTCGCAATGTTGTGGCAATGAAAATGTTAATTAAACTGACAACTTAAAAATTGATTGCTTTTTTTTTAGGAGTTTTACAGTTTTAACTTGCCAAATACACATGAAATTTTAACTAGAACCTTGATGTCAGTAAGGCAAACAAAAATGTCTTTTAAAATTTATTTTTTTTTAATAAAACAAAAATATTTATTTTCGTATATTTGAAAGAACTGAATACTAAAATTTTTTTTTTTTTTTTTTGTATGAAAAAATTAATTCAGCTTTTGGATAAGAAAATTAATATTGCAAAAACAATTAATTTAAAAGAAAAATCGTTTGTTAATGAAATCTTTTTATTTGCTGTCGATTGCCTTTGATCATTTAACAAAAAAGTTTTTCTAATAGATTTTAAGTTTTTTAAATTAAACATTTTTTAATAAAAAAAAAAAATTAATTAAAACGCAACCAGCAACTGTTTACAGAAATTAATTAATTTTTTTATATATTTACTAAGTACAGCACAAAAAACACTTAAGACATGCAAGACAATATGAACGACAATGTCTTGCACATTATCGTCAACCTAAAAAAAAATTTCTAAAAAAAAAAAATAGTTACAACACAGAAGTCTGAGAAGCATAAGCAATTTTTTGAAGTAACTGATAACTAAAATGTGCATGACAAAGTGCAAGACAATGTCTAACACACTGTCGTAGACAAAAAAAAAACTTAAAAATAAAGAAATTAAATATAAAAACAATATCGAATTATTTCAAGCAAATAATATTTTTGTTGTGCATGAAAAAATTAATGACAATGTCGTATACACTGTCGTCAATAGATAAAAACTTAAAAGTACAAAAATTAATTGTAAAATAAATAAATTGTTAATAAAACAAAAATTAATGATCTGTTTATCCAAATCGCGCGTTACGGTTCGTTTTCGCTTAGTATGATAAAAATGAAAATAAAGCTTTTGTGGTTTAAAACTGCAGCCTAAAAGCGTTCGAAATTAAGGAATGAGTCACTAATTTGTTTCAAACTCAATACAAATATGAATATTTTTCAGGAATTTGTTGTTGGGGTGCAAAAGTTTTCTGAATTAGAAATTTTTTCTATGACAAAAAAGTAAGAAATTTTTGACGACGAATCGATAAACTTAGTTTTTTCTTATATTTCTTTTCATTTAAAGCCTACTCCAAAACACACAAAGTTTATTACAAAGGGCGTGGGCTTTGAAATCAATAATTAGTTTGATGCATTAACTTGCCCAGTTGGACGTTTATGAAAGACATAAAAATTACAAAATCGTTAAATGACTTGATGAGTGGTTTTCAGAGTAAGCAGGGATAATTTGGTAATATTGTTTAGGCATTGATCCATTCTAAATAGTTTGCAGAGTGTATTGGTCATAAATGTCGAAACTAGTCTGCACTTCGTAAAGTCTATAGGGGTTTTTTTGAAGCCTAAGACCTAAAGGAGTTTTTGTACAACTAAACATCCAGGGTCTAGGTTGGAATCGAACCTGTTGTTTTTTTTTACTTCGTTGTTTTAGCATAATTAACCCTTAGAAAATATTTTTTCAATTAATAATGACCAACAGCCAAACAAGCAGCAAAAGGGAGCGCCTAGACGTCTAGGTTGAAATCGCATCTGCGACGCCAGATTGCAGAGATATTAAAAAAAACTTCTA
Source organism: Thelaira solivaga (assembly GCA_947397855.1). NCBI lineage: Eukaryota > Metazoa > Arthropoda > Insecta > Diptera > Tachinidae > Thelaira > Thelaira solivaga. The sequence continues at coordinate 76,654,637 of OX377610.1, forward strand.
CTTTTTCTATCAAAACTAAGTTTTGGATTGTGTGAATTGCACTTTAATTGAAATAAAAATAGTGTTTCATAAAAAAATTTAATTAACACAAACAAAGTTATTTTCTATGTTAAAGATATTGCAGGCAAAGATAATAAGATTTAAAAAAAGTTGTAATAAAAGGACACGTAAAACATTTTCATATTAGCCGTTCATTGTCATTCATTAAACTTTTAATTTTAATTATAAAAGAAAATGAAATTTTTTGTATTTGTTTCTTTTAAGTTTTTCCTTAATGAATTAAATTTTTCATAATTGTCGAAAAAAAGAAAATTTCCTAATCAAAATAAAGCAATAAAATGAAAAACTTGATTAAACAAATCTAAATGAAAGAAGCAGAAGAAGCAAGATAATTTGATTTAAAAATTTTATGTTTTTATTTTTAATAAAAAAGAAAAACTTTAATGGCGGCATTATCATCATCAGCAGCATTAAAATGCATTGCATTTGCTTTTGGAATTGGAATGAGTTGTTTTGCTGTTTTAGCTGCTGCTTGTTGCCATTCCCACTACCACCACTTTGTTTAATTAAAACAACATAAACAGGAAACGGATGAACAACAAAAGAAGGACTGCAGCAGGAAAGTGCAGAAAGTTAAAAAAGGAACAACAACGACTTATAAACATGCAGAGCATGCAAACGAATGAAGCAAGCAAGCAGCCAACTCTTTTAACACGATGATGGTTGGTCAGTTTGTTTAATGAAAACATAAAATAAAGTTAATGCTGGCTCTGCTCTCTCGTTTTCTTTTCCCTATATTTTTTTTTTATTTTAATTCTTTTTCGCTTATCTTAAAAACAATTGCTTTTTGTTTTTAATAAAATGATAATATAAACAATTTTTTTATTATGATTATTTGAGCATGACCCGAGGCATTTTGCTGGCAAAATTTTGTTTCTCTTTTCTAATGAAGTGCTCTGGAACTTAAGTTAGCTGGGTAAAGGGTCATCTCATAAAAGGTAAAATTATAAAAAAAATTACTGGTTGGGCATTTCATTTATTTGCACTTAAAGAAATTAAAATTAAAATATTTTTTAAGCTGGACTCGATAAAAAAAATTTTAAAGCTGAATTTTGGTTTCATGTTGTTTTTTTTTAAGAATTTATAAAAAAAGGATATGTAGAAAGTAAGCATATGCCTCCACAAAATGACTTGAAATTTAAACCACAGCTAAGAATTACAATTCCATAAATAGTAATAAATTTTCTAAGCAAAATGTTGTTGAAAATTTTAGAAATAAACAAACCTTGGCCATATCACTACACGCAATGATATGACATTTAATTAGCCGGCTTATCTTTTATCTTTTGGCCGTCACGCAACCCAACCACTGAAAGGCAAAACTTTGAGGCTTTACATTCTCAGAAAAAAAAATTATTCAAGAAAGGGGCTGTCAGATAATCATGCTTTGGTTATCGCTTAAGTCAAATATTTATATTTAAAGAAATAGGTTAGGTTAGGTTAGGTTAACAGGTCGCCCGAAGAAATAAAAACAAGAGCTGGGCTCACTTGGGTCCTCTGACGTGGTCCCTTTGTGATACCTGTATAGAGGAAAATGAAGAAGAGGAGGGATAGTAATAGTAGAGTGAAGGGGAGGAAGGAAGATAGAGAAAAAGAAAGAAAGAAAGTGAAAGAAAGTGAGAGAAAGTGAGTGAGACCGTCACACAAACCAACCACTGCTTCTAATGAAGCCATATAGCATGTCGACACTTGTATTCGACAGCGCAGTGAGACCCTGCAGACGTCGTTCACCGAAGTGGATCATGCGCCGCTCTTCCAGGGCCGGACACTGGCAGAGAAGGTGTTCCACAGTTTCCTCCTCCTCCTCGTCCTGACAACTTCTACAGTAGTCATTATAACGCAATCTCATTCTCCTAGCATGGTTGCCAAAATTGCAGTGAACCGTTACTACAGCCACCACATTTCTCAAACGGGCTCTTTGGAGCCCTAATAAATCCCTACTGCGACTGCTATCCAGCCTAGGCCAGATCATCCTCGCCGTATTACACGTCCATTCGTCGCTCCATCTGGACTGTGCCTTTCGTAAGAATATGCTTTCGATCTCTTTTTTGCAGACCGATAGAGGGATGCCACAGGGCGCGTTGGCATCTTGCTCTGGTAGCCTCGACCCTTCCCTAGCCAGGCTATCCGCCCTGCAGTTCCCCATTGAAGTCCCATGTCCACGCACCCAAATGAGGGTGATCACCGAATGCTCTGCCATTCTATTTAAGGATGTGCCGCATTCTTGGACAAGTTGGGATGTCGAATAGACACCCGCTAATTACCTGATTGCAGTCCGACTGTCGGTATAAATGCGAATATTCCTGCCAAATAATCCATGATACCACAGCCAGTCTGCTGCTTGCTTTATAGCCATCACTTCAGCTTGTAGAGTGCTGCATTGATTAGGGAGTTTGAAGGATATGGTAGTCCCCGACTCCTCAATATAGACTCCACCTCCAACTCCAGAATTATTCCTGGAGCCATCGGTAAAGACATCCAGATCTTCTCCTGTATGAGAAGATCCCATTGAGATTCCCGTTTCGTCCAAAATCGTGAATCCAAAGTTCCTCTGAAGGAATGGTCTTGGAGTGACATAGTCAATGAGGCTGGGAATATTCCCCCAAGTACCAATTATCCCCGAATGTCCCCATGATCTATGGTTCCACTCCCGCGCCGCATGCAATCGCACGGATGTATTTAAAGAAATTTAAAGAAATAAAGAGTCTCTGAAATTCAGAGGCCTCTGAAATTTTTACAATTAAAAAGACCATCTTCTTACAACTTCAGCTGTCGAGTTTGCTGTAATTTTTTTCAACACACAAAGAGATCTTGGGTACTAAAAAATTAAGCAACCAAAATTTGCAGAACGCCAGCACCTAAATCTTGCAGAAAATATAATATTTCACACTTAAAAAAAGAATTCATTAAAAAAACAAATTTATTTCATTTTGTAAGAATTGTAAATTACAAAACACTCCTTCTATGGTTATGAGGCTGCCAAAAACTTTTTTTACGGAAAAAATAATTTTATTTTTTTCTGTTGTGTTTTTTCTACTTCGCTGTTTTAGCATAATTAACCATTAGAAAATATTTTTTCAATTAATAATGACCAACAGCCAAACAGGCAGCAAAAGAGAACAATAGAAATGAGAAAAAAATTTATTTAAAATTACAAAAGTAAATACTTGTTGTTTTTAAAATTCTTTTTGAGTTTTTTTTATGAAATAAATAAAAGGCCGCTACATATAAGTGTGTGCGCGTTTTCATTTGTTTTGGTTTTTTTTTAACCCTTTGGTCCTTTCATTTCCCTTTCCGTTTTGTAGCTGGTTTTTAATGGACAACAATTGTTTTGAGGCTTAACAACAAGAATAACGATAATAATAAGTTAAGCCAACCAAAAAACAAATAAATAAATATTTGTTCATTAAGCAGTTTGCGTATAAAATCAACAAAACTACCACCAGCAACACATAAAAGCCAGAGAAATGTGAAATGAAACTTTTCTGAAGGCATATATTGTTGTGTATAAATAAATTTGCAAAGATGAAAATTGAATTATACAAAACTACAGTTACATATAATAAAGCTAGTCTGCAACCTTACATAAAACTAAATTTTATCTATGTAAAGATCCTCAAAATACAATAAAAACTGTATAACTATTTGTAGATTAGTGCCCTTAGGCTGTGTAATAATTTTTGTTTTAATTAAAGCAATTACTTGATGGAGTTTCATATATCCTTTATTTGAAAAAAAAAATTAAAAGTTTAGTAAAAATAAAAGAAATATTTCTTAAACTATATCACGAAACTCTATGTCAAATTTTATTTAAATATGAGCCAGAATATATGTTGTTTACCATATATCCTTTATTTTAAAAATTTAATTTTGGTTAAAATTTTTACTAAAATATACAGAATTTTATAATTACAAGATTTACAACAAATATAATACCCAGTACTAATTTTCTGTACACCTATCTTTTACATATCCTTTGTCATTACAATTTAAATTAAAAAAAATAGCTAACCATCTTCTTCAAGTTTGACTATTATTTGTAGAATTGTGATTACAAGCTATAGCATAATTTTCAAGTATTTTCTTGCAAAGAAATGCGTATCTCCTTAATGTCCCTTATTTTCCAAATAAATTTTTTTTATAAAAATTAGTTTAGAATCCCCTAAATTTTGATAATTTTGGTTTTAGAGTTGTGTATTAAATGTCATATCATTGCGTGTAGTGATATGGCCAAGGTTTGTTTATTTCTAAAATTTTCAACAACATTTTGCTTAGAAAATTTATTACTATTTATGGAATTGTGATTCTTTGCTGTGGTTTAAGTTTCAAGTCATTTTGTGGAGGCATATGCTTACTTCCTACATATCCTTTTTTTATAAAATCTTTTTTAATAAATTTTTTTTTGAATTCCTTTAAATTTTATAAATATTTGTATTTGCGCTTATTGAGCGGACTGCTTTCATATTATGTGCATGTTAAATACATCCTTTACTTATAAATTTTTTATAACAATTTGCTCAAAACCCTTTTAAATTTGATAACTATCTGTAGAATTGTGGTTTTTAGTTGTGAGCTAAGTTTGAAGTCATGTGGTATAGGAATATATGTAACCTCCATATATCCTTTATTTTTTAAATTAATTTTATAATAAAATTTTTTTAAGAATGCCCTTCAAATATAAAAATATTTTGTAAAACTGAGGTTTTTGGGTAGTGAATTTATATTATTTCGTTTAGAAATATGCTCGTGTTCCATATATCCTTTATTTTTAAAATTAATATCTTACAATTTGATAACTGTTTGTAGAATTAAGATTTTTAGTTGTGGGCCAAATTTCAAGTCATTTCATGTTAGCATATAAGTACCCTCCATATATCCTTTATTTTAAAAATATAGCAGATCTTAAATCAATTTAAAAAAATAGATTTTAAGGTAAATGCAAGTTCTTTTATCTAAAAAAATTTTTTTTTACATTTTCGCTTTTATTATTACTAGAATTTAGCAAAATTTTCAAAATACTTGTAGAATTGTGATCTTAAGGTTTTAAGTAAATTTCTTGACATTCTGTGCGAGGATATGCTTTGCTGCCATATATCCTTTATTTTAAAAATTTTATTTTGATTACAAATATGTTTGGCATCTAATGCAACTATTAGGGGAAACTTTTGAAATTAAATTTTTAAGTTTGATAAAGATTAAATCTAGCTGTTGTCTGAACACTTTTGAGTTTTTAAAAAGTTTCATACAGAATTATTTATTTATTATTTTACCTTTAAAGTTATGAATACAATTTCCATATCAACGAATTTTTTTTTATAAATTTTTTTTGGGTCTATAACCTGTTTATGTGTCATGGTGAAAATAAAAAAAATCTACTAAAAATAATTTTTTTTGCTTATTATCAATAGCCCTGACAAAATCTACTTTTTTGTATTATTCATTTAAACAATTTTTATCATTGTACAAACGCTGCATCGCGCATCAGGTTTATTGCAACAATGTGAAAGTCATTTTATATATATTTTTTTTTCGATTCTGCTTTCCCTCTTTACACTCCAGCTATTTGTCCTTATTATTTTGAGTAGAACGCATTAATATGCAAATAACTTTAGCAAATATAAAAAAAAAAAATATGTGTTTGCATATTAAAAAAAAAACTTTTAATGTAACAATAAACGTACGGCAAAATATTTTATAAATAATTGAGATGAACAGGCTCAACATCTGGCAAAAAACAAAAAAACAGAAAAGAAAAGCGCAGTAATAACAGTGAAATAATAATTGAAATGAATGAATATGAAAATAAACGAATTCTGAAATGAATGTGCATGAATAAATGAATGACTGAATAAGTGAATGTTGTAAGGCAAAAATTATTATCTTAATTTAACAATGAAAATATGGAATTATTATTGCTGTTATTAATATTTTCTGTTTGCAATAAAACCACAAAAATATTTTAAAAATGAAAAAAAAAAAATATCAAGCGAAATTAAATATGAGCAAAAAAAAAATTATAATAAAATGTTTACAACCAGCAGATAAAATATGAAATTAAAAAAAAATTTTTAAAAATTTGTTTAAAAAATTAGACTGTCAAACTGAAACGTAATTTATCAAAGTCAAAATTGAAACATTTTCAGGGCCTTATTGCAAGTTACCGATAATTAAATTCAATTAAAAATATCGCTAAGTTAAATATCTGATAGTGTGTCCTTAACTATACACCAACATTTTACTATCAAAATTTGTAATAACGGGACTAGGAATTTCAATAATTTTCCCAACAAATTTTAATTAAAAAATAATTATAAACTCCTTATTGCAACCCCCCATAGTGCATTTTTACTCTGTAACAAAACAATTTATCATAATAAAAATAAAACAAATCAATTTTACTTGAAAGAATTTAAGTTTGACGTGTTCAAAGTAATTTAAATGAAATCAACCCTTTCATCCATAACAATATATTTTTATTAAAGAAAACTTGATACATTTAATCAGTCACTCACCTTTAAAGCAGCACTTTTTAATGCGTATGGCATAAATACAAAGACAAATTAATATAAATAAGGCTGCCAAACAGCCTCCGGCAACACCCAACAGATAACTCATCTCCAGAGGTTCTATTTTTAGCACCACCAAATGCAAAGGGTTACAGTTGTAATTGTCATCATGATTAATTTTTTTTTGTAAATTTGTTGAAATATCATTGCCATTCCATTAAGTAAACGACAGTAGGTTGGAGAGTTGAATTTAATTTTTTATTTTTTTTAAAAAACATAAAAAAAAGAACAAAGAAGAAGAGGGTTTTTTTAAATATTATTTGTTTAATTACTTATATGCAGTTATACACACACTCACACACATAGGCCTACACTTACATCACAACATTTAAATATTTTTTATGCAAATGTTTATGTTAATAATTTAGATTATCATGTTTACACAATAGCGAGTAATAATAATAAGAATAATAATATTAATTTTAAACATGCCATTTTTTGTTAATAAATTAAATACCCATACACACATACACATTCTGTTACACGTATGAGTATGTAAATTAAGCACACAGGTTTTTAATTAAACAAAGAAATAATTAAAATTGAATAAAATAAAATAAATGAAAACAAAATGTTGAAAAAGTTTTTATTTTTTTATTTTTTGTACAAAGAAATTTTTGTTTTCCGTGTCAACAGCAGGACACAGCTGAAAAGGTTATAAAACTTCTTGTTAAAATTTATCTTATTCCTTAAAAATATAAATTTTGTTTTAGTTATAGTTAAAAAAAATTTGCAAAGCATTTAGAAAAAAAAAATTTGGTTGCGAGAATTGAATTTGTAAAAAAATGTCATGTGTTAACCAAATTTTTCAGTTATAATAAACGAAATTCAACACTATGAAAAAAATTAGCTTGCTTTTATAATTTGGCTTTTTTAACAAATTTCTATGGCTCCTATAAAAATTATGTTGGTTGTTATAATCAAAAAAATTTTATTGTCATGACCAAAAGAAGTTTTTATCACAACCAAATTTTGGTTTTATACTAGCTTAGATTCTCAATGCAGGTGGAAAAATTTTTAATTATCACAATCAAATAATTTGATTGTCACAACCAAATTTTAGTAAGGTATAAAATTTTATTCCCTGTGCAATTAATTTCAACAAAAATTTTTGATTGTCATAACTAAAAAATGTTATTCTCACAAGTAACTTTTGGTTTGGTAATAAATTCGATGCTTGTACTATAAGTTAAAAAAAAATTAATTTCATGTCGTAAACAAAAAATTTTCTTGCTATGACCAAATTTTGATTTGATACCAAGTTGTATTCCCTGAGCGAGTTTAAACAACTTAAGTTTGGTTTTCTATAACTAAACAATTTAGTTATCAAATTCGGTTGTCAAATTGTTTTTGATTGTCAAAAACCCAATATTTGCATGTTAATAAGCTCTATTGACAACACAAACTAAAAAAAAAATAATTCTAACTAAAAGTTGCAACTAAAAATTTCGTTTTATACAGCCAAGTTTTTGTTTGATAACAAACTTGTGGCATCCAAAAAATATTTCAATTAGAATTTTTGATTATCTGAACTAAAAAATTTTATTGTCACAACCAAAATTTCTAAAAAAAATTAAGTTCCATAAAAATTTTTACCTGTCACAACCAAAACTTTTCATTTGCCACTAAGAAAACTTTTATATTTTGTGACAGATAAGCTTTACTTCGATTGAAAATACTGGTTAAAAAAATTATTTCAATTAAAATTTTCCATTTTCACAACCAAAAAAAATTTGATTGATAACAAATCCTTTTGAAATCTGAAAACATCATTCAATTACAGTTTTAAAAACGATTTGATTTTATAGTAAATAAAATTCAAATAAAAATATTTTTTATTTAGTGTTTTAGAGAAAACATTTGTCAATACATTTTTAATTATGAATATTTTTTCTGTTTTAAAAATGTTTCGTTTTTCAAAACGATTAGATTCACAGAATAGAGCAGATAAATTCAAAATTAAAAAAAACTTGAAAGCCACATATTAAGAAAAATTTAATTAAAATTTGTAGACAAGTTATAAATATACGGGTAAACCCTTGACAATTTAAGGCATTTAAAATTCCTTAAAAACATTTTAAAAACCAGATGCTATTACTTTCTTTACTCTTTTTATTATAAGAAATAGATGGTAAAATATATTTTATTATTTTAGTTATGAGTTCAATTTATGACAAGTAATATTTCCTAAATTAATTGACCTAAATACTCTTAATTATTAAAAAAAATTTTTTTAAATAAAAAAAAATTATTTTTAATAGATTGAAATAATTAATTAGTTATCCAACAGCATAATCTTTGAGAAGATAAAAAAAATATATATTCAAAGTCATTAAATATGTAATTGAAATGAAATTAAATACGATTAGGTCAACATCTGCAATTAATACACAGACACACGTATACAAACTCGTTATTACATAAAAGCTAAACAAACAAGAGAGTATGTGTGTGCATGTGTATGCGTGCTTATGTATGTTTGCTTTAGTATTTTAGTTGTAATTGATTCAGGTCATTTGATTAACAAATAATGACAATAATCGTAAAATATTTAATTTGCTCAAACAATAATTATAATGACAGAGATAGTGAGAGAAAAAGGCCGAGAGTTATGACTCTTTAAATATAAGTTCAATATGTGTACGTACACATGCCTGTAAACATGTGTTTGGAATTGATTAAATTACGACACAGCCAAAACACAACGTTTGTACTGTTAAAAAAAAAAAATAAAAAACTGGTTCGTTTAGAAATATTGCATGGAAAATACTAATTTTTATACATTTCGCTGTAAGTAAGAAGGGTATATAAAAGTCGAATGAGCGATGTCCGTCTGCCTGTCTGTCTGTGTAATCGTTGTAATCAACTTTCCGAAGTCCCTAGATAACGCACAGAAAAGTTTAGCATACCAATCTGTAAGTTGTTTTTGTCTTTCAATTGCTATTGAAATTCAGTTGGATTGATTTATAAATGGCAGAGCTTTGAGCTCTGAAGTGCAACTACCTTTATTTTTGATCATATTTTTGAGTGGGTTTTTATAAAAATTTTATCTAAACTATTTACTAAATGGACAAAAAAAAGTGATACGCAGTTTTAGATTTTCTTTAATTTTTGTTGGTTTTTTATAGGGAAATTTTAAAGCTGTACATGTGCACACAAACAAACCAGTCGTGTCTTTTTGCAAGAGAATTTTTTTTTTTTAATTTCTTCATTTGATATATAAAAATTTCAATAAAAAATGTTTTGCAAATTTCGCAAAATTAAATTCACTGAAATTTATTTTGCACCCTTAAAATTTCCTTTTTTCTATTAAAAAAATTATATCCGCAACGGATTTTTTTATCAACTGAAAGGAATTAAACTTACTAAGCCTTCTAGGTGTGATTGATGTATTTCAAAAAAAAATTGCTATTTAAACTACTAAGGAATCAGAGTAGCGTCTGACGAAATGGTCCATATACATAGATATGCTGTCCCCTTCAGTACTTATTATACTGAATAAATAACTCATGAGAATATCATGAGTAAAAGAATAAATTTTAAAACCAACACAATTTCTGGAATTAAGCACAAATAAAGATTAATATTTTGTTAAACTTTTAAATTAAAAATAGAAATTATTACTATTTGCCATTTCATTAAAAATATTTTTCATAATTTCTTTTAAAATGTGCAAAATTAAGAAAATAAATAGTTGGCTAACACAGTGAAGGATATAAAAGGTGATTTTATAAGAACTATCGGAAATTAAAAAAAAAAAAAAACACATAAAATTCAGAAAAATGCATGAAATATTTATTTGGATCGATAGTTGGGTCGATATAATTTAATGTTTGAAGATTATTTCATGCAAATGTTGGCCGGGGCTGCGCCTCAAATGGTCCATCCGCTTAGTCCAATTTTGGCATACTTTTTCCAAGATTTCGGCCGGTATCTCACGAATAATGTTGGCAATGTTGGCTTCCAGTGCGTTAATCGAAGCGGGCTTGTCCCTATAGACATTAGCCTTAACATAGCCCCACAAAAAATAGTCTAGAGGCGTTAAATCGCACGATCTGGGCGGCCAATTGACTGGTCCCAAGCGTGAAATAAACTGTTCACCGAACTCGCCTCTCAATTGGTCCATTGTTTCGCGTGCTGTGTGGCATGTGGCACCGTCTTGTTGAAACCACATGTCATGCAAGTCAAGCTCTTCCATTTTGGACAAAAAAAAGTTTGTTATCATCGCACGGTAGCGCTCACCATTCACAGTAACGTTGTGATTCGCATCATCTTTGAAGAAATACGGCCCAATGATGCCGCCAGCCCATAATCCGCACCAAACGGTTGTTTTTTGTGGATGCATTGGTAGCTCTTGCAATGCTTCTGGCTGCTCTTCACTCCAAATACGGCAGTTTTGCTTGTTCACGTATCCATTCAACCAGAAATGAGCCTCGTCGCTGAACACAATTCTGCGATAAAAAAAGTGGATCTTCATCTAACTTTTCAAGAGCCCATTCACCAAAAATTTGGCGTTGTGGTAGGTCGTTTGGCTTCAATTCTTGCACCAGTTGTATCTTATAATCGATAATTCACGGTCATCACCAACACTGGCCGATACGGCTGCGATATTTTCTTCAGTTCGCACTCTACGTAAGCGTGTTGGTGGTTTAATGTCCAACAATGTAAATTTGGTGCGAAATTTTGTTACAATAGCCCGAATAGAAGCCTCAGTAGGTCGATTAAACTGACCATAAAATGGAAGAAGCGCGCGATGAACTTTCTTAACAGAGCACGCATTTTGGTAATAAAATTCAATAATTTGCAAGCGTTGTTCGTTTGTAAGACGATTCATGATTAAATTATAGACCAAACTGAAGATGTTTGACAGTGACACAAGATACAAAACGTGCGTGAGCTGTCAAAACTAGTGTTGCCAAAAAGATAATAGCAAAAAAATCACTCTTTACAAGGCTTGGCACAGCCGAATTTAACTTGTTTTTTAATGTTTTTGTGTAATTTTCATAAACAATATTTTATTTAATTTTTTTATTTAGTCTTTAACATATTGTCAAGTTATATTTAATAAATTTTCTTTAACTTACAATTTGTAAGCCATACAAATTTTGCTTTAATAAATCTTGGAAAAATTATTTAAATTTAGATTTATTTTTTGTACAAAGCAAAAGCAGAAGAAATTTCTTTTTTTTAAAAAGACTTTACCTTAAGAAAACTTTACTAAGTTTTAGTGCCACCTCGTTTGCTAAGTTTATGGTGATAAAAGCTATTTAAAAAATATATCTTAAAACACTCATACATTATGCAAATCCCTGCACATAAGCCTCATCTCATGCTGGTACTTGTGCAAGTGTATGTCTGAATGTATCACACATGTTTTGCTTTAATATTAACTAGCATTTATCTAGATTCATGTAAAATGTCTCTTTAATCTTTTTCTAATATTTTATAAAACATATTTTACAAATTTATAATTTAACACTCAAACCCACAGACACACATAAATCTGTACTGCGCTTAAACACAAACGTTATTAAATAGCAGCAGATTATTAAATTCTAAAAAAGCCTTTGCCTTTATAGCTCGTTTTGTTTTTTCCATGAGTATTAAACAAGATTAAATGGGAAACAATAAAATAGATTTTTAATATGAAATTTAATAAATTTAATTTCAACGCATTTAGGCATTTGAAATAATTTAATTGTTTATTATTCTTGTAAATTAAAAAAAACAAATTTTTTTAAATTTTTGAATAATTTTCTTATAAAATTTCTAGATGAGGTGATTGCTTATTTTGTGAAAACTAATTGCCCGGATTTCTATTTCAATCACAAACGAAACCAAAAAAAACCAGTCGTTCATTTTGAACTAGAAAAGCGGCTCACTGTCTCTTGACTTATCGTTCATTTGGTTTTAAATTTTTTAACGTAAATCATCTCAATACTAGTAAATTGATGCCAACAACAGTTAAAAAAAATTGTCAATTGAAAAAAAAACCACAGTAATGTGTAAGTTGACTTTAAAAAACGCAAAACGCCACACCTAAAGAAGAGCACAAGTATTCTTGAAATGGCTAAGCAGCACTTTTTATTATAAAATATCACACATATTCGTAGTGATGTGAGGCTTTCAACTAATGCCACAAAAAAAAAAAAAAAAACACGCACACACATATTTAGAAAAAAGAAATTTGGCCTGATTACGAGTGTCGTTGTTGTGACGGAAATCCTAGTTTGTGGCAACGCTGACCACATGTTTTATATACAGTTTTATTATGTGTGACGTTCTAATAGTAGAATTCACTACAAGTCACTGTAAAAAAATATGGCCGGCGTTGCCACATATCACTGTTTTTGTTAGCTTGTTTTAAATCCGACTACCAGAATACGACCCTCCAAATAACACTAATTGTAAGCAAAAAAGTTGCAAATTTAATTTTTAATTAAAAATAAAAATTTTAAAATGAATTTTGTTAAAAAAAAATATTTTTTAATTGCTAATGAAAGTGGTTTTTGTGAATTTTGTGTTATTTTTATAAAAAAAAATTTTTTCACGAATATTCTTACAAAGAGAAGAAATGTCTCTTAGTGGGTTTTAATTTTGTAATAAAAATTTTAATTTTTCGTACGATTTTGTTTTTATTATAAGTTTCTTGCAAATTAAATGTTTATTGTTTTTTTATATAAAGAGGCTGACTGTAAACTTTTATAATAAACCTTATGCTTTAAGCAAATCGAAAACTATTTGTAATATGAACGTAGCTTAATGCTGGCTACCTTTGCTAAAAATTTTATTGAATTTGTTATACTACTAACAGTAGACGTGGAATGTCCTTTTTTTTTAAACACCAAAATTATTTAAAATTTTAGTTGTTAATGGTAAAAAACTTAAAATTAAACACAACTATAAAAAAAATTAACTTCTTTCAGTATTTGATTAGTTTAAGTCAATAATTTTTCAATTAAATAATTAATTTTGTGTTTTTTTTACAAGAAAAAAAAATCCTAACGGAAACAAATAAAAAAAAGGCTGATTTTAACATGTCTCTTACTACAAAAAGAAAAAATGTTTCGCAATTTTGTGCTGAAATTTGTATGTTATTGGGCGATTTGCTCTTAATTAGGATTTTCGTTTAAATTTTTTTTAGGGAGCCGGCAAATCTGCTGCTTGTCTTGCAAAGTAGCAGCGAACAATAATTTTCTTCAAATGAAGCCTGGCAGTGAATATCAAAAACTAATGCAATTCACTTTCTAATTTTAATCATTTTCGTTCGATTTTTTTTATAAAAAAAAACAAATTATATATCATGCTAAACATCAAGAAAACATAGCACAAAAAAGGAAAACCATCAATCACAAAAAAAAACTTTGAAGAAAATTAGTTACAAACACCAATTAAATTACAAGTTAGTGACATTAAAAAGAAAAAAAAATCAGTGTTTTAAAAATAAACAAAAAACAAAATTGTTACGAAAAATGAAAGAAAATCATGATTTTTCTGCACCTGTAAACGTACCCTCCACATTCAATTGAATGGCATGACGATCAGTGCCACGTTCGTTTTCCACAACCAAATAATAAGGACGGGCATCATGCTCGCTTGTATGATGGATATGCAATGTGGAGAGGTAACAGTCTTCGCGCGTATCTTGTAGTAAATCATCGGCACGAAAACGGTCTAAAAAAATTGAATAAATAAAATAGAAGAAAAGAAATGGAAAACGAAATATACAAAATTTATTATTATTAGCAGGAGCAGCATTAGTGTTGCGGTAGCATCATATTAATAATTAAACAAGTCGAAATTTTATTTCATGGAATTGTATGTTTTATGAACAAACAGCCACCAGCAAGCAGTCAAATTGACATTCAAATTATTTAAAGTTTGTTGTTGTTGGTAATGTTTCATAAGCCAGAGATAACAGTTGTTTTTGTTGTTACAACATTTTTTAAAAAAAAATGTATTTATTTAGCATGTTTTGTGTTAGTATCAAATAATAATGCATCCCACAGTAGATGATGGCGTTGACATGTGCACATGTTAAGCCCCACAAAAAACACAACCAACAACAATCATTTATTTATGTTACCGGGCCATAAATTACAGTAAAATTTTTACATTTTCACATGAACAAAGTGTTAAGTAACACATTATAACAATAGAAGGATAATCATATTACAATAATTAAGGCACCATTTTAATTTTAATTCACACATGATATAGGCAGCCAAATTCACATGGATAAACCAATACAAGTGTATGTGTGTTTGTTTGTGGGGTGGTGTCATTGGAGTTTGTAATGCAGACAGGGATCCACACACACACACACATTTTACAAGAGTCATTCATCAGTCATTTGTGTTACGTGTATTTGAAAACCATTTTTGCATAATAATTTGCAAAAAAAAAAAGAAATGACACAGCACACAATAGAGTCGAAAGCGTTAAATAAAATTTATTTAACATGCAGCCACCGAAAAGTATTAATTTTTGAATTTTTTTTTTTTAATTTCAAGAAACACAAAATAATTTCATACAAATTCAGCAACATCATCCATGATATTAAAAAGTCAAAAAAAAAATTATATTTTTTATTTAATTTCAAATTAATTAATAATAATTGCATAGCGTAACATCAGACAGTATCAATTTTAATTCCCACAAAACAGCCAGCCAGCCCATCAGATATCCAAAGAAAGCATAAGTAAAAAAGAAAAAGAAATTAGAAATTTCATAATTAGAAGTGTTGCTATTAAAAATTGATTTATTTTAATTAAAAAAACGGAAACCCACCTGTAGCCGTGCCAGCCTCCAGTCTTAGTGAGCCCCATTCCCAGGCTACACGATGTGGCCGGGGATCGGCACACACCACCAATGTAAGTGAGGCTGGATCACCTCTCTTTACCAACACTGTATGCATGGAAGGATGTAAACGTAATACTTGAGGGGCTCCTAAAATTAAAAAAAATTTATATAAAAAAAAATAAATGAAATTGTATTACAGAGGTCAAATCGTAGCATTCAATAACGAATGAAAATGTTAGAAAAATTGATTTTTTGGTATCAATATAACCATCAAGGGCTATAATCGCACCGTAATAATTTTGTTATGAAAAAATTTAAAAATTTCGATAGCAATAGCTCTATAGCCAAATTTCACTTAAAAAAGTCAATCAAAAATTTTATAGACATAAAATTTAGCTGTTCCAATATGACCAGCACTACACAGAGATATATTAGATAATCAAAGTGCATTACGAAATTGATCCTGCAAAATGCCGCAATAATGCCTAAGATACTATGCACAGTATCAACTAAATTGACAACGGGATGGAGTCAAAATGACCACATATATTGTTGAGACTGCAGAGCAATTTTTGGCTTAGTAGACGCCACGCCCCTGCGGGTTGCAACCCACAATTTGGAAACCGTTGGTATAGATTAAGGAAATTTCACGATCTCAACACGTGATATGGAGCATGCCAGCAGAAAATTAAATAAAGTCATGATAAGGAGTCAAATATGGCTTAAAGACCGCGGACTGCAGCTTGCTAGAAACATCATCGAGATTATCCCGAATTAGCATTCAGAAAAGCGATATGAAATGTCTGCAGTTGCTTGACTTGAAAAGTATTTGACTTTGAGCTTTCAAATTAATTTTTTATTTAAGGAAAATATTTAAAAATATAAGAAAATCATAAAAAAACGCCTAAAGAATAAATTCGATAACAATTTATAGATTGAAAGGTCAAAAATTACATTAGAAAATTATAAAAAAAAAATTCTTTGATTTTTTAATATAAAATAAAATGCCAATTTTACTTACCCACTACTTGCAAGGAGACTGGCTCTGAAATGCTTACTCTCTCTTGTCCATTTATATAATTTGTGGCGCGACACTCATATTCGCCCTGATAATCATACGTTACATTGTCAATCACCAAACGAGGCTCATTACCACGTTCCACATATTTGGAGCCATGCGAAATTCTAAAAAGAAATAAAATTTTCACATCAAAATTAACTTTCTGCTTAAAGTCTTAATAAAATACATTGTAAGTCCATGTACGCGTATAACAATTTGCAATTTAATAAGGCACTCACTCTCTTGTATAATAACGCGCTGATAAATTTATTGAAAAGCTACAACTAGTATTTTATCATACTTTAGTTACTTATGTGTATGTAAGTAAGTAAGTAAGTAAGTAAGTGCTCGTCGTACTATAATAACAAGAATTTTTATTATTATTGTTATTATTATTAGTTTTTTTTATTTTTGTTCTCTTTGTTAATTTTACAATTTCAGTTTGGGTTACACATTGTAGTGCATGTTTTTTGTTTGTAAAATTTTTCTTTATGTTTATTGATTTGCAGCTCACGTTTGTATTACAATGACAAGTGAAAAGTTGTAAGAGAAGAGATGAGTGAAAAGTAACAAATGATAATAAGACGAATTGTTGAAAGCACATGATACAAGTTTGTATAGAATTTTCCATTTTGGTATATTTTTTTTTATTATTGTTGTTGTCAGAGCATAAAACAAGTTATAAATTGGCCCACGAGTACACAATTGATGCATACTAATACAAACTACCAAACAAACTACTAAATGGATGCTATATTAAGCACATACACACACACGCACACACTCATGTACACACTTACACACCTCTACTGCTGATACACAACTCGATTTCAAGAGGAAAAATTTTTATTTTTTTTGCAGCTGTATGTTTGCAGTGAAGAATTAAGGAAAGTCATGTGAACAATAGCTTGTTTTACACACTCGTACATCTAACATGATATTAAACGTGCTGAAACTGGCAACATTGTTTGATTTCTACTTAATTTAAAATGAAGAAAGCAAAATGATATTGAGCAAGCGAAGGAATGTTTTAATAAAATACCAGCAAATATGTTTGCTGGGTACTAAAACCAAATAATTCATTTCATATAACTCGCCTAGAAATGTTAGCTACAGAGTTGTTTCCTTTGTTGGGAGAAAAGCCAAAAACCTCTTTAGCCTCTATCTCTCACCACCCTCCCTTTTTATCACTTTTCACAAGTATGCATGTGCACTTAATATGCATGATGTATGGTGTTACATGAATATAAACTAAACTCCTCTTAGAATAACAAGTTTTTAATAAATATTTGCAAAGCATAAGTTAGCAAAGTGAGGGAGTATAAGGAGAGATAAGAGAACTCAACTCAAACACATCATATTTTTCTGTTTTAGTTTAGTAAAATAACAAAACGTGTCAGAAATAAAAAAAAAATAATGTGAATCCAAAAACTATGTTTTTTTTTTTTTTTGGAAAATATTTCACTTGATGCATGATTTTTCTCTCTTTTTTAATATTTAGTATTTTTTTAAAAAAAGCTGTTATAGTTGAGTTGAGTTTCTTCAGCACAAAAGGGAAATAAAAATTGTTGTTGTAACGGTTATCAAAGCAGGTACTTGTTCGTTGTAGCAACAATTGTTCAATTTACTACATTATTTGTGTGTTGTGCAGTTGTAAAAATTACAAAAAAAATTATGATAAATGAAGTGATAAGATAAAAAACAGGTTTTCACTAAGCACGAATATTTATTTACTTTTAAGCTTAAAAAATTTTTTTTCCAAAGGCATCAAAAATTGTTTTAAGCTTCTTTAAATAAAGATTAAAGGTTTTGTTACAGTTTAAAGCTTTTATATAAAAAAAAAAAATAAATATATAATAATATTTCGTAGACCTTAAAGTAAAATTTATGAAGAATTTCAATAATATTGACTTTAAAGACTACTTTTTCAGCTTTTAATACAAATTTGAAACATCATATAAATTCGTTCTCGATTTCAATTTACCTAGGGGAGAAAAAAGAACTTTGTTAAAGTATAAGCGGTTTCTAATTGTAAATAGCGTTGCCAGGAGCTGGAAAGAAATAAGCTAAATTGCCCTAAAAAAGGCTTAGGTAACACAAAAAAAAAAGCTAGTAAAAAGTTAAAAAGCTACAGCTTAAAATTCAAAATTTTCTTAATTTTTATTACAAATTTTTTAAAGAAAAACCAAGAAGAGGACATAAAATATCAAAATTTTAAGAAAATAAGGTGGATTTGCACATGGCTTGAAATACTTAGAAGTGAGTTAAATTATTTTATTTAACATTAAATTTACTTTCTTGATTCCAATTCGATTTCTATTCTGATTAGCGTTGCCAGGGGCTAGAAAAAATAAGCTATATATCAAAAAAAAAAAAAAAAAAAGCTAGAAAAGGCTAAAACACGCCGAAAAAAATAAAATAGAAAAAAGTTAAAAAGCTACAGCTTAAAATTAAAAATTTTCTTATTTCTTTATTAAATTGAAAATCTTAATTATAATTTTTATAAAAAATCCAAAAAAAAAAATAAATAAATAAATAAAGAAAGATGGCTTTAAATACTTATAAGAGAATTCAATTATTTTTCAACTTCAATATTAAAAAATAATATTTAAAATTCCTTCAAATAATTATTTATTTTATGATTTTTAATGTTATTTCTATTCTTATATTTCGCATGTTTGTCTTACTCAAAGGCAAGCAACCTCAGCAGTACTAGATAACTGAGCTATAAATGGAACAATTAATTAATCAATTAGGAATAAAGTGAATTTTAATTTTACAAGTTTGAAGCCAAATACTTTTCTTTACTTATGAAATTAAATTCTTTCGACCAATTTATCAATTTACATATCAAAGTTTTATCGAAAATATTAATTTAGCTAAATTTGTTTTCATTTTGCCAAAAAAGGCTATTTAAGCTTATTTTGAAAAACATTTATTTTACAAGGCAGAAGCCGAATAATTTTCTTCATTAATTTCGTTTGACCAATCTATCAATTTATTTATCAAAGTTTGCTCGATCTTATTTAGTTAATTTGGTTAACTTACAATGAGTACAATAAGTAACTTATGAGGCTTGTGGGTAGTCCACTAATGATTGGAGTAGCTTTCGTGAAATGGTCCCATCTCTCTTACGACTTATTGTACTAAATAAATAATAATATAATTTTCCATGAGAATATCATGGTAAATAAGGTATTTAGCTAACAAACATACTTGAGATTAGACATAAAAAGGATTAATTTTTTTAATGCCTATTAAATTTTACTATTTTTTTTGACGACAGTACGAAAAATATTTTTATAAATTTTTCTAAAAAACAAGCGTCTTTTCTGGCGAAAAAATCGGTAAAAAACAAATTTCGTATTAAAAAAAATATGTTTATCTGTTCAACTCAATAGAAATCAAGTCGATATCTTGAAAACTAAGCAAGTTATAACCATAAAGGTAGCCAGTTCTACTACTGCCTCTTTCCGGCCACTTTTTTGGTCATAAATTGCTTAGTGTTCAAGATAACGACTTGATTTCTTTTGCGTTGGATAGATAAGCGTATTGGCTTTAATACGAAATTTGTCTATTGCGAATAGTGGGAAAAAAAATTTTTTGTCATTTTTTTAAAAAAAAGCAAAGGGGGTAGTCCATGGTAATTTTTGGCGAAAAAAATTTTTTCCCACTATCCGTACAAAAAAAATTTCTAAGGAAATCCAGTACGTTTACCTATCTGACGCAGGAGAAATCAAGTTGATATCTTGAAAACAAAGCAAGTTATGACCAAAAAGGTAACCAGTTCCACTACTGCCTCTTTCCGGCCACTTTTTAGTAGAACTGGTTATCTTTTTGGTCATAACTTGCTAAATTTTCAATATATCGACTTGATTTCTTTTGCTTTGGATAGATAAACGTATTGTCTTTAATACGAAATTTGTAAAATGTATTGGCTTTAATTCGATTTTTTTTGTGGTTAGTGCGAAATTTTTTTTTTTTGCCAAAAATTACCATGAACTACGCCCTTTTTTTTAAGAAAATGATAAAAAATTTTTTCGCACTTATGGCAAAAATAAAATTTCGAATCATAACCCATGGCAACGCTGGTCTACAAAACTTCTCTCTGTTTAAAGATTTCAAAGCCATATGAAAAATTTCTTAAAACCTTTTTTATACTTGGAAATAAATGTTTTTAAAATCAAGTATAGCAAATATTTACAATGCCTAAAAACTAATTAACAAAACACAAGAAATATATTTTTTTTCATTTGTGAGTTCATCATAAACATTCAGAAACTTGTCCTCCATCTTCTAGTGTAATTCAATTGAGAACAAAATTGGCATTTAATTTCTTGATAAACACGTACTTCATTAATTCAACACTTACAAATGCTTTTTGCATTATAATGTGATTTTTTCATTTTGTTTTCTTTAACAAAAGATTCTTAATAAATATTTTATTCAAAACAATTTTCCAGTTTCTGACAAAAGCTTTATGTACGAGAAAGTTTTGCTAAAATTTTTTTTTATAGCAACAAATAAGCTAAACTGAAGGGAAGACAAGTAAAATAAAAAGAAAAATTAACAATAAATATTTGCTTGATGGCAAGTTTTTCGTGTTTAAGAAGAAGGAATAAGAAGAGAGAGATGAGCCTTTTGTTGTGCAAAAACAAATAAAATCTTTATTAAGCAAATATTTATGCCAGAGCAAATAATAAATAAACAAAATATCATTAACAAGAATTTCATGTTTATATGATTGTTGTCACTTGCAGTGTAAGCGGGAGATGATGATGTTTTTATAATAAAAACATTTGAACGTGATTAAAAAAGTTGCAAAGCTAATTGAAATAGAATGAATAACAAGGCCTTAAACAAATGCTTCTGTTTAATTATTTATTTTCTTAAATAACATTTTTCTATTTTTGTTGTTGTCAATATTTTAATAACAAAAGTTAATTATCTTTTTGTTGCGTTTGTTTTTTGTGCCATCACTTTAAGCAGTTTTTAATTACTTGTAGCAGGTGACGTATGATTAACATTAATTATGTTTTAACTTCAATTAAAATCTCTTGATGTAAAATGAAACAATTACAAAGATTTATATCGGTGTCTTAAAATTGACAAAATAAAGCTTTCAAAAATGCCAACAGAAAATTAAATGCCAACAAGGCTTAATGAAATTTCATAAAAGATTTTGTAATCACTTGGAGCACCTGTTATGCATGTTATTAAAATTTATTTTTGTCCTGCTTTTTATTACAAACAAATACCACATAATACTGCTAGTGATACTTATACTACTATTGCTACTGCTGTAAATAAATTTTTCCACAACAGAGATTTGCATATTAATTATTTTACTTTATGTGTTATTAGTGTTAAATGTAAAAGTAATGAAGGATATTGTTGTTCTTTATGGTTCTTAAAGAAAAATATTTAACGCGTATGTGATACTCAACTCAAGCCTATACACGGCCAGTCAAACACACAATTTTTATTATTATTTGTGGCAGGTAAAACACAATTTTTTTGATCTGCAATATTGTTAACAACAAAGTAACTTTATTAAAAAGGAAAGCAAAAAAAAAAAAAAAAAAATATAATGAAAGGAATAATCCTGCATGTAAGCTCTCAAGCTTCCACTACTCATTCGTTAAGAAGAAGAATGTGGGAGTTTGTTGAAAAGCTATTTTTCTTTTAGCAAACGAACCATCATCCTGCATATGAAGTAACGGATAATGACACACGTACGACGAATACATTTTACATTTTCATTTCCATAAAATATTTTTATTTTTTTATTTTGATTTTCTTTTCCACAGTTTGACTAATTAAAAACGTAAAATATAACATATGCAGGAGTAAAAAAAAACTTTTATATATTTTTTACAATTGACATTGTTGGATATTTAACTTACAAGCCAAAACTTGAAACCCTATATATAAGTATAACTGTTATAATACTTGTATTAATACGTATAACAATAATAGTGAAAAAACTTGTGTACAATTTTTTCATGCCTACTTGATTATTTAATTTCATATTGTATAGACGTTTATTTCTGTCAATAAAAATAGATTAAAATTTTTCTGTATCATCACTCGGACGTGTTTCATTTTGGTTACCATTCCACATTTTACATTTATATGTAAAAATAACTAACAAAGGTTATGGGCCCAGGATCCTGGTAACTAAGCTGAAGGATTTTAAATTGGGTTTTTGCAAATAATATATTTTTGCGGTGGATCAAATTTAATTTGATTTTTTGGGTTTCCTGTTTTATCCGGAATTTAGAGAGAAAAACAGAATGGCGAGTGGAATTGCAAATATAGAAAAATTAAATGGAGAAAATTACACAGCATGGTGTATTCAAGTCAAAAGTCTGCTTATCACAATGGATTTGTGGGATACAGTAACGGAAGACTGTCCAGCAGCAGAACCTCAGAAGAGTATATGGCAAAAGAGCGATAGTAAGGCGCTTGCAACAGTAACTCTTAGTGTGAAATCCAGTGAGTTGATTCACATAAAGAATTGTACAACAGCAAAGAATGCTTGGTATGTATTAAGCTCCTTATATAAATCAAAGACGGCTTCCAGAAAAGTGAATTTGTTTAAAAAACTTGTCAAATTTAAAATTTATGGTAATGAAAAAATTTCATGTCAAATAAATGAATTTTGTTCAATTGTCGATGAGTTAAAGGAAATAGGAATCACATTGAATAATGATTTACTTTCAATCTTATTATTGTGTAGCCTTCCTGACGAAATGGAGAATTTTGTGGTAGCAATTGAAAGCCGGGATAATTTACCAACGTACGAGGAATTGATTTCTAAAATTAAAGAAGAAGAGATGAGACAATCAAGTAAATTAAATAATCAAACGGAAAATGTTTTTGCAGTAAAATCAAAGAATTATGAAAAGGGAAATAAAAAAGAGTACAACAATAGCAGTAACAAAAACAGAACCAGAAATATTTTGTCAAAGAGCAACAACAACAGTAAGAATGATGGGTATGTTAACAATTTCAATAATATTAAATGTTTTCGTTGTGGTAAAAAGGGCCACATACGTTCACAATGTAAAGAAAATCTAGAAAGTGATCTTGCTTGCTCTATATTAAATGAAAATAAACTTAGTTATGATAATTTATGGATATTAGACAGCGGGGCAACATCACACATGTGTAATTCAGAAAAACATTTTACAACATTATCTAAATCTGTAAAAAAAGTTGTGTTAGCGTCTGGTGAGAGTATTACAGCAGAAGGAATAGGTGATATTATATTAAAGACACAATTTTGCAACCTTACTCTGAAGAATGTATTATTTGTACCAAAATTGCATTCAAATTTTTTGTCAATTAACAAAATAGTTAAAGCCGAACATTTTGTAAAATTTATAAAAAACAAAGCAGAAATGAGAAGTAAAAATAATAGACTTATTTTGACAGCTGACTTGAAATCAGATATTTTTGTAGTAAATATAAAATCTATAAAAAAGGGTGAAAACAATGAAAGTGTTTTTGGAGTAATAGATGAAAATGCTGGCATTAAATGGCATCAACGATTTGGTCATTTAAATATGCATGATTTAAATAAGATGAGTCAGAACAATATTCTTAAAGGTTTTGATATAAAAATGCCGAAATTCATTGAATGTGTTACTTGTGCGATTTGTAAAATTTCTGCCAAACCATACAAAAGCTATGCCAGTATACAAACAAATGATTTATTAGAATTGGTGCATACAGATTTATGTGGACCAATTGGTACAAAAACCTTGGGTGGTGCATCCTATTTTATCACATTTATTGACGATTACTCACGGTATACAACAACATATTTTTTAAAAAATAAATCAGATGCTTTTGAAGCATTTTGTTCTTTTGCTGGGATTGCGGAGAAGCAGACAGGCCGCCAAATTAAAGTCGTTAGAAGTGATAATGGGAGGGAATTTGTAAATTCTAAATTTAAAGAATTATTTAAAAAGAAAGGTATTATACATCAAACAACAGTCAGTTATTCACCTCAACAGAACGGAGTGTCAGAGAGAGCAAATAGGACGTTAGTTGAAATGGCAAGATGCTTAATATCATCATCAGGATTGCCACAAATGTTATGGGGAGAAGCTATTAATACGGCAACATATTTAAAAAATCGTATTGCTACAAAAGTTTTGAATAATGTGACACCATATGAGCGTTGGATAGGTAGAAAACCATCAGTTTTTCATTTAAAAACTTTCGGATGTGATGCAGTGGTATTAAACAAAGGACCAAAGCCAAAAGGAAGTAAATTTTTGCCTAAAGGAAATAAAGTAAAATTTGTCGGTTACGAGTTAACAACCAAGGGATATCGGTTATATAATCCTATTTCTAGACAAATAATTATTTCTAGAGATGTTATTTTCTTTGAACAATCATTTGAGAAAAATATTGTTAAGGAAACAGAAGAAGAAAATAAATATTTTTTTGATATTTTAAAAACAAATGAACAAGTAAATGTTCCCGCAGAAATACATAATGAGAACATAGAATTAGTTGAAGATGAAGAAAATCATATTAGTAGTGAGGAAACTGATAGAGATGAATCAATAATTGTCGAAAATAAGAGAAAACGTGGCAGGCCAAAATTGGTAAAAAGTGGTGGAAAAGGTAGACCAAGAAAAGTATACTGTACTGAAAATGGTATTGAGATGTTGAACTCAATTATTGAAGACCCTAAAAATGTAGCTGAAGCTTTAAATTCTAAAGATTCTTTAAGATGGAAAGAAGCTATGAAGTTAGAATTTGACTCATTAATAAAAAATAGAACATGGAATCTTGTGGAAAAACCAAAAGGGAAAAATATTATTGGTTGCAAGTGGGTATTTGCTTTAAAGCGTAAATCAGATGGTTCAGTAGAAAAATACAAGGCAAGACTTGTTGCTCAAGGTTGTTCCCAAAAACAAAACATTGACTATAAAGAAACATTTGCACCCGTTGTCCGACATTCAACAATAAGGTTATTATTGGCCTTAGCAGCTAAACTTAAATTATTAGTAAACCATGTAGATATTGTTGCAGCATATTTAAATGGAAATATTGAAGAAGATGTTTATATGTTACAACCGCCAATGTTTGAAGAATACAATAATCCTAACAAAGTTTGCAAATTAAATAAATCTTTATACGGTTTAAAACAAGCTGGACGTGAGTGGAACAAGAAAGTTAATGATATTTTGTTGAAATTGGGTTTTACTAGATGTAAATCAGATACTTGTGTTTATATTCTGAAAAATAAATCAAGTTTAATAATTATAGCAATTTATGTAGATGACATGTTGCTAGCATGTTCAAATGAGATGGATATGAAGAACATAATTATTGATTTGAACAAGCATGTAGAGGCTATAGATCGCGGACCAATATCATTTTATTTGGGAATGGAAATAGAACGAGAAAATTTAAGAGGAGATATAACAATACATCAAAACAAATATGCTCAGGAAATTTTAGAACAGTGGAATATGTCAAATTGTAAATTTGCGCTTACACCATGGCCAAGTGGACTAGTGCTGGAGAAGTGTAAGAAAAGCTGTACAGACTTGAATGATAAAAAGTATCAAAGTTTAATTGGTTCTTTAATGTATCTTGCCGTAATAACAAGACCGGATTTAATTCATGTCGTTTCAAAATTATCTCAATTTAACTGTCATCCACATCAAGAACATTTTCAAGCAGCAAAACACGTTTTAAGATACCTTAAAAATAATCCGGGTTTAAAAAATAACTTATTCTTCCAATTATAATGAATTTGAATGTTTCACAGATGCTGACTGGGGATGTGATTCAACAGATAGAAAATCTTACTCTGGTCATGTAGTATTTATGAGTGGAGGTCCAATTGCTTGGGAGTCTCGAAAGCAATTAATTGTAGCTCTGAGTACAATGGAAGCTGAATACGTTGCTTTATGTCAAGGAACTAAGGAAATAATTTTTCACAGAAATCTTCTAAAAGAACTTAAAGTGAATGATTTGTTGACAAGTCCAACAACAATTTTTTGTGACAATCAAAGTGCTAATTTTATGGTAAAAAATCCTGCTTTACATAAAAGAAGCAAACATATTGATATTAGATATCATTACATCCGTGATCAGTATGAGAGGAAAACTGTTACCATTGAATACATTCCTTCAGAACAAAATGCAGCGGATATTTTAACCAAAGTTTTAACTAAAAACAAACATTCCATTGGTTGTAATTTTTTAAAATTAAAATAGTAATTTTCTATTATTATTAATTTTTGTTTAAATGTATTTGGCTTGAGGTGGAGTTTGTTGGATATTTAACTTACAAGCCAAAACTTGAAACCCTATATATAAGTATAACTGTTATAATACTTGTATTAATACGTATAACAATAATAGTGAAAAAACTTGTGTACAATTTTTTCATGCCTACTTGATTATTTAATTTCATATTGTATAGACGTTTATTTCTGTCAATAAAAATAGATTAAAATTTTTCTGTATCATCACTCGGACGTGTTTCATTTTGGTTACCATTCCACATTTTACATTTATATGTAAAAATAACTAACAGACATGATATATCCTTTCTAGTCAGAAAAAATGTTTAAGGAATTTTAATAAGGATGCTTGCTTTTCTTTAATAACAAACAAATGCCATTAAATAGCTTTTCTACTTTTTTAAAGAAAATTAATTCATGTCATTCCAATTTGTGTGATTTGCAATAATAATAATTTTTTTCCTTGAAAAAAATATAAAAATTTAAATTTAATTAAATTACAGCTTATAAGAAACAAAATATAACATAAAATTCCTTTACGTCACATAAAATTTTTTTAAAGTAGTGGTTTGTATGCAGCAAATTCTCTAATTTGTTAACAGACCTAACTTAGAATGAAGGATATAATAACAGTAGTGATGACACATCCTCACTAATTTGTTGTTGCTGAAATCCAGAATTATTACTCCGTAAAAAAGTCATAATGCATTGAATTTATAAGTTATTACGGTTATCGAAGTTATAGTTAAGGTAGCGTTGCCACATTTCTACGTTTTCATAACGACTTCGACAACAGTAATAAGACGGAGTATTTATTATGAAATTCAAAATTGTATTCAGAAACAAAAATTTTCTGCATAAAAAACTTATTCAAAACAATGAAATTTATTGTAATTAATAAAAAAGACATACAAAAAGCAAAAATTCTTAAAGCAACTGCTCTTTATATAGCAGGGAAGTTACTCTATATTGCGATGCAAAATGAAAATGGTGTGAAATCTAACTATTGGTATTATTTAATGCGTTTGATTTTACCTTTCACATTTGCCTAACAGCACCGAAACTATCCTGCTTAAGCCATTTTCAATATGGTTTTATTTATAAAAATTTACCGTGGTGATTGGTCATCGCAAATGAAAAAGAACTTTTTCCAAAAGATATTATTATCGCTAACACACCTTTTTACAATTAAATGTTTATTTATAAAAAATTCGAACTCTAAAACAAACATAATTAAAATTAAAATTGTTATCGACAACAATTTTTTCCCAAAGCACAGCAGTTATCGATAACAAAAAAACCTTAGCTAATTTTAACAAAAAAATATTTTTTAAAAGAAATTTTTGTGTCGATAACACAAATTTTTTGACAAGCATATCATATATCGATTACAAATAAATTCCTAAAGTAAATACTAATGAAAAAAAATAATTAAAAGAAACATTGCTATCGATAACAAATATCAAAAAACTGCAGTTATCGATAACCAAAAAATTTGTAACTTAAATTCTTTTTTAAAATTTCATAAAAAATAAATTAAGAAAAAAGTATTGTTAATAAAATTAAAAACATTAAGAGGAAAATAATTATCGATACCAAATTTTTTTTGCAAAGTACATAAATTTAAATGAAAAAATAATTAAATTTAAAATTGTTATCAATACTAAACTTTTAAAAATCAGCAGTTATCGATAACAAAAAAATTTCCTAACTTTAATTCTTATAAAATAATAGAAGAAAAGCACAGTAATTATCTACGATAAACAGAAAATCTAAATTATGATAAGCTAATGAGCTCTGGGGAATGGTTATGAGTGCCGTTGTCGTAAAGAAAACGGTGATATGGCAACACCGGCCATATGTTATACATTAGCTTATTGTAAATTAGGCTACGACAACGCCCTTCTAATTAGTTAATGATTAAGTTTTAAGCCAAAGCAACGACTATTTTGATTAATTTGTAAGGATATCTTCTAATGTTATCTTATCGATAATTAATTACTTGGAAGTAAGCTTTATGGCCATAGTAAATAATACATTTTGTAGAACAGGAAAGCTATAGAGAAAAAAATTACTTTTTAGTTCAACTTATTGTTGAAGGTTGTTGTTATTCGTAATAGTATTTTGTGAAAAATATGTTTTAAAAATGTGTTATCGATTACAATTTTTTTAATTGTTTATTTTGTTTAAAAAAAAACTTTATAGCACTTCTCCTTAGTTTTTGTAAAAAAATTGTTATCGATAACATATTAAATAATTATTTTATCGATAAAAAATTGAAACTTTCACATATTAAAAAATGTTTATTTTGTTACATTTACATTGCTACCGATAACAAATTTTTATTCAAGGAAAAACAAAACAGACCTATAAAAATTAAATTTTTTTTAACAAAATAGTTTTTAGTAGCAAAAAGTAATGGAGACCAGTTTTTATCGATAATAAAAATTTGTTTGGTTTATGACTTAAATATGGTCGCAATAAATTTCTTAAAATTTAACTTACCGTTGCACCCATTTAAAAGAAGGCATTGGATTGCCATCGGCTACACATTCAAATGCAGCCGGACTAAATAAAGGAGCTGTGGTTAGACGATCTGGACCAGCTGAAAGTATCTTGGGAGGATCTAAAATTTAAATATTTTTTTTAGTTTAATAAATGTCTAGTTATTTGGCAGGTAGCAAAAAAATTTATTTACTTACATTTAACATCCAATTGTACTGATAGTTGCTCTGAGGTGCCTACAGAATTTTGCGCCTGACAAGTGTAAAGACCAGCATCACGCCGTCCAACAGGGCGTAACTGCAAAGTTTCCTAAAAAGAGTCACCAAAACACATAAAAAATAAAATAAAATGGAAAAAAGAGCCATTAATCATGATTAAAATGCTTAAATGGCAACGTATTGAACAAATCTTAAATGAAATTAAAAAAAAGGAAATATCCTTAAGGCTTTCTATATTTCTCCTGGTATGCAAACATGCAAAATACCATGTAAAAGGATTTTCATTTGGCAAAGTTACAAGAAATTTTATAAATAAATCCTGTTACACAGTTGACTACAAATAAAATTTTTTTTGTTGTTGTTGCAAGCTTACCTGTAGACTGGCAATTTCTGAACGTCCTGCCCGACGCCATACAATACTCGCTGGTGGATTGGCATCCGCTACACAGCGTAATATCAGTGCATCTTTATCCTCTTCCAAGTCGATTTCCGGTGAGCCAATTAAACGTATTGTTGGTGCGTCTGCAAGTAAAATAAAACACATACACACACACACATATATGTATACATATATACAAGGAAAAGTAAGAAATTGTGTTTATTGAGCTACGAGGATGGTTTTATAATTAAATTAAATATTAAAAAGGTTTAATGTAGTTTGTTAAAATAA